>OW240919.1:28634656-28650805 GCA_933207985.1 Pelobates cultripes | reverse complement strand
AAAAAAGAGAGAAAGAGAATGGAGGCATAAAAGGTCCCTCCTCCTTCCATACCTCAGTCTAGATAAAAGAAGAAGGGTGGGTGACTGATGCTGCCATGATAAATAGCCAGGAAAAGAAAATTGCTAGGTAAGTATGTCATTTAATTTTCCATATTTCTGGCTAATAATGGCAGCATCACTTATGGGTAATACTCAAGCAAAAAAAAAACATAAAAGGGAGGAGAAACAATTGAAATTTGAATTGACACAAGACTCAGATTGCTGCAAAAGGAAATCTAATTTTTATTATGCACGTTAACAGCTGATAAGACACCTCTTTCAAAAGAAGTAGATGTAGAATGAAGTTTGTAGTGCTTAATAAAGATAGTTGGAGTGGACCTAGTAGCTGCCCTGCAGATGTCATCCGAAGGAACCTCTGCCCAATTAGCCCAAGATGTAGCCAGGGATCTGGTGGATTGAGCTCTGATCTTCGCTGGAGGAGTCAGCTTGTTCCGCAGGTAGGAGTCTGTTATGACAGAAGCTATCCATCTCCTTTAGGTAGAGGAAGAGGCAGTTTTTCCCTTAGGAAGGCCAAAAGGAAGGACAAACAACCTTTTGTTTTTTTCTGAAGTCAGAAGTAACAGGTACTTGACCAAAAGTTCGACCACATGGAGTTCATGATATCGCTTTTCCTCAGGAGAAGACGGGGAGGAACAGAAGGAAGGGAGAACCACTTCCTGGAGCAGATGAAACCTAGATACAACTTTTGGAAGGAAGTCTTCACTAGGTCTTAGGATCACTTGATCATGAAATATATGAGTGTGTGACTCATCACTAGAAAATGCCTGAAATTCCAAAATCCTCCTTGGCTGTGGAGACCGCCACCAGGAACACTGTTTTATAAGTAAGGCGTTGAAGAGATATCCTGCATTGGTGAATAGGGAAATTCTGTTAAAGCATTCAGGACCATTGGCAAATCCCATGGAGGAGCTATATTACTGTCTGGATGGGGGTAGGTGCAAAGCTGCCTTGAAGAACCTTGAGATGAGAGGGTGAGATGCCCATGAGGTATAACAAAGGGCAGATAGAGCTGAGGACTGCACTTTTAAACTGCTGATACCTTTGTCCAGGACTGCCTGTTGAAATTCCAAAATATGAAGGTGAGTAGGGTGTTGAGAATCAAACGATTTTGTCGCTGCCCATATTTGGAAGGTTTCCCAAATCCTGTAATAGCAGGAAGATGCGGACTGTTTCCTTGCCTTTAGGAGAGTATTATTCCCTGCTCCAGATAGGCCCTGCGCAAGGAGGGATCTCCTTTCAACAGCCAAGAGAAAAGGACTCTTGAGAGTTCTGTGGAGTTTCCATATTGCAATGTATATGATCCTCAGTTCCCGCAGGTTTGAGTGAAGGCATTTCTCTGATGGGTTCCAAGTGCCTTGAATCAATATTGAATCCGTGTGAGCGCCCCATCCCATCATGCTCGCATCTGTAGTGATAATTTACCAAGGAGGTTCTTCTATAGGAAACCCTCTCCATAGATTCTCTAGCTGTAGCCACCATACCAATTGATCTTTTACAACTTGGGAATTTGCATCACTTGTTTCCAGTTGTTGCGATAGTGGTTGAACTGATTCAGGAAATTTGATTGAATTATTCTTGAGTTCCATTGAGCCCAGCAGACTAATCTTATAGTTGAGGTTATCAAGCCCAAAATGCTCATGTACTCCTAGGCTGTAATGGAAGGTTTGGGGAGAATTTTGTTTTCCAGTCTGCTTATCCTTTCTTGTTATAGAAGACCTTTTCTTCTACGGTATCGATATAAGCCCCCAGCACTATAGCTTGTTGAGACGGAGTCAGAGCACTCTTCTCTTTGTTGATAATCCCACCATGTTCCTGTAGACAATTCAGGGCCTGTATAGTGTGACAAGAGGCTTCTTGATGAGACAGAGCAACTATTAAAATGTCATCTAGGTAGTGAAATATGATGAGCCCCTGTTTTCTCAGATGTGCTATAAGGACCACTAAGATTTTTGAGAAGATCCTTGGAGCAAGGCTTAAGCCGAAAGGAAGGCCTCTGAATTGAAAATGCTGTCCCATAATGTGAAATCGGAGGAACTTGCGATGAAGAGGGCAGATGGGAACATTGTAATACGCATCCCTCAGGTCTATGGTCGTGAGCCAATCTCCTTTGTTAATATTGGAAATAATAGTGGATATGGATTCCATCTTGAATGAAAGGCGCTTCAGGAACATGTTGATTTTCTTCAGATCTATTATCAGTCTCCGTTTGCCATTGGGTTTTGGGGCCAAAAATACTGTTGAAGAGATACCCTTGTATCTTTCTGAAAGAGGCATCTCTTCTATGACACCTTGGATAAGAAGTTTTTGGACAGCAGAAATCATGGCTTCCCCTTTCTTCTCCGAGGGTTTCTTTGACCTTATGAAGGAGTTGCTTGGAGAAAAGGAGTCGAGTTTGATTTTGTAGTCGTGAGCGAGGATAGACAGAACCCAGGAGTTGGATATATTTGTGGCCCAGACAGATAGGAAATTCTGAAGTCTTCCTCCTAAGTAGTCTGTATGGGCCTGTAAACCTTCAGAAGTTTTTGGAAGGGACTCTCAATCCCCTTCCTCTGGAGGATTTAGAGGAAGATGAAGGCTGATATGTTCTCCAAGATGCATATCTGTTGTATTCTTTACCTGGTCGGTATGACCTATTGTCTCAAAAAGACCTGTCACAAAACCTCTTGTCTTTCCATGAGGACAAGTATCGGGTTCTCTTCCCTAGAGGTAGAAAAGTTTTCTTGCTGTCTACTGCTTTTTGTATAGCCTCATCGAGGACTTTCCCAAAAAGAAGATCACCCTGGAAGAGAAGAGCGCAAAGGGAGGCTTTTGAAGAGTAGTCAGCTCCCCAAAAGTGTAACCACAGAGCTCTTCTGGCTGAGACAGAAAATGCCATGCTTTTGGCAAACATCTTGGAGATATCCAGGAATGCTTTGGAGCTGAAGTCTGCCGCGAGTCTTAAGTCCCTAAGGTTGTCCAGAAGGTGTTCTCTTATTACACCTCTTTGGATATCTTATTATTATCTTCCAGGTTGTCTAACAATACCTTCATAGCTCTGGACAAGGTGGTAAGGGCTATGGCTGGGTGTAAGGAGTAGATAAGCTTTTATTAGGTTGGCATACAGTCTTTTCTCCATAGGTTCGTGTAGATATGCCATGGAGTCAATGGAAGCGTAGTACGTTTCACAATTTTGATCACAGCTGCATCTGTTTTTTGGGATAGCAGTCCAAGTTTTGCAATCCTTGGAGGTGAAGGGGTAGATTCTAGGATTCTTATTTTTTAGGGTAACTTTTCTCTCTGGTCTGGCCCATTCATTAAGGATCATTTCCTTGATAGACGGATGCACAGGAAACGAGGATTTTGAAGATCTGAGGTCTTCAAAATATTTGTCAGATTCTAAGGATTCTGTTTTTTCTTCCTGTAATTTAAGGGTATTTCTTATAAGGAAGATAAGTTTTTCGACAGATTTGGAGTCTAAGGATTTAGGGCCATACTCCATATTCTTCTCCTCCTCGTCAGTAAATTCTTCAAAGTATTCCAGCTCAGATTCAGATGTGGGAGAAGAAGATTCAGCTCTTTGACATTTCTTGCAGGAGGTGTTCTTTGAAGAAGCCTCCAGCTATGGCTTGGGATATCCAGGTTTTAAGTTCTTCTTAAAGGGGATCTTTTCCTGGGCTGGATGTCTGCCAATTCTGATATACAGGTGAGACATAGGTTTTTACCCACTAGAGCATTTTTATTGCAGGCCAAGCAACGATTAGATTTTTCCTTGTGTTTCCTGGAAGATCTATCCCGGCTCATGCTTGAGCTGCAAAATAAGAAGGGCCATGTAAATAACTATGGGGCCCGTATGACACTCTTTTATTCCCCTATTTATATAACTTTGGCTCACCTATGAACCTGAGCGGTGGGAGGCAGAGGGAGAAGACATCTAAAAAAAGAAAAGGAGTGAAGAAATGTATCTCAAAGAACATTTTTTTTATTTCCTTAGGAATATTATTGAAAATAGAGGTAAAGCAATAATTCTTACCTTAAGGCGAGAAGAAAAAGGCACTGGCAATACCGAATGAAGTTTTTTAGGAACTGAAAGAACTTGTCACTTTAAGAACCGAAAGAAAAACCTGGATCTTTAAGTGAGGAAGTTTGCACATGCGCAGATCGTTCGGGAGACTTTTTTCTAGATCAGTTTACGCCAATTATGAGAACAGGGTATAAACGAACTGGAGCTAGCTGAGAGAATCCTTTAGAACGTAAACAAATGCAGCAGTGTTCATACGGCAGAAAAAAACTAACATCAAGGGAGTCACCAGTATGCGAGGCTTACCCACAGGCGAACATGATCAAACTCCTGAACGAAGGATTTTTTGACCGAACCCGTGAATACACGAAATGAAAAAAAAAAAGGTAGAGTTAAAAGGAAAAGCTCCCGAATGAAGAGGAGAAATGTCTCTCTCCCATTGCCTCTAGGTTCTGTAAGGGGAATATACAAGGCTTCTGAAGTTTTTAATGGAGCCATGAACCTCAGCATGATGTATGTTTATTCTCAAATCAGATTCCAATCCCTAATTTTGAATCTGACCCTGTTAGTCATGCTCATGCATGCTGTTTACTGGGTCCTTCAGGCACAGAGAGGGTGAACTGCGCGTGGCCAAAAAAAAAGAAAATTGTTAAGTTATAATTTTAACCTATTTGTCTGGTTAAGGACAGGAAAAAAGACCAAGGTATGGAAGGAGGAGGGACCTTTTATGCCTCCATTCTCTTTCTCTATCTTTTTTATTGGTTAATCCTGTCCTGATCTGGTTAGGGGTGGAGCTACCCATAAGTGATGCTGCCATGATTAGCCAGGAATCTATATTTATATATTATATCTTTGTTTAAAAGAAAACTGTAGTGATAGGAATGCAAAACTTTGTATTCCTTGTGCTCACCCTTCCCCCCAATATGGAAAATGCAAAGTGTGAGGACGCCCAGCATATTTTCAATGAGTCAAGCAGAAAGTGCCTCTAGTGGTTGTCTGGTAGACAGCCACTAGAAGCAGTCTTAACCCTGCAATGCAGATATGTTTTACATTGCAGGATTAAGGGAGCAGGGACACTGCACCCAGACCACTTCAATTAGATTTTTGTTTCCCTGCTCCACCTTTGTTATTCATTTCTTACATGATCTGTGAATAAAATCAGCATTTGGATTTTGGAATTATCTTTTTTTTTTTTTCATCTCTCACCTTTTTCTTTTTTGTAGAGCCACTGACAGAATTCTGAATCATGAAACAAACGAAACGGTTTTGTCGATTGTCCGTTTAGTGATTTGACTATATTGCATTTGCAGTTCGGGATTTCAAACATACAATTCGGACGAAGTCTAGAATGTATTTGTTAGAGTTGCCCAGACAATTGACCAATGGTGATAATGGCTGACATTGACTTTCACATATGTACATGTAGTGTTACATTTTCTATCTTATTTTTTTACTTGGCTTTACTCTTATTTTTTTCAACTCACACAACTTGTGTTTTCAATATGTCAGAATTTATAGATTGGTGAATAAACTCCAAAGACAGTGTTAACAGTTCGCTTCAAGTCGCAACACAACAACTTTATTTGAAATTTCAATCTACAGTACTTTGAATGACACATGTTATTTCTTTTTGTTGATTGAAGTAGAAAGTAGATTTATCATGGGTCCCACAACAATATGACAATACGGTAACTCTAATTCGGTCTAACCACAGTTTTTGTACGTCTAAAACTTAGTCTCTTTTCAATAAGGTCAACATACTTACATTTTATTTAACTCTTTCTTACAGAAAGCCTTATGGAAAGATATCCAAAATCCAAACATTTTGGAGTAGAGTTTTCATATATTTATTTTGGCAACTTGTCAATTCACACATTACACTCACCCCATGATTGTTCCCCTTCAAATATGGCAGAAACTGCTTACTTTCCTTAAATTTCATCTTACATCTGTGAACGGATTTGTCCTTCTCTTTGCCATGTCCATATGTTGAAGTATTATAAATAGAATGACATATGTTTTAGGGCCTATCTATCAGTAACAAATACACAACGCATATACATGCTAAAGCCTGATTTGTTACAGATGTGAATAAGAGTATCACTAGAAAGAAAAAAAGATTTAGGACAATAAATAACCTTATTGTATTAAAAGAATGGGATGGGTGCAATAAAATTGAATGGTTAACAATGAAACAGCATTCTTTGACTGGTATGGAGGATGAATCATACAGCTTCATGGTGAATTGTGTATATTGTTATATGCATGAGGTTGAGTCTCAGCACCAAAACCAAGACTTCTGGATTATTAAGAACAACTACAAATGTGTATGATTTGGGTGTAATTTAATGATCTGTTTTCTTGAAGGTTACAGATAACTTAGTTGAGAAAATATGGAACTTCAGTGTTCAGTTAGGGACGACCTATAAAATGAGATGTAACTACTAAGATGTAATGGCTTAACTAGGTGTATTTACTTTAAAAACTAAAGATGACAGCAGTTGGACATGATTACTACATTCCTTTACAATCTGTCTTCATCATAACTCTTCTCTTCGCTAGCCAGAGTGTAAATGTCCTCATTTCTAGTAAGGCCTCTTGGCATGACATGGAGACCATCGTTTCATGAACCTGAATCAGTGCCATGTTGGTACTAGGAATAATGATGCTACTTTGTAATATTTTCTGCACACAAGGAGAAACCAGCCAAAAGAACATGTTCAAATCATGCTGCCAAATGGATTAGCCCTCACTCTGCACTAGAACTTTGCCCATGCAACGTTTCATAGACTTTGAGATCCCATTCCAGCTTTGTTTATCTACTTATGACACTGAAATATTGTTTGCTCTATTAATGTGTTTTAGAGATCCAGAGGCTGCTGTGTTCTAGCTGCTGCTGTGTTCCTGAACTCCTGGTCACAATCCTCAATGGTAAGTCCCACCCATCATAGCAACATTAAACCAAGAGTTCAACCTGATAGTAAAGATGACTGTCAAGGATAAGATTCTGTAGCCTCTCTGTTAAATTAAGGATCACTCCAACACTTATCTTTATGACATTTCCAAGATAAATGCCAAGATTGTTCTTGAAATCATTCTTGAGAACTTTTCAGATGACACTGGACATATATGAAATTACACGTTTGTGTTGAATTAGCTATAGGCAGACACCAGAAGGATAGTTGTCCATAATTTTTTGGAAGTGAAATTTGAAAGAGTGTTATCTGTCCTTTTCTGGATAAACAGATGAAAATGATTGACCCAGTGAAGGAAATTATATCGAAATATTACATCTCCTTAGTTCAAACTTGGACGTAAGACCAAGTTTCGTTTCAGAAGGTTAATGTAATGCAGATCTTTTTGAATAGGCTACGTGCTACACCTGTCCAGCGAGTGAACTTGACTTTGCAACTAACTTGCCTTTAGCGACTACATCTGATTTTAAATATATATATATTTTTTCCATATTAGCAATCTCACTAGACTTTAAAAACACTTTAGACTTGAAATTGACCTCCTTAAATTGGCTTTCAACTGAATAAAATAAAATGCCAAACTCCTGCAGAATTGATATTTATTTGTAGCTAAATTGTAAAAAGTATAAAAGTCAATAAAGATTTGTAAGCCATTCCAATTATTGAATTGCCCAATTAATATTGCAGACTTTAAAAAATAAAAAAACAACAACATTTTTGCCATTTCTTACGTGCAGTATTCCTATGAGTATCCTGCATTTAATACTACGAAATGTTATACCATTCTCTAAAATATTGCCTTTTCTTCTACAATCCATCCGAAACATAAAATCCCTTCTGCCAACATTTAAAAAAACCCGAAGACTGCATTTGGACGGTGGATTTAAGAAACAGCCAGATATTGTAAGGTCCCTTTGTAAAGGGCTAGAAAGGAATTAGTGCAGGTCAAACTCTGTTTATACATTGGACTAGCCTTGCAGAATTGCCTCCTTGACTTAATAGTTTCCTCTTGCTGCCATTTCTCCTACAAAGAAGACAAATTGTCTCAGGTCAGCCTGCAGATCAGCTCAGAGTGTAGGAGGAAATTGCACTATATCAACTAAATTGCACTAGGTCTAACAGAGGTAATAGGCAGCAAGCCACCAGTCACAGCCCAGCTGAGAGAATGCAGCCTGCCTACATGATAGTCTGAAGCAGGGGAAAGCTAAGTACTGTTAAATTTCACTGTGCAATCTCTGTAACTCTGTTCTTCTGATCACTTTGGATTTTGTACACCCTGGATTTGCAGTCTGCAGTAGGGATTTAAGAAAAAAAAGAAAAAAAGTTTACATTTAAAAATTCAGTACGTAATTGCGCTCTTAGATAATTTCTAACATATGTAGTTAAAAGTGCCTGTATAGCAGATGAAGATTTTTTTAATTTTTTTTTTTTTTACAGACGCTAAAATCAGCATCTTCGTTATACGCCGCGCATTCCGCACTTAGCTGATAGCTTCCAAACTGTCACATTACGCAGAGGCAAGGTGTTGATATAATAGTGAAAAAAAAATCACACCTGATAACTATTTTTACCATGTTTGCCGTTTCACCGCTGAGAAACGTATTTATAATCTTTTGTATAAAATAAAGACCGTACATTTCTTTTCAATAAAGTCTTTGATGTGATTTTTTTTTTGTTCATATTGATGATGTCATTTATGTAAATAATCATGTTTCTACAAAAAAGGAGTGTGTCTGTCACAAGCGAAAACAGAAAACATCCGTCATTTTGAAGTGATTAACATTCTCCAGATGTTAAAATCCTCGAATTTCAGGAGGTTCTCTTTGTTGTGATAATGATATGGTATCCAGACTGAGAATGTTTACGTTTTTGGAATGGGTCAAACTGGGTTTTTTTTTTTTTTTTTTTACAATCCTATTAAAGCATATAGCTCATTGTAATTGTATGTACAGATGAAAGCAGATTTGGATATTATTCCCACTAATTGTAAACTGCTGCTAGTAGTTTTAAAAGCAGAAACAAAATAGGGTTGGGTGAGAGGGGGAACGTAAAAAAAAAAAGACCACCACTGGTCACTTATTTAATCAATCCTTGGATGACAGGTTGGAGAAGTGACGGCTATCCCTCTCGGTTACCCCATTGACATGCCGCCACCCTGCAGCTCCAGGAAATGGATCCATTTTAAAAGATTAGCTTAATACTACAGTTGATCTCAATGATAATTTTAAATGTCAGCATGGTAATGTAGAAAAGAGGGTCAACAATACACGCAAACATTCTCTGCTTTACATAACCTCATAAATTACTATTGGGAGGTCTTTGCCTGAGCAGTTTTATGCTGGCTAATGCTACTATTTCATCTGCCATTTAAACGGTTAAACATAAAACACACAGGCTACTATAATTTGGTTATATAAAGGCTAAAGGGCACTAGGCTTCTACTTTCCAAGACATTCATAGGGTTCAGGGGCAGTTCGGCATTTACAGAGCTTCTAGGTTACGTGATTATAGACGTTCTAAATAATGTTCTTTAAATTGTTCTTAGGCTGTAATTTAATCAGTACTTTAAAGGTATCCTAGGAGACAATTTCAATTTTGTAAATAGCCCTTAGGCCACAAGCTCCTGTGTCCTAAGGGGTCCTAGCTTGTAAGACCCTGTGCTTCAAATAGGAACTAGGACACAAGTTCTTATACCCATTAAAATGATCCCTATACTGTATGTTTGGATGTCCTTTAAACTAAACACTGGCCACCTAGGCCATAAGTTACTTTATGTCCTTTAAAGGGTCCCTCTGGTATGAGTTCCTTTACCCTTTAAAGGAACCTTTGTTCTTCTGTCCTTTAGAAGGATTAAGACCACATATTTCTATTAAGACAAAAAGGAATTGGGGGCACACCTGGAACATGCAAGGTGCTGCCATAGTGACCAAAATGTATACATATTACAGATTAAGGAACAGCGCACGTATAAATATACATTTTTAAATGTTATAATGCTACTTAAATCCCATATCTCAACAAACAAATATGGGGATTCAGTTCCACCAAATGGCCATTTTATGTTAAGCCCACCACTACTGGACAGCACCCCAATATCAATGGGCCCTACAGTAATTCCAACATAGGAGACACATTAAATAGTGATAGTGCTAAATGAAAAAGATTGTAATTAGTGTAGGCCCTGCTGATATTGGGGTACTGTGAAGTAGTGGTGGGCTTAACACAATATGACCATATGGTGGAATTGAATCCCCATATTCGTTTGATGAGATAGGTGAATTTAAGTAGCTTTATAAAAATTTAGAATTACATTTTATGTGTGCACTGTTCCTTAATATTTATATTGTATCATTTAAAGGAAGTCTTTGCTACTAGTCCATCTCACATTCAGAAGAATAGTCCTAAACTGCTACCTCTGGCAGTGTTCAAAGGGTTCACAGGCTAGCATGTTTTGCAATGACAAGGTGTCTTAATAACAAGCCCCTCCCTCCCTCCCCCCAGTATTGTTAGGGCTCCTGTCTTCTAGGTTGCTCTGCCAATGGCTGTTGGTGCATGTTAAAGATTAATTATGTTGGGAATCAGAGGTTTATTGAGTGTATGTATCTTTGTTTGTAATCGTGCTGAAATAATAGATGGATTTATGGTGAATTCTTCAAGTTTTGCCATGTTTATCAGGATTATTGTTATTTGAAAAGCATTAAGAATGGAAATATACAACAAGAGGGGGTTTTAAACAAACTGTCATATTGTTATACTATGAAACAATGTTTGATATAAATGTTGACTTTTGTTCATTGAATGATATTATTAAAAAAATATTTATGTTTCTGCACAGCCATAAAATGAGTAAGATGCTCAAAAAGATCTTTAAATAAAATTGATCGGTTCACTAAACTGGGTCAGCCTCTATGATTTGGCTGTGCTAAATCGTAAATATCAAGAGATCACCTATCATATATGTTGACTTAAGGCCTCCCCAAAAAACCCTTAATACCTAACCTTATTTCCAACCCTAAACCCTAACATGTCTCCCCCCTGGATTTTTCAGCTTGTTCTGCTAATTTTCGTGTGAGATTGAAAATGCAGTGCAATACCGGCGCCGGCCAGTAGGTGGCGCGGTGTATGGAGAGAGACAGGGATAGGAAGCTGCATCTGATCCCAGCTTCTCTCTGACTGAATCCGCAGGGGAGCAACACATGCAGCCAGCAGAAATAGCCTACAGATCAGGGAAGTGAGGGATGGGGGGGGGCTGCCAGATCAGTGAAGTGAGGCATATGGGGGCACACAGAGATAGCCTAGAGATCAGTGAAGTGAGGCATATGAGGGCAGAGATAGCCTAGAGATCAGTGAAGTGAGGCATATGAGGGCAGAGATAGCCTAGAGATCAGTGAAGTGAGGCATATGGGGGGGCAGAGATAGCCTAGAGATCAGTGAAGTGAGGCATATGAGGGACACACAGAGATAGCCTAGAGATCAGTGAAGTGAGGCATATGAGGGACACACAGAGATAGCCTAGAGATCAGTGAAGTGAGGCATAGACACACAGAGATAGCCTAGATCAGTGAAGTGAGGCATATAAAGAGAGAGCCTACAGATCAGTGAATTGAAGTGAAGTGAGGCATGGGGGGTAAGAGATAGTCTACAGATCAGTGAAGTGAGGCATATAGGGGGGGGTGAGAGATAGCCTATAGATCAGGGAAGTGAGACATGGGGGGCCAGAGACAGCCTAGGGATCAGTGAAGTGAGGCATATGGGGGGGAGGGGCAGATATAATTTTAATTTATTTATATTTTGCTAACAAAAATAAGATTGTCTTCTCTTTATTCTATGTTCTAACTAAATCATCTTATATTTCAAATGAAAAATATTCTTCATGCTTTTTGCACAGAAAAACTTGGCAGAGGGAAGCTGCAAACGGAAAAACTGTAAAAAAATCTGTAAAATATAGGTAGTACCAGAGCATTAAATATTCTAAACTGATCTAGCATAGTTATGCATGAAAAATATCTCTTTATCATGGAATTCTACCGGTGGAATTTATTTAAATTATATTATATTTGGAATAAGACCACAATCCGTGTGTTTTCTGAGTCATAAAAAAAAATGGGGGGGAGGGGTGCAGAGATAGCCTATAGATTAGGGAAGTGAGGCATGGGGGGCAGAGACATCCTAGAGATCAGTGAAGTGAGGCATATGGGGGTGGGGGGTAGAGATAGCCCATAGATCAGGGAAGTGGGCATGGGGGGAGGGCAGAGACAGCCTACAGATCAGTGAAGTGAGGCATATGGGGGGCAGAGATAGCCTAGAAATCAGTGAAGTGAGGCATGGGGGTCAGAGATAGCCTATAGATCAGGGAAGTGAGGCATGGGGAGTGAGAGAACCTACAGATCAGTGCAGTGAGGCATATGGGGGTGGGGGTAGAGATAGCCTATAGATCAGGGAAGTGAGGCATGGGGGGTGAGAGAGCCTATAGATCAGGGAAGTGAGGCACATGGGGGGTGAGAGATAGCCTAGAGATTAGGGAAGTGAGGCATGGGGGGAGGGCAGAGACAACCTACAGATCAGTGAAGTGAGGCATATGGGGGGCAGAGATAGCCTACAGAAATCAGTGAAGTGAGGCATGGGGGTCAGAGATAGCCTATAGATCAGGGAAGTGAGGCATGGGGAGTGAGAGAACCTACAGATCAGTGCAGTGAGGCATATGGGGGTGGGGGTAGAGATAGCCTATAGATCAGGGAAGTGAGGCATGGGGGGCAGAGAGCCTAGAGATCAGTGAAGTGAGGCATGGGGGGGCAGAGATAGCCTAGAGATCAGTGAAGTGAGGCATGGGGGGCAGAGATAGCCTACAGATCAGTGAAGTGAGGCATATGGGGGGCAGAGATAGCCTAGAGATCAGTGAAGTGAGGCATGGTGGGGAAAGATGAACACAAATGAGCAGGAATGGGCAGCAAGGAGCAGGATGGGTCTGCAGTGAGCACGAAGGGTCAACAAGGAGAAGGAAGGGTCTGCAAGGAGCACAAAGGGTCAACAAGGAAAAGGAAGGGTCTGCAAGGAGCAGGAAGGGTCAGCAAGGAGCAGGAAGGGTCAGCAAGGAGCTGGAAGGTAAAGCAGCACAAAGGTAAAGTAGAATGAGCAGAAAGGGTCCGCAAGGAGCTGAAAATGGCAGCAAGGAGCAGGAAGGGACGGAAGAAGCACAATGGTGAAGTAGGAGAAGGAACAGAAATTTGCAGGAAGTGTCTGCAAGGAGCAGGAAGGGTCTGCAAAGAGCAGAAAGGGACAGAAGGAGCACAAAGATAAAGGAGCAGAAATAATCAGAAGGAGCCCAAAGGTAAAGTAGGAGAAGGAGCAGAAAAGGGTAGCAAGGAGCAGAAAGGGACAGCAAGGAGCACAAAGGTAAAGTAGGAGAAGGAGCAGAAAGGGTCTGCAAGGAGCAGAAAGGGATCAGAAAGGAGCAGAAGAGGGAGCACAATAAGCAGAAAGTAGCATAAAGGTAAAAGAGCAGAAGGAGCCAAGGAGGAGAGAAGACAGTGTCAGAAGAAAAAGAAGACTGTGTCAAATGAAGGAGAAGAAAAGGAGATTGGAGCAGGAAAGACAAGTGAAGTGAACCCTCCACTTTATTCTGGACACCACATCATAAGGCTTTGGTACCTGGGCCTGGCAGGCAAACTTTGGATCTTCTCATCTCCCGAGGTAAAAAAAAATATCAGTGTTAATGTGTTCACTTTTATTTACTGAGTGTCAGAAAGAACAGAGGGCCGCTGGGGAGGGCTGTCGCTGATTGGCTAGAGCGGTCAACTGGCACTCTAAGCCAATTAGTAGCTCCCCATTCATAAACAAGTAAAACATTTTTATGAACTGGGAACTAGCGATTGGCTTAGAGCGTCAACTGACCACTCTAGCCAATCTGTAGCACCCATGCCTGACGTCAATCTGCACTTCCTGACACTCCATTTCAGAAGCCGAATACCACTGAGCAACCTGAAAATCTGGAGCTGGAGGAAGCCTTTGGTGTTAAACCATTTGAGAGCGATTTAATCCCTTAAAGGAAAGAGAGCACCCAGGGGCTTCCTGGCATCATAGCATTTTCATTTAGATGAAGTTGTCATGGAGACCAGAATGTTCCTTTAATTTGCTTAAAGGAACACCATAGTGTCAGGAATACAATCATGTATTCCTGACACCATAGTTGTGAAAACGCTATTCACTCTGGCTTTATGTCATAATGACTATGCTCCTCCCCTTCATGACACTGTCAAAAAGGGACCAAGCATGGATGTCATTACAATTATGTCACCCCCCCCGGAAAAATTCCTGCGGACGCCCATGGATATACAATAAATTAACTACTGCACAGGAACACAACTACGTAAATAACACAAAATCTAAGAAAACTAAACTATATACAAAAACTAAACCTTACCTCTGTATAGAGTTTAGAAAACGACTCTAGTATAAGAATAAACCCAACTGCTGTATGGAATCTGAAAATAATATATGGTCTACAATAAATCTTACTGCTACATGGAAACCCAACTGCTATAACAGACCCCAAGTGGCTTTGGATGAACTAATTTTCAACTGCTATAAGTGAATCCAACCACTACACAAAATAAAAAATGTCTTACACGCAACATATAAAAATAGACAATACTCAACCGTACTGCAATACAGAAACCCATATGTTACTTGGGAACTCAACAATTATACAGTAACAAAGCAATGTTTCAGAAACGAACTGTTCTACAGGAAGAGGATGGCAGCGTAACCCAAAATAGAGTGCAAGCGATTACTGAGAACAAAAAAAACAACTGAATAGTTTGCCTGTCCAGTTCTCAAGTTAGTTTTTAACTCAATTTGTGCCATTACAAAACCCAACTATTGCACAAGCAAACAGATGCCAAACATGGATGAATCAACATGTTTTATTACTTCGAGTGTAGTCTATAAAATCTGTTTATTGATGGGGCCTCACACTAACAGTTACAGTTGTAACAAAAAAGTGGCGGAACCCTTCCTCAGGGCGAAGGTGAATGTGTGAGATACTCTGCATTGAAAAAATATATATATATTTTTACATAATCTTCCAGTTATGTCAATTTCCATGTTCCAGTTCATAGCAGTTGTGGCATTGAAGTGATTTATAGAAACCGCTACAAACAAGTATTTTGAGAGTATACATTTGCCTTTGAATGGAATAATAAATTGACTCTGTCAGTTCTAAGTACTTCATAAAGATAAAATCTTCATGAAATACTCCTATCAACTGTACTGAAATTTCATTGAAATTCTAATACAATCATTAGATAACATAAAACAAAATAGCGATTACTTTGTCTCATGGTAAAGTTGACAAAATTGTGTTCAGTTCTCAGCTGCCATCTTTAGCAAGATATCTTTATGTATATTTTATGGAGGATGTCGTTGTCTCAAAGGGATTTCTCTATTTTGTAATCTTGTGCATGTGCAAAAGCATAATAATGACATGGACTATTGGAAGATGAAGAGCCAGGAGTTGAAACGACCTGCGAATTCCAAAAAGTTGGCTGTGTCCTTCAAGTAAGTGCAACGTTTTAGCTTTTCCGCTGGGTTGCCATACATCAAGTGGGCACTGACAAAGCAGGGAGTCTGAGCAAAACGTGCAAAGACACTAAAAGTGACAAAGCAGTACTTTGAATGAACATACAAAAGTGGTTTCATTTGATTTAAACACCTAATTCCCCAATTTTGTTGCCCACCACTCCTCACCCGACAAAAAAAACGAATTTCTCTAATGAGGCTGTGGCCAATCCCTCATCTTTGTGCAGAACGACAAATAACTAATTAATTAATTAATTTTCACTCTCATTTTCTGTTTTGGAGAATACTTTGTACTGCTTAGCAGCTGGAGTGATAAATTAGGAAGGATCTGGGCAAACAATAGCATCCTACAGTGGCTTTTAAAATACTAACACCTTATTTTAACTAAGCAACTGTATTTACTGCAAGTGGGAAAAGTGTCCACATACAGTCATAATATTTAGATTTGGATTGCGTTTTGTGAACCTGCATCCCCACTGTGGCGAAACCAACCTCGCCACTGTGAACTGGAGAAGCCTGGTTGCTCGCCTGCTCCCTTTG
>OW240919.1:28620585-28634556 GCA_933207985.1 Pelobates cultripes | reverse complement strand
TGTGTACCCCAGGGAGCTGACGGTGTCGTCCTTCCACCCCAGCGGCAGTTTGTACCCCAGGGAGCTGAAGGTGTCGTCCTTCCTCCCCAGCGGCAGTGTGTACCCCAGGGAGCTGAAGGTGTCGTCCTTCCTCCCCAGCGGCAGTGTGTAACCCAGGGAGCTGAAGGTGCCGTCCTTCCTCCCCAGCGGCAGTGTGTACCCCAGGGAGCTGAAGGTGTCGTCCTCCCTCCCCAGCGGCAGTGGGTACCCCAGGGAGCTGAAGGTGTCGTCCTCCCTCCCCAGCGGTGCAGGTGGAGCCCCAGGAGCTGAAGGTGCGTCCTTCCTCCCCAGCGGCAGTGTGCAGGGAGCCGAAGGTGCCGCCCCTCCCCAGCTGCAGAGACCCGCAGGGAAGAGACCGTCAGTCTCGCACCCCAACCACAGGACAAAATAATGAAAGGGGAGACAGCTGGTCCCCCTCTCCACCAGCAGAGAGAGTGTCAGGGAGAGGAGCCTGATACCCCTTCTCCCCAGCGGCAGTTTACAGTTCAGAGAGAGGAGCTTGTTACACCCTCTCTCCAGCGGCAGCCTAACCCAGCAAGGGGAGATGTTACACCCCCCAACAGTGCAAATAGGACTGTAGTCTCTGCACTTACAGCACAAGGGGTAGGGACAGTCGGTCCTGTTCCCCAGCCACAGAGCGGTGTATCCAGAGGGGAGACAGTCGGTCTCTCCCTCCCACAACCAGGCTCCCACCAGGCGACTTCCGTGGTAGCACTGGCATCAGGGCAGAGTACCGCTGGTCTCTGTCCACTCAGCAACCCACCAAGGCAGCCTAACAGTTGCCCACACAGTCGTGGTGAGGCACCTGGACATGGACAAAGTTCTCCTCTACCCAGGTGTAGTAACCAGTTATTGTGGGTGGGCTGTACTGCTGTTTCTGTTTTGTGGGTGGGTTGCTAGACTAACCAGGGCACTGACCGGCAGGAGGTCAGATACCCTGTTAGTCTAGTTGGTAAAGGGGAGAAGTGTGGCGAAACCAACCTCGCCACTGTGAACTGGAGAAGCCTGGTTGCTCGCCTGCTCCCTTTGGACTATGGCCCTGCAGGTTAAACCGTTTATTTCCCCTGCAGAAAGGCTTATTTGTGTGATCTGAGTGCCATTCATCTAATAATGTGCGTCCTTTAAAATATAACTTTTACTAATAACATTTAAAATATTACAATACCAATCCTCCTAATAGATATATTCTAAAAATAGGAAGGGAGGTCCTGTTCAAAAGTTTTCAGGATCCATCTCTTTTATCATTTGCTAAGAAAATCTTTTGATTTTGCAAATATTGTTAGAAGCAAATGAAAAACAGTGCAAAAACTAAATAATAGCAAGAGAAGTAGAGTTAAAAATTATTATAGCTGCTAGGTCGACTTACAAGTGATCAAAAACGATCTCTACTTGTCCAAAAAATGTAACAAATCGATGTAACAGAGAATATATAAAAGTAAACTCAAAAATTTACTGACTTTTTCCGTCAAGGAATTGTTCCCAGAGATAATTGGCCTCCCTGGTGGATTGGTGAGGCACTTATGTACTTTGGGAAGGCAATAAAAAGTCGAGATAGTAGGACTATTATTGGGGATCATAAATCTATGTTCCTCTCTGTTAATAATATCTTTTTCTAAAGCCTGATTGAGTAATGATTGTAGTTCTGAAAGGTACGTCTTAGTTGGATCAGAAGGGAGAACTTTGTATTGACTGTCATCTTTCAAATGTTCCATACACATGTTGACATATTGTTGTTGATCCATTAGGACTATGTTGCCCCCTTTATCCGATTGTTTTATGATAAGATTTTTGTTGTTGCTCAGATCTCTGAGTGCCTCACGTTCCGCTTTAGTTAAATTGTCTGGATACTTTTTAGGAGATGATAAAGATTCTAGGGATTTGGTTGTCATCTGTACAAACAAATCAACACTAGAAACTTCTTTAAAGTTTGGTGTATGCCAGCTTAATGGTTTGCAGTTTGTAAGTGGTTGTTTGGATTCTTGCTCTTCCAAGAGAGAGACCATGGTCTGAAGATTTTGATAATCTTCATAGGATAAACCTAATTCCTTTGCTAATTTGTTATCTCTTCTTTTATGAGTAACATTTAAGGCAAGTTTGCGTCCAAAAAGATTAATATCCTTAACCCAATTAAATTTATTTATTGTAGGAGAGGGCACAAAAGATAGACCCTTACTCAATAGAGATTTATGTTTTGTCTCTAGAGTAAAAGAGGATAGATTTATAATCAAATTGTCCTCAGTAGTGTCATGGGTCTTTAATTCTTGTGTCCTTCCTTGTTTATTTTGTATCCCCATTTTTTCCTGTCTCGGAGTTTTCCTCTCTGGGGTTGAGGCCATTCCTGATCTTGGGCATTAGGTTTTTTTGAACTAACCAATCCACTCCATTCACTTACCTTTAAATATCAGTCCTTTCCCGCACATCGGTTCCCCTCTGATGAGCTGCGGGCGAAACGCGCGTTAGGGGCAGGGGGCTCTTAGCTATCTGGCTGGTCTGGCGACAGTTTTTTGTTTGCATTTCAAGACTTTTACCCTTGGTAACTATACTAGGAGGTTTTTTCTGGAGCCCAACTCCAGCTAATGCAATTGTGGGAGGTTATTTGTGATTTATCTAAATCGATCTAGAAATTAAATCCCTCAAAAGGAGTTTTTTAATAAGTGCCGTTAGCATTTATTTTTCAGGCACTATATCTGACACTCACACAGGGAGGTATGAATGACTTCTAAACACCTTGTGTGAGCCTAATTCATTGTTACAGATATCTCTCTGTCACACAATAACTTTGTCAGTATAGGCAATGGATAGTTCTTGCTTATATTCACACTGAACTATTAAGTAACTCTTGATTGTTAACACTATCTTTATAACATACCTTTTTGAGTTTACTTTTATATATTCTCTGTTACATCGATTTGTTACATTTTTTGGACAAGTAGAGATCGTTTTTGATCACTTGTAAGTCGACCTAGCAGCTATAATAATTTTTAACTCTACTTCTCTTGCTATTATTTAGTTTTTGCACTGTTTTTCATTTGCTTCTAACAATATTTGCAAAATCAAAAGATTTTCTTAGCAAATGATAAAAGAGATGGATCCTGAAAACTTTTGAACAGGACCTCCCTTCCTATTTTTAGAATATATCTATTAGGAGGATTGGTATTGTAATATTTTAAATGTTATTAGTAAAAGTTATATTTTAAAGGACACTCAACTCTCTTTTTCTCTTTTTTCACTTACTGCAGCTGCAGTTTTCGAAGGGTTAACCCCTATATGAGTGTTTTGCTTCCAATTGTTTTTCTTTTTTTGTTATATTTTCTAGGGTTTCAATACCCATTAGTAGGAAGCATAAAATTAAAAAGTTATCCTGACGATTATAATGACATCATATTTGAGTAATGTCATTAATCCAGATCTAAGCCCCACTGACATTAACAATGTGTTTTCCCTGGAACCCCTAAATACATTAAATACAAATGATATTAACGAAAGTTTTTTTGAAGTACAGAATATGTACAAAAAACAAATTAAGGGCCATTGGGAAATCACAAGTCTACGTAAGTACGTGGAGGACAAGTTAGTCCCTAGAGGACTTAGATCCGATATTGCAAGACCTGAAAAAGTTAAAACTGATATGCAAATAAGTGAATGGAATAACATGCTAATTGATAGCTCTATAAAACTTATGGAATACCTTATAAAATTAGAGGAATCATCTCTGATAATGACCAATCAAAACCTGGAGATAGAAATCAATAAAATTAAAGCCTTTCAAACACATCCTGACTTTAAATCCATGGAAACTAAACTTAACAACAATTTAGAAAATTTTAAAAAATATATTAGGGAAAAAAAACATCAAAAATATCAAAGAGACTATAAAGATTTCAAAGAAGGAAATATTTTTAGACAGAAAAATAAAAATAGAAAACGATTTAATAGTCGACAGAACTCCACTACATCAGGAGAAACAGATTGGTCAGGCTCTGAATTTAGCTCCCCAGGGAGGACCACTAATATCTCTAAAAATACTCAACAGAGAAGAAAAAGTATTCATAGACCAACTGAAAAGAACGTATCCTTCCCTGACACACAATTTATTAACCCCTCTAATATCAATTTATCAACCCAAGGTACATCTCAATCCTTAGGGGCATCTCAACCGTCTTTTTTAGATCAGGAATGGCCTCAACCCCAGAGAGGAAAACTCCGAGACAGGAAAAAATGGGGATACAAAATAAACAAGGAAGGACACAAGAATTAAAGACCCATGACACTACTGAGGACAATTTGATTATAAATCTATCCTCTTTTACTCTAGAGACAAAACATAAATCTCTATTGAGTAAGGGTCTATCTTTTGTGCCCTCTCCTACAATAAATAAATTTAATTGGGTTAAGGATATTAATCTTTTTGGACGCAAACTTGCCTTAAATGTTACTCATAAAAGAAGAGATAACAAATTAGCAAAGGAATTAGGTTTATCCTATGAAGATTATCAAAATCTTCAGACCATGGTCTCTCTCTTGGAAGAGCAAGAATCTAAACAACCACTTACAAACTGCAAACCATTAAGCTGGCATACACCAAACTTTAAAGAAGTTTCTAGTGTTGATTTGTTTGTACAGATGACAACCAAATCCCTAGAATCTTTATCATCTCCTAAAAAGTATCCAGACAATTTAACTAAAGCGGAACGTGAGGCACTCAGAGATCTGAGCAACAACAAAAATCTTATCATAAAACAATCGGATAAAGGGGGCAACATAGTCCTAATGGATCAACAACAATATGTCAACATGTGTATGGAACATTTGAAAGATGACAGTCAATACAAAGTTCTCCCTTCTGATCCAACTAAGACGTACCTTTCAGAACTACAATCATTACTCAATCAGGCTTTAGAAAAAGATATTATTAACAGAGAGGAACATAGATTTATGATCCCCAATAATAGTCCTACTATCTCGACTTTTTATTGCCTTCCCAAAGTACATAAGTGCCTCACCAATCCACCAGGGAGGCCAATTATCTCTGGGAACAATTCCTTGACAGAAAAAGTCAGTAAATTTTTAGAAAAACTTTTGCATCCTTTTGTCACCAATTTAGAGTCCTATGTTCAGGACACTAAACAAACTCTATTAGCCTTGGAGAATTTAGTGGTCCCTCCATATACCCAACTTGCCAGTTTGGATGTTGTGTCCCTGTACAATAACATACCACATAATAAAGGTCTATGTGCAACCGCTTATTTTCTTCATAAATCCATCAAATACAATTCTGAACAAATTGAAACCATCTTGCTACTTTTAGAGTTTGTTCTCACCCACAACTACTTTGTGTTTGATGGTACACATTACTTACAGCTACGTGGTACTGCTATGGGCACGGCTTGTGCTCCTAGCTATGCCAATTTATATTTAGGGTGGTGGGAAGAAACGATTTTAAAAGAGGTCACAGCACATGAATACCATCACTATATCCATAAGTGGTCTAGATATATGGATGATATCCTAATTTTTTGGACTAGCTCATGTTTAAAGTTCATGGATATGGTTGGGGACTTAAACAATAATCAGATTGGCCTTAAACTTACTCATGTGATCCATGAGAGTCAACTGATATTCTTAGATTTAAGAATAATACTAAATATAGATGGATCTGTGGATACAGAACTTTTCAGAAAAAGTACAGCTTCCAACAATTTTTTACATTGGCAAAGTTTTCATCCCTACCGCCTCAAGGTAGGTATACCATATGGCCAATATCTTAGGGCCAGAAGGAACTGCTCTAAGGAGGAATCCTTTAGGATGGAAGCGAATATCCTAAGAACTCGCTTCAAAAATAAAGGATATCCTAATCGGATCCTTAAAAGAGCATATCAAAAAGCAATAGCCCAAGACAGAAGTCTTAGCCTCAGATCCAAAAAACCTGTCTCGACTAACCAACAGATAAGATGTATAGGTACCTTTGACCAACAATGGAAACCTATAAAAGAAATTTTTACACAATATTGGCCGATTCTGCAATATGACAATGACCTAGATCCAAAATCCATTGCATACCCTAATATCACTGCAAGAAGGTCAAGAAACCTTAGGGACATGCTAGTACACAGCCACCTGGAAAATAAATCATCACCAAAGAGTTGGCTAAGTGCACCTACAGGTGTCCACAAATGTGGACATTGTAAAGCATGCCCCTTTGTAAAACCAACTAAATTTGTCAAGTGTCAAAAAACTCAGAGAGAATTCCAAGTGAAAGATTTCATTAATTGTAGTACAACACGAATTGTTTACCTTATTACCTGCCAATGTGGGATACAATACATTGGAAAGACTTATCAGCAATTCAGGAGACGTATTTTACAGCATATCAATTCGGTTAAAAATTCTAATTTGAGCACTCCAGTTGCCAAACATGTTCGGAATTTTCACAATGGGGATCCAACTAACCTCTCATTCCAAGCCTTGGAAAAAGTTACTTTAAATTCAAGGAAAGGTAATTTTAATTTAATTTTATTACAAAAAGAATCGAGATGGATATATGAATTTCAGACTTTAACACCAGGGGGCCTCAATGAGGAATTTAATTTTACCCCCTTTATCCATTAGTTATTTATTTATTTTGAATTTATTTTCAGTGAAGATATTTTTGATCCAATTCTAAAATTACTATGGGAGTATTCTCCCCTTGAATCTACCCCCATATAAATGTCTAGATATTTAGTACTTTCTAATAATGCGATTGTATTTATAGTGTGACCCCCTTTAGGTTCCATCTACACGATTAGGAAGTTCCTCAAGCAGTGCGAAAACATCCTTAATTCTGCTTTGTTTATAAAACACCATCAATCTATAAAACAATGTTTGTAGGTTATCTAGCATTTTTTCTCATATATCACAATAATTTTCCTTCTCAGGTTTCACTTATAAATCACGATATCTCCTAGGCAATGTTAGGGAAGATATTTATACTCTATACTTTATATTCTTGCTAATTATTTAGCTCTTTGAACACAAACAGTTCTCATTCCGGCGTTTTTGCTAATTCATATAATCATATCGCTGTATTAACATCTGAATTTTTAAAAAAAATTTTTTCTCGTTATTAGTAGCTATTACAGCATATCAAGAATGATTATCAGAATAATTATCATCATACTGCTATAATATAATCCTTTAACCTGGATATTAACAGCAGAATAATTATTTCAATCTGGTTACATTAAGACTCTAGCTCTCTAGGGGTTAACCTTTAAAACGATAGGAGAAATGTATTTACACGTCACAATAAATGACGTCACATCTCCTGCCTTATCCCTATTGGTTCTTGGGCATTAGGTTTTTTTGAACTAACCAATCCACTCCATTCACTTACCTTTAAATATCAGTCCTTTCCCGCACATCGGTTCCCCTCTGATGAGCTGCGGGCGAAACGCGCGTTAGGGGCAGGGGGCTCTTAGCTATCTGGCTGGTCTGGCGACAGTTTTTGGTTTGCATTTCAAGACTTTTACCCTTGGTAACTATACTAGGAGGTTTTTTCTGGAGCCCAACTCCAGCTAATGCAATTGTGGGAGGTTATTTGTGATTTATCTAAATCGATCTAGAAATTAAATCCCTCAAAAGGAGTTTTTTAATAAGTGCCGTTAGCATTTATTTTTCAGGCACTATATCTGACACTCACACAGGGAGGTATGAATGACTTCTAAACACCTTGTGTGAGCCTAATTCATTGTTACAGATATCTCTCTGTCACACAATAACTTTGTCAGTATAGGCAATGGATAGTTCTTGCTTATATTCACACTGAACTATTAAGTAACTCTTGATTGTTAACACTATCTTTATAACATACCTTTTTGAGTTTACTTTTTTATATTCTCTGTTACATCGATTTGTTACATTTTTTGGACAAGTAGAGATCGTTTTTGATCACTTGTAAGTCGACCTAGCAGCTATAATAATTTTTAACTCTACTTCTCTTGCTATTATTTAGTTTTTGCACTGTTTTTCATTTGCTTCTAACAATATTTGCAAAATCAAAAGATTTTCTTAGCAAATGATAAAAGAGATGGATCCTGAAAACTTTTGAACAGGACCTCCCTTCCTATTTTTAGAATATATCTATTAGGAGGATTGGTATTGTAATATTTTAAATGTTATTAGTAAAAGTTATATTTTAAAGGACACTCAACTCTCTTTTTCTCTTTTTTCACTTACTGCAGCTGCAGTTTTCGAAGGGTTAACCCCTATATGAGTGTTTTGCTTCCAATTGTTTTTCTTTTTTTCTAATAATGTGCACTCAGATCCCAGCTATCTGGGGATATGTGAAATGTCTGTGTGTTATGTGTAAAGGTGACTTTATGTATTTTAAAGTGTTTTGTGTCTTTTTGCAACCATGTGCTTAATGGAGTCTGTGTCTGTCCTGGGAGATAATTGAATTACTTATCTCCAGGATAGAAGGCTCTGAAACTGGTTTGGGCCAGAAAGCCATGCTTCATTTAGTCACAAAGGACTTTTTACTAACTTTTGAACCCCTTGTCTGATTTGTGCCATTTTTGAATATGTTGTTCCCCTGAATGGATTGATTGTGAATATGTAATTTTATGTGAATGTGATGTATGGTTTTAGAGTTATGAAAGTTGGGTAGAAAGTATGTTTTAACTGTATGTATAATTGAGTTTCCTCTCAGGATAAGGGGAGGGAATATGTGGGATGTAACTGTGATGTGATTGGTGGTTTTGTAACGCCCTGTGGGCTGTACTATGTTTGTGGATTGGGAATAAAAGAGACTGTATGTGACAGTACAGAGAGTTCCTGTTTTTAACCCTCAAAGTGAAGTGTCGTCTCATTATTGGGGGAAGGATTTATTGTATGCTGTTCCAGTTTGACTGCTAGGAGAGTAAACCTATTCGTATGGTTTCCTATTCAACTGTCTACAGCATTCATATGCTTGAGAGGATTTATATGCTTCTTCGGTTCGGTGATTGTGGTGTCTGCCAGAGTGCTTGGAGTCCTCAGGAAACGCTAGGAGCATCCTTTAACGGAGGTACTCAGTCGGGGTGCCAGTCGATCCGTTACACCCACAATACAACAATTTCTTAGAAATATCCATCAAATTTTGTATGTGTTTTTATTCATAGATTTGTACTTACTACAGGTAATACAATTGCTATTTGTCTTACTACACATTTTTTTCTGAAAATTAAAGTATTGCAATTTAATGGATACCCTACAATCTGCAATACTTTATGATCCTTCAAAATAATATACTAAACACAATCTAGTTATATAGTTTTAATTTATTTATATTTTGCTAACAAAAATAAGATTGTCTTCTCTTTATTCTATGTTCTAACTAAATCATCCTATATTTGAAATGAAAAATATTCTTCATGCTTTTTGCACAGAAAAACTTGGCAGAGGGAAGCGGCAAAGGGAAAAACTGTAAAAAAGCTGTAAAATATAGGTAGTACCGGAGCATTAAATATTCTAAACTGATCTAGCATAGTTATGAATGAAAAATATCTCTTTATAATGGAATTCTACCGGTGGAATTTATTTAAATTATATTATCTTTGGAATAAGACCACAATCCGTGTGTTTTCGGAGTCATAAAAAAAAATCACAAGTTACTCTGATAACAGTGTAATATAATTATAAGTTTTTTTATGCAAACACATTACCAAAAACATTTCTGACTTCTTATCTAAGCCAATCACTCGAACTATGGCAGCTCCATTTAATGTATGACAAGCGTAGTTCCTAAAGTCTAAATGTCAACATTTTATAGCTACTTACAAAAGGCAAATTTAAACTGTGTTTTGTCTGTGTTCGCAAAGCAACATCTTTAGACCTTTGACATTATTTTACTATATATGCCAAAATGAAATAACTTATAAGTATTATAAAATAAAGAGTAAAACATTTTTACTAATGTTTGGTATTGGAAATATAAAAAATGCATCCAGAATTATTTAAAATGATTAAATGGTTTGTGAGCTAATCTATAATTTATCTGTGGGTATGTAACCTATTTTTGTATATAACAGTGAAATAATGTTTTTATGCGTGGAGCTTGCTTTAAACTGTAATTATATCGCTTTCAATCATAAGAAAAAGGAACTTTTCTTCTACAATTGGTGGAACAGATGTTGTTGATTGAGGTCTCTGTAAAAGTGACTGACATGTTTTAAGATATTTACTGTAGACAGTGTGTTTGTGAACAGAACCACACTGTCGGACTGTCAAAATAAAGTCAGCACCTATGAATTTTTCTCGGAGTCTTTTGAAAACATACCATGATGTTTTGGTATATGAAAAGACTACAGATATCAACAAACAATACAGGTGAGAAATATTACACTATTACCATAATTTTGCGTGTCAGTCTTGAAGTAAGCTGCTTGTTCTAGAACATCGGAAGCTATATTTAATGAATATTTTTGTTTGTTTTTGTTTTTTACATGTGAAGGAATATTTTGTAATATTTCCAAATTTATCGAATTTGTCTATGATGCAAACGCGGAGGATATTTTTATACCTGTTTTTTCCTTTTACTTCCTATCCCATTATGTGTTTACTTCCTGTTTTGCCTGTCAGCTTCTTCCTACTCATAAAATTTGGGGGTTATTCACTGAACCAATAATTGTACAAAATTTACTAGGAAATTGCAGGAATTTGTCCAAAAACCTCCCAAACTAGAAAGAGAGCTGTTTGGGAATTTTTAATTACACATATGAGCTACATTTTTCGAATAACTCATCATTCTATGGATGTAGGAGCTTTTGTGAGCCATGTGGTTTTCTTGAAGAGTTGGATAAAAAGACAGTGTTCAATCAAGATGGTATGGGGACAACCATGGGTAGAGATGATCTTACTAGCCTTCTATCGCCTCTACATCTACACCATGGAATAGAGATTTCATAAACCAAAATTCAAAGTAAGGTTAGAGGAGTCAATAACTTTTTTATTAGTGAGACAATTTCAATGATATCACTTACATACAATGAATCCTAACATATGGAGATATATTTGACTAGGTTCAGAAGATGACCTCTTTTAAATGAGCTCCATTTGCCGCCTCGCAAAGTCCACTCTCTGATTGCATTGTTCATAACATTAGTTAATGTTTGAGGCTCCCATTTCTGCATGGATATTCTCCCTGAACTGCTCAGGTATACATGGTTTCTTCATGTACACCCGCTCATTCAGATATCTCCACAGGAAGTAATCGGGAGCTGAAAGATCGGAAATTTTAAGGAAATTCTTGAAATTATCTGCTACCCAAACAGTTGCCTTAGTTTTGAAAATAAAATTTCACTATTTTTACTCGTTGTTCCTTTGTGAAATTGCCCATGATGAATCTCCCAAGACTCAGTTATAAAAAATGTAACTTCTAACAAATAAATTATTTATTAGTCAAATCCTACTCTGGCCCACCTTTCATATTTAATAAATATATAATATATATAAATGTCAGTAACAAATGTGCCTAAATAAAAAATAATTAACAAAATATATATAAATCTAGGTTGTTGTTTTTTACTGCTTCCGTGTTTTTTCCTTTATTTGTTACTTTACATCACATGATCTGTGAACCAAAAGCCGGAAATATACTCCGATCAGTGTACATCAAAATAAATAAATAAAATGTTATTTCTCATAGGTTATCTCAGAAGAGCAAACTTTAGGCTGCTAGGATAGGATGTGCCAAAATGAGATACACTGGTGTTCTAACAGGCTTATGCAATGTATAATCATATACTTTAAAATAAGTCCCATTATTTTTGCCTAAATCAGGTGTTTTAAAAACAAACAAACAAAAAAACGATTACATTTCATGAGCTTTGAAGTTGGTGTTTAGTAAGCGATTGAGTGTGCTGGATCTTGTATGTTGTGTGAATTGGCCCCAGCAGCACCCTTATAATGTATGCATGTTCATGTGGGTGCAGCCCTTGTGGTTTCATATGTAAATATATTTAGGAATCCAGGCCAACTCCTGTGGCTTTGCACTCCTCTCTGTCACAGGTGTCTCATTCTAGGGCCTTATTTAGCCTTGCACTGCAGAGAGTTCAAAGAGGAAGGATTTCCAAAGTAAGAGGACTAATTTCAAAAGAGCAAGCATTAGGCTGCTAGAGCAGGACCTTTTGTTAGCTTGTAAGTTGGTGTTTGTGACTAAGCGAGTGCTCTGTATCTTGTATGTAATATTCATATTATGTATATGTGATGGAGCTCCAGTACTCCGACTGAGTACCTCTGCCAAGTCTGCTTCCTTGTAGCTATCAGGGACCCTGGAGCACTTCAGACCCAGTCACCAAGGCTTGACTGGGATCTCTGAGGGCCTTGGACACCCTTTTCATCAGCAGAGCAGCAATCAGAGCTCTCTCCCCAAACACCAGTCGACACTTGGTGAAGGTTAAAACAGCAACTAACTTTACTAGACATAGCACACATATTTTAAGCCCCCAACAGCCTCAGTTACATACAATAGGGTACATAAAGCAGTATATTTCAAGGGAGGATGGGATCAGACAATAGCATGGGCTTATAGGAGATTGAGGAGGGACAGAGTATCTAGTTTAAACTGGTCTGGCAGTGTCCCTGGGACAATGCCCTGCTGGAGAAACAATAGGACAGGGAAAAGGGGGAGGGGCAGAGGCACAGACAAGCACCCAGTGTAACGGATCACCTGGCACCCCGACTGGGTACCTCCATTGAAGGATGCTCCTAGCGCTTCCTGAGGACTCCAAGCACTGCAGCTGACACCACAACCACGGAACCGGAGCAGCATACAAATGCTCTCAAGCATATGAATGCTGTAAACAGCTGAACAGGAAAAACATACAATCAGCTTACACTCCTGGCAATCAGCATACAATCCAATTCCCCCAATAACGAGGCAACACTTCGTTTTGAGGTCAAGCAGAACGGACTGTACTGGCACATACAGCCTCTTTTATTCCCAATCCACAAACTTAGTACTGCCCACTGGGTTGTACAGAACAACCAATAACACACGTACATTACACACAGACACTCCCACACAAAATCCTCTGCCTGTGATATGATTACTGAACACAATGGTTAATCTAATTATCACAGGCAGAGAAATACAGTATTATAAAACATATCACAGGGACCCCAAAACATGCAATAACCACATAAAAAGTATATCATTGGAACCGGGGGATCTGGGTGAACCACATATCCAAAATTCACCCAGATCCGTTCAGTAGTTTGGAAGATGCAGTTTAATGCAGATTCCGCAGAACATATACAGGCTATATGAAAAATAATAATTGTATAATGTGTCCCCTGTTGTATAGTTTAAAACTACTGAACGATGTCTTCGTGCACCAAATACTGGCGAGATGGCACCGTGTAGAAAAGTCCAAACAGTGTCTGTGAGTTAAAATGGCCGCCATCCATTGTTCTCACCATGTGCTCCATCCATTGTTCTCACCATGTGCCTCTGATACATGAAATGGTGGCCACCCAGTAACTCCACAGTATGTCCCCAGGTGGTTCTTAAAAGGGCCAGCAGCAGCATAATAAAATACAATATGCCCAAATAATGTCTTTAACCCCTTAAGGACCAAACTTCTGGAATAAAAGGGAATCATGACATGTCACACATGTCATGTGTCCTTAAGGGGTTAAAGGGTAATACATGCCAGGGGCCATAGTCACATGGCAGGAGGCTGGCAATCAGTCTTCTCCAATGCCCAGTGGCGAGGCTGGTTCCGCCAGACCCTGCTCTACATTTTTTTAAATTTATTTATAAAATATTTTACCAGGAAAGATACATTGAGATTTCTCTCATTTTCAAGTATGTCCTGGGTCCACAAACATTGCATTGATACAATAGGGTACAATAAAATACAAAAACAATATTAATACACAATATATACAAAATTTAACATAGAACAGGTA
>OW240919.1:28594222-28620485 GCA_933207985.1 Pelobates cultripes | reverse complement strand
TGAGTAATTTGGGATATGCCCTGTTTGGATAATATTAACTTCTCGTGATTTTTAGTACTATTTTATGTTATTGTCTCTCGTTACATAACATCAGAACTAAGAAAAAATAATATCTATCTATCTCTGTAAATACATGCACATTCAATTGAAATGATCTTGTGTGTATTATGTGACCAGAAAATGAATGAGTTAACAATGAATTTACATTTAAATGTAATTACGGAATATTTGAATTGCCTCAATTTGCATATGTCATTTTTACTAGCTATATAGGCCGTCTTCACAGTGAATAAGTTGGCCAATCAATGGTTTAGGGAATGGAAGAGGAAATGTAGATTCCCCGCGGTGGGGATGGCAGGGGGGGTTGCCTCTATGATCTGTCAGTAATTGTCAGAAGTGCTCTCTGCACATGTTTCAGACCACTGATAAGGTGCCCTAAAGCTCAATTCAAGGCTTCATATTAATTCACAATATTATTTTTTAGTGCTAGCTAAAAGAGTGTATAAAAGTCAGGTATGCAACCCTTCCCTTCCACGGGGTTTCTCCCCAATGGCGCCATCCAATGTTATTGAAAGCAGAGTTCTGACTTATGAATGGACTAAATCGTAGCTTTGTGTTACTAAATATAAAGTTTGCTCACAGTGGAATTCCATAACACATGTACTACAACACGTCGTATAAACACACAGCTTCCAGCGGGCAGCTGTCGACACATTCAATTTACTAATTTACTTTATGGAGAGAGAAAGATCTTCTCTGGGAAGTTTTACCCCCTCCGTCAGGGCTCAAAACTGTGTCCTCATGATATTTTAGTGAATCTTCAATGGTAGCAAGAGCTAAATCCTTCTCAGCAAAGCCCGGGTAACTGTCAAAATGGAATTGTTTACTGTAGCAGCACTGCCTCGCTCAGTGTAACAGAACACTCAGAGCACCATAAATTAACACTCCAAGCACCATAACCACCATAACCTGGGGTCTTCTGGGAACTACTACCTGCATTTTTGCAACCAGAAGTAAGAGCGAGAAAGCTCGCGTGTCAGCTGATCCCTTTCAGCCAATGAGCTAAGCCCCGCATCGCCAGACATTATATAGTTTTTAAGACAGTCTGTACATTTGCTAGCTGTAACATCTATAGATGATTTTAGTGTACAGTAACTTCATGTAAATTGGTTTGTACCATGGCACGCTCATTTTAAGCACGACATTAGAAGATGTTTGGTGAGGTGAGACTTTTTAATGAAATAAAAAAAAGTTGACCATGTATTTGTCATTCTGTAAAATTAACTTACACAGAAAGTCCTGTTTCTGCCCAATAATATTTAATTATTTGACTGGTGTCATTATGAATGTTAGAAAATATTTAACAATATTAAAAAAAAAAAAAATACTTCCCAACACGGAAAAAACAAAGGCTCAAGGAATGGCTTCCCACTGTTATTATTAAAAATGACTGGACGTTAACCTTGGCATTCCACATTTACATTTTCCAGCTTTTATGTAGTTTAAGCATCACAGAAAATGTAGTTCCCAGACAATGGACTGAATTGCCATAATTTTCTATCTCTGCTATAGATTTAGAACATACTGGGCACTAACAGTCCAGTCCGGTGGTAGGATGCCACAGCACCCACTACTGATGACATGTGGTAGTGAAGATATTTTTTCCTCGCCGAACTGGCCAAGAATATTCTAGATTCAGGTGATTTAGTAGACAAATGGAATAAGAAAATCCACATATCTAATAAGACAGGCAGATAAGTGGAGATAAAGATGAATTTTATTAAATTGAAATGTATCTATTTTAAGCTTATTAAGGGTGTAAACTAACAGTGCAGAAAAGCTATACGTCGGTAAGATTGCTTGAATTTGGAAGATAAATGTAATTTAATTGGTATAATTTGCCAGGTAAATGTTGCGTCTACTCATCGTGTCCTCCAACCAAATTCGCTGATTTAAATTATCTCTTGACATTCGTTCAGCTTGACAACGATAACAATTTCACAGTTAACAGTATCTTAGTTGTAGAACTGAACAGATACATTTCCTGTCAGTAGAACATTATAGTTACAGAAAAACAAGACAGACTGAATCCTGCTCCACACTGTAGCCCAATATTCCTCCAGGGTGGCATCTATGCTGATGACTTTTAGCCAATTTCATGCTTCTCATAAAGATCTCTATAATCACAGTGATATGCCAATTCAATGCATCTCTATGAGAAGCATTAAATCCAACACTTGTATTCAAGAAGCATTGGATGCACACACTGTCCATCATTGGCATACTATACATTCTGAAGCAGGTGTAACAGCCAATAGTAGTCGTGAAAACTGCACAATTTAAATAGTGTCGTTTCCCAGCATGTATGCCTCAAATCGCTTCATTGAGATGGGATGTTGGTGCTCACAAGGTCCCTTTAAATAGTGCGCACTTGGTAGGATATACCTTTCTCTGTGCCTCTTTATTGCGCCCTGTAAATAAATGCAATTCATTGATGTGAATTACTTTTTTTTTAATAGCATCAGTACCTGGTGCTAATGATCGTTTCAGCAGTGACACTGGTTGGTATAGTTCGATATTTCACTGCAATACGACTGTCAAAATTTGGCAGTTAAATGTAATTCCGTTATCAGAATTTGACAGAAATATGGAAATCAGCTCTCAATAAATGAACTTTAAGTGTTTCAATCTCCATATGCTGTGTTATTTTGAGATTTTACACCAAATTAAATTATTAGTCAAATTTTTATTATTATTATTATTAATATTATTAATGTTATTAGATTTTATATAGCTCCAACATATTCCGCAGCGCTTTACGATTATAGAAAGTAGTGAAGATGGCTCTTCTCCAATGAGCTTACTATCTATGAGACAGTCTATGGTTATTGTAACCATGCTTATTTCAGCAGGGTACATAGCAGTAAATGGTAATGTCACTAGTGACTAGGTGACAATACTTCGAACTATCTGACGGAAGAGAAGGCAGTTTAGTGAGCATCCATTTGACGCATTGGAAACTGTAAAATAATGGCACCTTGAAAAATTGATGTTCAACAGCTGATTGCCTTTTCCCTTGTGTAATATACACTAATTTGAGCTGTATACAAAAAAAAAATCCATATTTACCAAAAACACAATGCGTTATATTTGATAAACAATACATTTCAGAGTTGTGAAATTTAAGTCCAACGTAGCCCAGCAGGATAATTTTTACAGTTTGGCTATTGGGCCGAAAATTTCAAAATACTTTAACAATTCTCAGCAATTGCAAATGTATCGCATAAACTCAAGACATTAAATACACGCTACCCTGTCATATTTTTTAAATTGGAGACAACTAAAAACATATTAAATAAGACTCCTTTCTACTTAGAAACATCTGTAGTAAATATCTTTGCTCTAAGTTAACTTTTTTAACTCCACCTGAAATTTTAATATTTTTGTTACCTTGTTGATATTACCAGCTATTATAATAGATCTCTCTATTTCTCTGAAATACTTATATACCTCATGGACTGGATTCCGCACATTGTGTTAATTTATATAATAAGTAATAAACAGATAGGTGTTTATATAAAAAAAGCAAGTGTCTTTTTTGCCAAAGCGTCAACTGTTGTCTTTTTTTATTAAACCTGTTTTTAAATACATCACATTTAAAGTACACATGCAAAGCAAAACACAAATACAGAGAAACTATGGGCAATTACCCATGTAATTTGGGGATTAAACATGAAAAAGCCACAAACGAGCGCTGGATAATTTCACAGCAAACAAAGAAATAATGACAATAGTGCTTACTTGAAGCATGATGCATAGCTGAAGAAGTGTAATTATTAAGTTGAAATCTCTGTTTGATTTGCACTGTCAGTCCATCCCATATTCATTGATACATTTCATTGCATGGTGTTTTTACATAAAGAAAAACACGAAAACAAAGGACAATTATTATTATTTTTTTTTAACGTATTTAATAACGGGAGTTAAAAGGTGGCAGATGTTCACAAGTAGTGGACCTTAAATCGTTAAGCAGGAAAGAAAAGTGCAGAAATCTCTGATTGCCAGCAATACAGTGGTGAATTTGTTCTCTCGACTGCAAATCACGCCGGCTAAAAAAAGACTCAATCAAGACTATAATGGCCTCCACTTCACAATCAGACAAGTGATTCTTACTTTAAAAATCCTACCATTTAAGGCTGATTGCTAACCTGGCCTCATTTCTAATCTGAAGGGCGAGTAATAATTTGGAAAAGGAATTATAAAAACTTCCCAACAATTTAGCAAATGGTTATTATTTTATGGGGTTTAGAGAAGTAGTTTCTGTTAGTAAGATATTTCTCGCTTTTGCTCTAAATGTTCACTGACTCCCTACATTTCCTTAGTGGCATATTAAAACCGGTGGAATGCTGAAGCAATGGGCATGGTGCAATTTAACTTTCTATGTTAGGAAAAAGAAAATATAATAAGCAAAAGAATCAAGTACGAAAAATCGATTATGAAAATAAAATTCTATATTTCAGCTGGAGATTAAAATAAGCGTAGCTCACAGTATTTTAGTAATGATTATCCGAATGTACGATATGTTAAAAAAAAGAAAAATATAAAAATAAAGAAAAATTAAGATTATAATGTAATATTGATAATCTTCATAAAACAAAGCAGCAATCTTAAATTTTAAAAAAACGCTAACTAAATATTAACATCAGAATGTTGTCATGTATTTTTTAAAATTTAATTTATATACATATAAAACATATCACCTGGTGTAGCCTAAATATCGTAATAAAATAATTAGTTAATTTGCTTGTAATAAAAAAAAAAAAAAAATCACAAGAGGGATCTGGCAAATATAAGATCACAGTAAAAATCTCTAAATAAATATTTATCAAATAAAACATAATGACATACATTTATTTATTCAGTTAAGCTATTAAGATGAATGATAATGTGAAATGTAAAACTGGGTTGTTGATTTAGTTTAATATTGCATTTTTTATTTTATAATTTAATTTCTTTATGTCTTTTTTTCATGCTACGTTTTATTGTACACTTGAACTCTTTTGCCAAAGTTACTGTCCTAAATTTATTAATTCTGTTTTGTTCTTCTTTTATATTTTACTTTATATTGATCTCAAAAAATGGGGTAAATCACAAAGCGAAAGTATTATGCATTTTTCTTATTGTATTGACAAGATGTCAATTTAAATATGCATTGATTTAAAATTAAGAGTATCATCATATTTTCCTTAAAAATAAATATAGAAAAAATAATAAAAGTTAAATATCTGACTGTGCATTCACCATGAAGTGTGGATTATTAATTATTGTAATTGATTTATTTGTTATAATACCCTTATTGAATATTATCTTAACATGTTGAAAGTGACACAATTCACAATTAAACTTTTTTTGTGACATTAAATATTGCATTTTTTATTTTATAATTTAATTTCTTTATGTCTTTTTTTCATGCTACGTTTTATTGTACACTTGAACTCTTTTGCCAAAGTTACTGTCCTAAATTTATTAATTCTGTTTTGTTCTTCTTTTATATTTTACTTTATATTGATCTCAAAAAATGGGGTAAATCACAAAGCGAAAGTATTATGCATTTTTCTTATTGTATTGACAAGATGTCAATTTAAATATGCATTGATTTAAAATTAAGAGTATCATCATATTTTCCTTAAAAATAAATATAGAAAAAATAATAAAAGTTAAATATCTGACTGTGCATTCACCATGAAGTGTGGATTATTAATTATTGTAATTGATTTATTTGTTATAATACCCTTATTGAATATTATCTTAACATGTTGAAGTAGTACTTCAATTAAGTTACAAAAACTCTAGCGTGTGTTTCACATTCTTTAAGGTTAAGTAAAGGAAGCGATACAAATTAGACAATTATTAGTCAGTCTCCTGTGACCTTTTTGTGTTAGACGCAACGTGACCCTGGCCCGATCTCTTTATCCTGCTGTGCTACAAACAAAGATATACAACCTGGATGTTTTCTCGACATTATGGACATTGACCTCACCGCTTAACAGAATACAATGCACCCTCAACAGTAATTATATGTTTTTACACATATAGATGTGACTGATATCAGGGAACTTTGTTTATTAAAGCTTAGTTTAATTTTCTAATTGAAATATTTAATCAACTGTAGATGTTTATGTAGATACATAGACAGACAGACAGACAGACAGATATCACATTGTTTGCTGTTCTGTGTCTCAGTTGGAATACAATGTTATGTTGATAAAATGTACCAAACATATATATATTTTTTTTTTACATTTCAACATAGAACCGTTACCTAGGTCACAGTGCTAAGAACAGTATTAATCCAGATTGATGTAATGAGTACTATTAACTTATTACATACAAATCAATCTAAAATATATACTTACCTGCTGTAAGCGAGAGGTGATCATGCTTGACTTTTTATGATTCTCGTGATCACGTTTTATGATTCTCTGCCAGATGTCTACCTGCTGGTAACTGTGGGAATGGCATTCCAACAATGTTTGGACATCTCTGATTTCATTTATTGGGGTTCATTATTACATAATGAGTTGAGAATAGTGAATACACCCAAATGTTATTTACAATGGAGTTTATATTTACTGAACACTGAATTTTAGAAACTACAAATTGAAGACTTATACATTCAGTTTTTCAATGAATTGCTATTCGTCAGAATTTTGGGTAATCGGCAGGTCATCCGAATTTTGTAACACCAAAATCGCCATATGACCAAATCACGAAACACACAATGGGCGGACAGTTTCATTTGTTTTGCGATTTTGAGTTCCATCTGTGGCACCAAAAATGAAAAGATGATTAATGGGAAAAAATATGATCGATGGTTAGGGGACAGTCACTAAATACTGATTATTTGTCAAAGCTCAAGAGAGAAGTGACCAATAGAGTAGAAAAGGTGGAGCAGTAAGAGATATGTACTTAATTATTGTATAAACATTGACAAATATATAAATAGACTTGTTTATCTTACTTTTACTTGTTTAATGTTTTCTCTTCATCTCTTTCCATCTGTTGGCTACTTCTTCTCACTTGATCTATGAACCAAATGGCACAAAATGTGACTATTAGTATACTGCAAAATGTTTACATAATATTTATATTTTGCAGTACACATTCGGTTTGTCTGAATTGTTTTTGTGAATTGCTTGCACAGACTAAATGTATCCGAGGTAAAAGGCCATATGAAAAAATATTGGACCGCCCAAACTATTTTTTTTTTCTTTCGGATTAGTCAATTCGACTGAATTTATGTTTTTCGTCATGTACAAGTCTTGTGCAAGGTGCACGATTACAGGTAAGTGGACAAACAATGAAGATTTCACTTAGAGCAATTACTGCCTGTGGGCATTTTGTATATAAACCTGTCTAACTGTCACCACATGAGTTACTTTCCCCTACAGTAAGTAATGTGTCCTTTTTTAATCATAAACTTAATTGGAAAATTTAGTCTAAAATAGACAAGCTGTTTTTCAAATGAGCTAATTTTGTCTAAATTTTCCAATACGGGTTAAAAATATAAAATATATCTATTCGTTTTATCTTAGAATGTTCCTATGGTGTAGCTATATTCCTCCCCATGATTTAAAAACAAAAAACAAAAAAGCACTATTAAATTTACCTATAACGTACAGCAGCCACTGAGTCTCTTCTGAGATCATCACGAAGGATAATTTTGGTCCTAACCAATGATTCTCATAGAGAAGCACTGGTAATCTACCTCAACCAATTGAAAACGCTCATAGATAAGTACTGAGGATTTACATTGTATATACAGCAATTGATGCACTATGCAACTCCAATGTTTATAATAGAGAAGGATTGAATATGATGCTTCTCTGTGAGAAGCATTGGCTGCATACTGCACCATTATGATGTGAACGTGCTGAATGTGAATACCTTTGATTTTCGAAGGTCTTCATAAGGAAGTGCCTCTAATGGCTGTCAGTTTTAATGGCACAGGACGGGTGTCTCCAGCATACGTAAACATTGCTTTCTTTTAGAAATAGAAATGTTTGTAAAACCAGAGAACAAGGAAAGTATTTATGCATAAAATCATTACATAAAGTAGTGGTTTTATGGATTAGAGTGTCCCTTTGCATAATTCAGTGAAAAATGCTTTGTTTGGCCCTATATTCCATTGCAAGTGAGCACCTGGATCTATGTAGGAAAAAAAAAAATATTAAAATAGTTTTGCTTTAAAAAAAAAAAAAAGTAATGGTTGAAGCCACACTTAATCCTAGCAGCCACCCGGTGCTCTGGAGCAGGACCAGCAATCCCACAACGACAAGGCAACAAAATAAACTCCCCAGGCACTCAAGGTGTTAAATCCGCAGGCAGTTTTAATTAAACAAAACAGCAACGTTTTGACCTGCTACGAGGTCTTTTTCAAGCTCTTTTCAACTTCTTAGCAGGTCGAAACATTGCCGTTCTTTTTGTTTCATAAAAACTGCCTGCGACTTTAACACCTCGAGTGCTTGGAGAATTTCGTATGGTGCCTTGCTTTAATTAAAATGACAATTGATGTTACTAAAGCTGGAAGGACAATAGCACAGTGAATATTCAGAGTTTCCTGTCCCGTATTTCCCCAAATATATCAGCGCCTAATAGCCTAATCATAACAATAAAAAAAAAACAGCTCAGTGTTTATTAACATTGTGTGATACACTCCAAAATCAATATCCCTATTTATGACAAAAGTCACTTTTTTACTCCTTTACCCCTTTATGCTTCCTCAAGAAAAAAAAATCTAATGATTTAAATATTGAACCCTTGTGGTCCAGTCTCATTAATGAGCAGACAGTGACAATCTCAACATGACTTTCTTATCTTGTCGAAAACAGCATAGTCTGCTCCTTAAACAGAACCCCAATGGGGAACTTATTCATTAAGCTGTAAATCGTGGTCATTCGCTACACAAACTGTAAACATTAAGCCATAAAATAAATGTTGGAAAAATCAATGAGTTTAAAATTTTTTGTTAACTTGATTACATTAAATGCAACTTTGCAGCTTATCACAATCCACACTTTGAATAATAATTAAGTGCTGTCAAAAAGTTGCCTATAAAATTACCACCGCATTAAAAAAAAGGGGGAAAGGGATTCATTTGCACCAAGAAACCAATGAATAAATATATAAACTTCTGACAAAACTACTTTTGTACTAAAATCTGTGAAATGCAACATGTTATTTGATCACATTGGAATAGTAAAGCATATAATATTTCCTCTAAACAATTCAAATTGACTAAAATAAGGCAATGTGCTAGCAATACACTGGGGATGTAGAAAAAACAAGGCAGCATCATGCTGGACTCTGGCAATTTAAGGACAGGGCCTGCAGGCGTTTGACATTTCAACTGTTGCACACACACAGCTTTGGGCAACTTGCGTCCTGCTATAGAGAAATCAGACACGTAGGGGTTTATTCAACAGCGATTTGTAGTGAGCGAATAAACAAATGTCAAAACTTAAATACAAGAGCTACGCTGTGACAATTGGTCAGTTAGAAAATGTTCCATATTAGAACCTTTAACTGAAATGTTTCAACATGGTTTTGAATTCACTCCTAATTGATATTTTGTGAAATAATGAAATATGAAATAATCCAGTGATAAATGTGAATTATACCATTAAATGTAGAGCTTATATAAATTAGAATGCAACTTACAGTACTAATTACAAAATTACATCTCGCTAGGTAATTTCTAAGCATTTTTCTTCTTCTTTTTTTTTTTTTATCAAAATATACCTTGCAGAAAATATAGAGTAATATTGTCCAAAAAAAATGAATTTTTTTTTTTTTATATGTCCAGGTCCATAGAAAGTAATAAATAAGAAAAAATAATGCTTTTAAGAATGTCAACAGACCAATAGCAAAATTAAACAATAATACAGGTATCACAGCATAGATTCGGCATCCAGATGCATACGGTGTAGTCCAAGATTAGGTTGGTGCTTTGATATCTAAATTATGAATAACAAACAATTCGAAAATGGGATGGGAAACAGATAGTTAAAAGGACAAACTGTCATGCTTTTTTCCCACTTTGATAAGTTGCAATTGCCTCCACAGCTTAGCTTATGCACTAAACATTGAATTGAAGAGAAATGAAAAACATCATTACAAAATTTATAAAAAAAAAAAAGCTTTGACTATAGCTGAGTTGACGGTTTTACCCGAATCAGCACCTTCTGCCTACATTTTGCAGTTCACTTTTTTAATTCACTGTAATTTGTATAGTTTACATTTTTTTTTTGCTAGTTATCATCTTAACCTATATATTTCCTGAATTATGAGAAGTGACTCCCCAAAGTAATTCTCCATTTGACTGTAAACCAGCTTCGGTGATGTACATCTATACATGTATATTATTTAATTTTCTAATCTGATTTCATGCCCGAGAGACTGATAATAATAACAAATTCATGTGCTATAATTAAAATCATTTATGTAACTTACCCACCTCACATGCAAGAGAATCCAGAAAGGAAAATAAATCCTTGATTTGGGGTAGAAGCTTGGCTCTACCATTGGTGGAAACATGCCAGTAGCCAGTTATAGATAATAAAGAGAATTCTACACAAAATGCCTACAATAGGATAGAATGATGAGATTATTCCATGGTACCTTTTACATTCTACTCATAACATCGTCTATATCTGAGAGAGATACAGTACAGTAAATCTTCATCACATTTTATATGAATTTCTCCACGTCTGAAAAGTTGTTAAGGATCACTCAAAATTGTCCTGCGCAGCTGGATACCAATTCTGAGATAACTTCATCTCATTTTCCATATCCACCATTCATTACTCTATTTTTTTTTTTTAGTTAGTCAACTGACAAAACATAAAGATGGGGAAAAACTCTTAAAAAATAACCCAGTGAGTGCCAAATAGGCATGCGATACATTGAGACACACAGTATGTTAAAACTTGATAAAACATGCTGGTACGTTAAGCACTAGTGGGTCTGCGTGGCATTCTTCTTATTGAACCATTTATGACGCGGCAACGAAGGATGAAGTCAACTTTGTAAGACACATAGACAGGCAAACAGACAGTCAGGCAAACAGAGACAAAGAAAAGACATACAGACAGACATACATACATACATACATACATAGATGGCCGAAAGTTTTTCTTTGATCTGTCTTAATAACACTCTCTTCCAGAACCACAAGGGTTAAAACAACTGCTCCACAGAGGGATAATTGTATCATCATGCTGAGGAGCAGGGGGAGGGCTGCCTGTCTGGATTGTAAGATGCTAAATCTTAAAGTATTTTGTTGCACAAGGAAACTTGACAAATTACCATGCAGACAATGTTGTCAGCAGACGTTTCCTCTGGAAAATTAACAAAAACAAATGTGAATACCTTTGACTTCCATCTTGCCCGACACATTTCTTGCACTGTTGGTTTTTCTTATGTATTTTGTTTTTTAATGGTCCCTATCTAAGCTTTTAAAACCTGGCTTCGTCTCCCTCAACCTAAAAGGGGGCTGCTACGTTCCATATCACGTAGGGTAAGTGTATGTCCTCACTAGGGAGAGGAAACCAATGGAGTAAAATAAACACGTTGAACAGGCCTCGCTAATCTGCAAACACTAAATAAATGTTAGTTTTCGAGTCCTTTACTGTACAAAACAGCGGCGTTAAACAAAATAAAATATATAGGAGTCCAGATGTGGGACCCCTGCTCGATGTGCCTAGGAAGATACCAGCTGTGATGAAAAATTAGAAAATCCGCTTGTTTAGTGCAGAGACTTGCCTGGTGTTTGGCTTCTCAACCATAACTAAAATAGGTCCTGTGTTTGTAAATTACATTTCCCATGACGCCTGTCCATGCAAAACCCACGTTAGCTCAAAAACAACTCATATATTTATGGAAACATTTTCTGCTTTCACTTCACAAGCAGAACAACTTATGTCAACAATTAAAGTGAACATAACCTCATAGGACCATTTCTTTCCTCTTTTAATCTATGTTTCCCAACATTCTAGCCTGCAACCCTGGACACTGGTTAGATTGATTGATGCATGTAAGGACAGTGCCCATGTATACCTAAATTTTTACATACATTGCCAGACAGTCAAGCAAATGTAGGCATGTGCAAATAGTAGGAAAATATACACTTCCATAAGCTATAGATATTTCTAATGTGGCTGCGATTGTGCTTAATTAAGTTCTTACTGTATTCATTTTTTTTCTGTGGTGTCCTTAAGATGAGGGACAAAAGAAAAATAACTCAGGATGGTGGGAGAGGGATTTCAAGTCAGGACTGTCCTGCTGGGTTTGAGACACTTGGGAGGTATGGTTCATTTTGTTTTACACAGGCCTTACAAAATAATGCTAAGATTTATATATGGTTCCATTTTAGTGACTCCAGATCCCAGCACGTCGGAAACATCAGGATAGTTTATCGAAAATGCAGAAGCAAACACACATGCATTTTATTACAGCCTTACATTTTCAGTAAGCATATTTTGCTAAATTCTGACAGCATATTATAACCGACACTAAATGAACACGCTAATCAAATGTTCGCTTATTAGATTTCAAAACCTCCACTGCAGAAGAGGGTCGTGCAATATGTTCAACATGCTAAGCACGTGTGACGTTCCTCTAAAAGTGCACAATGGAAGTTATTGGGTCCGTACATACATATGGTACTTACATTCCTAGCAATGTAATCTTGATGCAAAAAGCATGGAAGCTTTATTTTTTTTGTTAAACACTTTCTCTTGTAACACTACACCAGGATCTTGTGCGTGCATTCCAAATCTTTATTTTCATTACTTTATGTCATAATGCAAACAAGACTGCCATTAAACAGCTATAATGCTCAGAAAATTAACAGGGTATACAAAACTAATTAGAGTACAACTTGAAAAAGGGTTGCACTGCACCATCTAGTGGTGTAAAGAACAACTGCGTGTAAAACTAAACAATAATTGAGAAAGCAACTGTACTGGGAGATTTGATCCGGTCTGAACCGCAATGCGACCGAATTTGGGCCAACCGAAATGTACCTAAATCATGAACCAACTAAAATGCCCAATGGCAGAACATTTGTGATTCTGAATTCCACCTGTGTTGCCAAAAAAGGGATGATTGACTCTATATTGATGATTGGCTAAATGTTGATTCTAATCACAGACCAATAAGAGAAGTGAGCAATAAGGAGGAAAAAATGAGGAATTGTAAAATAAATTTTTATAAAAATAAAAAAGTAATAAATATATAATATATAAATATTGATTATTTTTTTAGTGCTTCTCCTGTGTCTCCCTCTATTAGTTACTTTTTTCAATTGATCTGTGAGTTAAATGGCAGGATAATTCTCCTATCAGTGTAATATATATATATATAATTATTATATTATGTGCATATTTTGCTGTACACTGCTTGGAAAATGTTTGCTCCTTTTAGTTTGTCTGATTCATTTCTGATTCGGGTTTTCAGCAGGAATATTCTGCTGAGCCAAGCCACCATATGGGCAAAATTTGGGCATCTCAAACTAAAAAAAAATATTTTCAGGTAAAATCTTAGCATGGCAGATGTTTCCGAACTAAACCTCTCATGATATATTTTGGCCAGTAGAGCATTATGGGAGGCAAGACGAGGGTTAGAGAGAGAGGAGATGATGTCAAGTGAATATGGTGCTGGTTGGCCCCCTCTGCAGTGCACAGCAGCTGCCTTTATGAACCATGCCACCGGACCACCAGGGAATGTGATCTCCCCTCCCTGACCACAAGTAGGAAACAGGGAACGGGAATAAAATTTACTAAAATAAATGTAAAAAAAAACACAAAAATGCCCCCCCACCCTCAAGAATGCAACCCCTATTGTACAGTATATTTACACAAACTACACACCTACACAAACACACACTCTGCATTCACTATACATACACTACGCAAACACACATTCTGCAGTCACTACACATACACTATGCAAACACACATTCTGCAGTCACTACACGTACACTACACAAACACACATTCTGCAGTCACTATGCATACGCTGTACAAACACACATTCTGCAGTCACTATAGATACACTACACAAACACACACACACACTCTGCATTCACTATACTTACACTACGCAAACACACATTCTGCAGTGACTGTACTTACACTACACAAACACACTCTGCATTCACTATACTTACACTACACAAACAAACATTATGCAGTCACTATACATACACTACACAAACACACACACTTTGCATTCACTATACATACACTACACAAACACACATTCTGCAGTCACTATAGATACACTACACAAACACTCTGCATTCACTATACTGACACTACACAAACACACATTCTGCAGTCACTATACATACACTACACAAACACACACACTCTGCATTCACTATACATACACTACACAAACACACACACACATTCTGCAGTCACTATAGATACACTACACAAACACACACTCTGCATTCACTATACTTACACTACACAAACACACACTGCATTCACTATACATACACTACACAAACACACTCTGCATTCACTATACATACACTACACGAACACACATTCTGCAGTCACTATACACACACTAAATTCACTACACAAATACATTCTCCGCCTTCCCTATACACACACTACATCCACTATACAAACACACTCTACACACTCTGAATTCACTATATGCATACTACATCCACTACACAAACACACTCTGCATTCACTATATGCACACTACATCCACTACAGAAAAAAACACCCTCTACAGTCATTATACACACTCTGCATTCCCTATACACACACTACATCCACTACACAAACACACCCTGCAGTCATTATACACACTTTGCATTCACTATACGCATACTACATCCACTATACAAGCACAGTCTATAGTCACTATACACACTCTGCATTCACTATGCGCACACTACACAAACACAATCTATAGTCACTATACACACTCTGCATTTAATATACGCACACTATATCCACTACACAAACACATTCTGCATTCACTATACGCACACTACATCCACTACACAAACACATTCTGCATTCACTATACGCACACTACATCCACTACACAAACACACTCTGCATTCACTATATGCACACTATATCCACTACACAAACACACTCTACAGTCATTATACACACTCTAAACAAAGTAAAATACAAATACAGAGTTTAAGCGAGTGACCCCAACAACAACCAAGTAACTCAAAAACACCATAGAGAGTAGGTGCAGTATCTTGGTTCGTGGATGCAAAATAAATATAGAAATAGAACTGTAAAGACAGTAGAAGGGTTCCCACTCCCTTTAAGTGCATCCAGATACAGCTGCTGCATTTAAAGGGAGTGGGAACCCTTCTAACCATCCCACAGGCGTTTAAATTGAGACATTTACCTTTGGCTCTATTTTTGTGAGTACTGAATCACATATTCTATATTAAGCTATTCATGTACTTTATGGTACTGCACTAGATGTTGTCAATTTTTCTGTCTTTACAGTTTTATTTCTATATTTATTTTGCATCCACGAACCAAGATACTCCACCTACTTTGTATGTATCATTATACACACTCTGCATTCACTATACGCATAATACATCCACTACACAAACACACTCTACAGTCATTATACACACTCTGCATTCACTATACGCATAATACATCCACTACACAAACACACTCTACAGTCATTCTACACAATCTGCATTCACTATACGCACACTACATCCACTACACAATCACACTCTCTACAGTCACTATACACACTCTGCATTCACTGTACGCACACTACATCCACTAAACAAACACACTCTCTACAGTCACAGTCACTATACACACTCTGCATTCACTATACACACACTTCATGCACTACACAAACACACGCTCTGCATCTAACACACACAGACACTACATACATTACACAAATGTACAATCTGCATCCACTATACACACTGCATCCATGATACACTGACCGCATCCACTTTACACTTGCACTCTGCATCCAGTACACACATCCTACATCCACTACACACAAAACACCATATTCAGTATACTCACACCTTTCATAGCTAATTGTACTTGCCATGATAACTATACATAGTCCATTTAAATAGTATCTAATTTGGTGGACTGAACGGCGACAGGATTAAATATATTAATATATCTCAGAGATCATACAGTTCAGCTAAATTCAGTCCCAGTAGTATTTGGAATCTAGAAAATTCAAATAACAAAATTAAATAGCAAAAAAAAAAAATGAATTTACGGATAGGTACAAATCAATAAATTATAAATTATAAACACATTTATAACTCCTTTGCAGCCAAACAAATTACTAACAAACCTTGCTTAAACTACTGCTTGCTGTTTATGCCTACTTCCTGCTTGAAAAGTCCTTCAACAGTGAAATAAAAAATTATTGTCTTTCATATAAAACCTTCAACATTCATATGAATAGTCTAATGGAACCAATTTATGACACTCAAGTTCTACATAGAAAGAACGGAGTCTGAGTATTTCATTATTTAGTAGCTGTTGTGTTTCGCAGATCCCTAACTCAGCATAACAATAGGTTAGTGAAATTTGAATTGCAAATGCTTGTATTACTTAAAAAAAAAAAAAAAGGAAAAGTTGTTTATTGGTCACCAGTGCTTGATTTTAATGTAGGTCAACTTTCATACATTTGAATAAGCTCTTAAAAGGACAGTCAAACTACCATAATACTGTTTAATACTGTGTTTTAGTACAGTTTAACAACTTACCTATTACACGCCGGGCTCCTCTCGAGCAGAAACAACCATATTTTACTTTACAGCAAAGTAGGACCTATGCAGGAACACGATCATTGTTTGAGAGCAACCAGCTTACATTCTCAGACAATTATTGTGGTCTTGCTTGCTCTAAAACAGACATAGGCAACCTTTGGCACTCCGGATGTTTTGGACTACATATCCCATGATGCTTTGCTAGTTTTATGGGTGTAAGAGCATCATGGGGGATGTAGTCCATAACACCTGGAGTGCCGAAGGTTGCCTATCCCTGCTCTAAAATGACAGTTTGAGCCAGACAATATGCCAGTGAAAGTAAGGTCCATAAATACAAGGTTTGTCATCTCGAGATCAGAGGAGTCTGTCATAGTAGCTTGGGGTGAACAACTCTTATTATTACCCATGATTTTGCAGAGCTGGTATCCAAATACTTTATTTTTTGCAAAGTATAAAGCAAAACACTATTACTAATTCCAGAGGGCAAGAAATTTGAATAAAACACACTCTCTCTTTTTTACCTTGAGTTCATATTTAACCAATCAATTCAAAGACAAAGTGCAAAGTTGTTCCAATTAATGGACGCATCCCATTGGTTGCTATGGTGAGTGTACACATAAGGCACACTGTCCCAGAATCACTTCTTTTCACTTGAAGATACATTGTAAATCATTTCTCTATCAGTAAATGTCATGGCAGCCATGGCTGCTATCTATGATTGTCTTTATTTTGTGCATGAATTAGGTGAGAAGATTATTTTGGGTAATGTGTAAAACACTCAGTGCTTCTGTCTATTTCTTTTGTTGTTTAATTTGGAGAATTTAAACATCAATAATAAAGGGACACTCCAGATCCCTAAAACACTTCATCTTTCTTTATATGTGAAGAGTGTGTTCTCTTTTTTTCATTTTTCAAAAAGTGCAGATTTTAATAGTAATTATCACTTTTAAAAAAGAACCTTGTTACATCCCCCACTGTTGATCAGAAAACCGGTCATGTTGCTTCCTGGTTTAGTTAGCTCAGTGGAGCTAAACTCTAAAGGCAGCAATTGCTCAGAGCACCTGCATTGCAAAGACTTCTTATTGAGCTGCATTGAGAAGTCTGTGATTGGACAGCCACAGAAAGTCTGGGCGGGGTAAGGAGAGGAGGGCTTGCAAAGGCTGCTGACAAGACTACTGCAGCTTTTGCAAGCTGTTTTTAGATATATACACAATGAAAAAAATGTAAAATTAAATGCATGCATGTTTTCATTTGGGTTATATCTACCAAATAGTGGATTGGATTTATTTTTGTACTTGGACAGTGGAGTTCCTTTTTACACTTTAAAGTTATTTGCATACTCAAAATATCCAAGATTTTTTCTTTTTTTTTAATTCTTTATTTATTCACAATCCAGCCATGACAATTTAAGCACCACATCAAACAGAAAATCAGTGTATAGTCAGTGTCAAAACACACCATATGGCATTAAGATTTTTTTATTTTTATTTATTATTATAACAAAAGTAAAATATACAATTCATATTGTAACAGATAAAAATCAATAAAAAACAATCCATAAGAAACTGTCCGTTAGTTGTAGAATGTGAGACTTAAGTGAGCACAGCAATCGAACTAAGTAGATTCCGTTAAAGCAAGCCAGAATGCTATAGCCAATCCATCAATTATTTCCCTTAATAAGAAAATACATATACAATGTGGTTTTAATCAGCAACTAACAGAGCACCAGACTTCTTGCCAATTCATTGGAAACTTAATATGTTTTGAAATATATCAGATCCCAGTTGGTCTTAGAAAAATGAAATAAATAAGAATCTAAACGAGTCAAACATTGAATCACTTTAAAATCCATTGAAGAAGAATTTAAAACCAATAGAACTCTGGATGCATATATTTTATCAGAATACATCTTACCTTCAAAGTCAAAGTGCCACTAAACGTACATGTATATTTACTAAACAGTGACTTGTCGAGAATTTTTCAACTCCGGTATTTCAGCTTACATTTTGCAATTCTGTTTTTAATTCATTAAAAAATTATTTATGAATGAATCAAATCCTTTGGGGTTTATTAACTAAACTCCGAACTGTAGTGAAATACAATTTAAATGGCAAAAATTGGTTAAAGAATATCTTATTTTGATAAATTATTTTTGAGTCAATTTTGCCATTCTGATTTAAAGTTACTTTGTAAACTGTCATGACATGTTCACTTTAACTGAACCCTCCCCCAATAGGCACTAAATATATTACTTATCATATAGATAAATAATATACTCAATATAAAACTTACAGATAACTAAACTTACATCTAGTCCAGCGCTGAAATATACGCAATTGTGAGGGGTGTTACAATCCACTCTACAGGCACTCCTTCATCCTACCCACACTGGAAAAGGATTGACACTGCCACATCATAGTGGATGGCGCACGGGCTTTGAAATAACCAGACCAACTAAATCTCATGCGTTGTGGTTGCTATGTGAGAGCAGGAGGACCGCCTGTAGAAAGGTTCTCCTGCTCTCCCTGTCAATCTGTTCTTCGGTATGGAGGTCAATGCCCAGGAATTAATTGACAGGTAGGGAAATAGCCTATTTTTATAAAGGTTTCTCTTCCAATTTATACACTTGCTATGAATTGTTATCTCAATGTATAGATGGGATTTAATATTGATTTAAAATAAAAGAAGTTCAGTAAGGTAATTTACTACCCTTCGGAGTTTAACTGATTAGTGAGTTGTACATTTTAAAGGGACACTATAGTCACCAAGGCAACTACCGGTGTTCTGGTCTCTGTAGTCTGCCCCTGCAGGCTTTTTAATGTAAACACTGCCTTTACATTACTGCCTAGTAACACCTTTAGATAGCCACTTGAGGTGCTTCCTGGGTCAGTGCTGTACAATGTGCAGCATTAACGTTCAGCATCTCCACGCTGTGCATAGAGACACCGAACACCCACCACAGAGATACATTGAGGCACTTTTGCCATGCATGCACAAAAGCCTCCCAATGTTTTCCTATGGGAAAGCATTGGATTGGCTGAGGTCATCAAGTGTTATAATCTCATCCAAGGGGGCAGAGCCAGATGAGGGGAGACACACATAGCTCTGGAAAAAGACATGCCTTTTTAATGGGGAATAAGGAGAGCCGGGGACGTAATCACCACTTGTAGAACCATAGTGTCAGGAATACACGTTTGTATTACTATAGTATTCCTTTACGATAAAATAACTTAATTGGAACTAAAGCAAAGATGAAGAATTGTTCTGGCATTTTACCATCATCAGTTTATTTACACCAAATACTCCAGCACAGTATGCAATTAGAAGGTTTAATGAAATTCACAGTTTGACAGGTCTCATCGCAAAATGTTCAGAACTTATGTTTTGTGTACTTTTTTTAAATAACCAAATGCATGTGACTCAGACTTTACATTCTATTTAACTTTGGTTGCAATTTACACAATAAAGAACACACAATGTAGATTTGTTTCCACGACCAGTGCATTTCGTGTGTAATATCCAAGTATTTTCTGTTAGAAATGTGTAGGGAGTGTTGTCCATGTCTTTTCCATAAAAAAAATTCAGAAATATAGCAGGCAAGCATGAAGCAATCATGAACAAAACTTCACATTGTAGTTTGTAAAGGAAGTGAGATTTAAAACAACATGACAGTATTCTAATTATTAATTGCATTTATATGGTCAACATATTCCACAATCCTCAAACAAATGTAACAAAATATGACAGTATGCACAAGTTCCTTAGTAGCATCTTGCATATGAAGGAATCAAGCGCAGGTAAGTGTTTTAAGGTGAAAGCTGAAGGGATTTGATGACAGGCTGGATGTAGCGTATATATAAATGAGGCCAAAGTCAAAGGTATTCCCAAGACAGAGTGTTTACCAGAAAGTGCTGAAGGTTTATTAACTTTCACTGAGAGTGACAGCAGATGATTCGTTTTATAAGGAGGGGAAGATAAAAAGCTCAGTTTTGGAAACATTGAGTTTTTGAAAGAGAAATAGAATCGAAAGAAGAGAAACAGCTGGTGAAACATTTCTAGAAAAATTCCTGAGACATCGGGAGGAGAGGTATGTCTGAGTATCATTGGCATATATAGATGGTTCTGGAATTCACACAAACATATGTTTGCCAATAAGGACAGTATAGAGAGAGAAAAGATGGGGGCTCAAAGACAGAGCATTGAGAGACACAAGGACAGAATAATGAAGGTCAAGGGTGTGCAGGAGCATTTGATCAATTGTATGAAAAAAAAAAAAAAAAAAATAGGACACTATAGCCACCAAAGCAACTTTAGCTTAATGAAGCAGTTTTGGTGAATAGATCCTGCCCCTGCAGTCTCACTGCTCAATTCTCTGTCATTTAGACGTTAAATCACTTTGTTTATACAGCCTTAGTCACACCTCCTTGCATGTGACATACACAGCATTCCTAAACACTTCCTGTAAAGAGTCATCTAATGTTTATATTTTCATTATTGCAAATTCTGTTTAATTTAGAATTCATTATCTCCTACTCTGTTAATAGCTAGACCCATCACATAGTCTCCTGCATGTGATTAGAGTTAAATTTACAGAGCAAGAGATAAAAACTTTTAAAGTAAGTTCTGATTGAAAATTAAATCATTTTATCCTGTAGTCTATGGTGAGGTGTGGTTAGGCCTGCATAAACAGAAACAAAAATGATTTAACTCCTAAATGACAGTGAGACTTAAGAGGCATGATCTATCTATACACAAAACCTACCTTATTAAGCTAAACTTGTTTTGCTGGCTCTAATATCCCTCTGAGCTAGAAAGGTATATATGACAATTGTGAGATAGGGTAACCGTACCAAACAGATAGTTATTTATATAGCACCAATATATTCCACAGTGCTATACAATTTACAACACTTACTGTTAAATTAGAGGGACAAAGGTTTAAAAATAATACCAGGAAGTACTACTTTACTGAGAGGGTAGTGGATGCATGGAATAGCCTTCCAGCTGAAGCGGTAGAGGTTAACACAGTAAAGGAGTTTAAGCATGTGTGGGATAGACATAAGGCTATCCTAACTATAAGATAAGGCCAGGGACTAATGAAAGTATTTAGAAAATTGGGCAGACTAGATGGGCCGAATGGTTCTTATCTGCCGTCACATTCTATGTTTCTATGTTACTATGTTACTGGTGAGGTGGTCTGACTGGCTGATAAACTGTTCTTAATGCATACACAGGGTTATTCAAGAAAGTGAGAATTCAAAGTAAATTTCACATATAGGCTCAAAATAGCCAAACTGGAAACATTATCTAAGTCAGCAATATTTTCTATACTTTCCATTGTCACTTAATGAACAACCCTGTACGTTATAAACATAACAATAAAAAGATCAGCTAGATGCATTGAATGTAGTTAATAAATTCATTGTTTAGAATGAAGAAGCTTGTGTTTTATGTTCCATTTTTAAAGTAGACCTCAATGTCCAAACTTCAAAAAATGTTAACATTTTATATTAATTCTAGAAAAGCATGTTGGTACCTATCAGTTAAATCCAAGCCACTGCATTCAATTTCACACTATCATAAGCAGAACATGCGACAGGAACAACAATACTTAGACTTTTGTGTATATTTATTTTTTCATTTTTGATTTTGTTAAGAAAATAATGCAACAAACCATATTCCACAACAATAATGTACCCCAGTCCTACTCTAGCAACCAAATGCCTGCTCTTATGAGATTAACCCCTTCAGGACAGAGTCAATAGTACACGTTCTGATCAAAACAGAATGTAAACAAAAACTGGAATTTGCGCTATATGTCTGTTCAACCGTAATTCACGGTCACATTAAGTGCACCCACACCTATTATATATCATTTTATTCAGGAGAAACAGAGATTTAATGTTTCATGAACGATACATAATTTATTATGAATACAATAAAAAACCTGTGAGAAATTAAGATTTTTTTAAAAAACATTTGTAGTTCTGCCTGACATTTTAGCTGTAAATGTCATAATGCTGTTAGCTGTTACTGCAATAAAATGCACATATTTGTATTCAGCAAAGTCTCACGAGTACAACAGCACCCCCCTTTAACAGGTTTTACAGTGTTTACTAAAAATGACTGGACATACCCCATTTGCAATACCTTGGGTTCTCTACTTTTGCAAATGGTATGCCATCATGGGGGTAATTCTCATTCCTGGGCTACCATATGGTCTCAAAGGCAACATTACCAAACTGGCAAATTTCAATGTGAAAAAAAATGAAATGCAAGCCTTATATTTGACTCTCTAACTTTCCAAAACACCATAAAACCTGTACATGGGGGTACTGTTATACTTGGAAGACTTCACTGAACACAAACATTAGTGTTCCAAAACAGTAAATGTATTACAACAATATCATCGGTAAAAGTGCTGTTCATATGTGAAAAATGCAAAAAACATAACTTTTACAAAAAATATCATCGTTGTAATACAATTTACCATTTTGAAACACTAATATTTGTGTTCAACGAAGTCTCCAGAGTAAAACAGTATCCCCCATGTACAGGTTTTATGGTGTCTTGGAAAGTTACAGGGTTAAATATAGTGCTTGCAAATTAAATTCTCTGCACTTTCTGCCTGGGTTGTCAGGCATGTCAATCAAATCTTAATTAATAAAATCACATAATTATGCTAAAAGATTACTTAAATATACACATAGAATTAACAGCGCGACCGGGCCCCCTGTGATTACTAACACACAGACCGCGTGAGAGGAAGCAGAGGGAGTCAGAGTGGGAACTCTGACTCCCATCCACCTGAGCCACCACTGGACCCCAGGGAAAGTCACCCTCCTGCACCTAAAAGGTAGGAAACAGGAGGGTGACTAAAATATTTTGTGTGTGTTTGTTTGTGTGTATGTGTCTTTGTATGTATGTCTTGTGTGTGTGTGTGTGTGTGTGTCTTTGTATGTATGTGTCTTATGTATGTATGTCTTGTGTGTATGTGTCTTTGTATGTATATGTGCCTGTCTGTTTGTATATATGTGTACCTGTCTGATTGTATGTGTCTTTGTATGTGTGTCTGTCTGTTACAGTGGGCTAAAGTAAGTAATGGTAAGTGGGCTACCTAGCTCAGCCTTCCTACTATAGAAAAAAGGGGAAAAAAAAGTGGGGAGGGGAATTGAGGAGGGGAGCTGACGCACAGATGAGAAATCATATTATGCGCAAACACAGAAGTCATCTGAATTTCACCGAAAGAGGAGACCTTTGTTTGTTCCTTACGAAAATCGAACCAGATATCAAATATTTAGTCTCGCAGCATCAACCTCAAGGATCTCATTAATCACCAGTAAAGGTAATTTCAATTTACTTTATTGTTTTCTCATTAAACTTTATAAAGTTAAAAACATTATAAACATGCATTAAGTAGAAATAAAAAGATATATGTACGTACATTTATTTTTTTTAAAACACCTTTTTAAAAAATATTCCACACTTGCGCGAAAACTGGTGGGCAGTAAGGAAATGTTTCCCTCAAGAAAGATGCATTAGTGGGCGGTAGGTAGAAAAAGGTTGACTACCACTGCATTGTATGATCATACATTGCATAAGCCTGCCACAACGTCAATGTACCCCATTCTTGGCAGGTCCTACTCTAGCAGCCTAATGCTTGCTCTTATGAGATTCCCACTCACTTGGGAAATACTTCCTTACTGGGATTCTCTGCAAGTCAAGACTAAATGGGGTCCTGGAATCAGGCACCTGTGACAGGGAGAGGTGTGCTGGATTGTGTATTTTGTATGTTGTGTATTTTGACCCCAGCAGCACCACGTAATGTATGCATGTTCAGGTGAGTGCAGCCCCCTTGGTTTCATTTATATATTTGAAGTCCAGGACAACTCCTTGGTTTTGCAACCCTCACTGTCACAGGTGCCTCATTCAATATATAAATGCAATTATATAAATGCACAGTCGCATACATAAGCATACAGATATGTGCATTAATGACTACTTAGAGGAGGTACAGTTACCAAGGATCACACAGCACCAGCAGGAAGACCTCAACAGACCCCTGGACCAGACGGCTTAGACAACTTCTATTATAAAAAATTTAGCTCAACTTTGACGCCGTACCTGGTTAAAATGTTCAACTACGCTGTTCTTAACTGACTACTTCCCAAGGAAATACTACTAGCCCACATTGTCACACTGCCAAAACCGAATAAGCCCCCGACGTCTCCACAGAATTGTCGACCCCATCTTGTTCTTAAATACTGACGTGAAAATATTCTCTAAACAATACGCAAATAGACTAGGGACCCTACTGCCACATATTTTACACAGCGATCAGGTGGGCTTTGTAAAGGGAAGACAGGGGTCGGACAATACAACAAAGGTCATTAACCTCCTGCATAAATTGCAGACCCAGCATCGGGGGACTGTTTGGCTCTCTCGATGCTGAAAAAGCCTTTGACTGACTGCACTGGCGGTTCTTGAAGGTAGTATTGTCTAGATTTAGCATTCCGGAGGTTTTGTGTCAGTGATAGAGGGATTGTACAGTTCACCCTCAGCCTAGGTACTGAATTCAGGGTTTCTTTCCGAGTCATTCCAGCTTACAAATGTCACGATGTCCTCTCTCCCCGCTTCTGTATGTACTGGCATTGGAGCCCTTAGCAATCAAAATCTGGGAAAACACGTAGATGCATGGCATTTAGGTAGGAGAGAGGGAGTATAAGGCCAACTTGTTTGCAGATGATATATACTGCTAATGCTCACACAGCCGCAAATCTCACTACCAAACCTTCTACAGGAAATACAATTGTATGGTGAACAGTCCTACTACAAATTAAATGTCACGAAAACACAGGCGATGGGGGTGGGAGTACCCAGCCACATTATTGACTAGTTGAAAACCACTTTCCCATTGGACTGGAGGTATGATTATATCACCTTCCTGGGACTGTGAATACCTAAGGATCCGACGGGTCTCCGAAACCTCAACCTCTTAAGGACACAACTTCTGAAATAAAAGGGAATCACGACGGAATATTTCCATCATGTGTCCTTAAGGGGTTAACTATGGAAAACTATTGAGCGGGATCGTGGATACCCTGAGGTGATGGGGTGACAAGCATGGGCGTCCACGGGGGGCACTTGAGGCAAATGGGGGCAGAGATAGCCTACAGATCAGGGAAGTGAGGCACATGGGGGGCAGAGATAGCCTACAGATCAGGGAAGTGAGGCACATGGGGGGCAGAAATAGTCTACAGATCAGGTAAGAGAGGCACATGGGAGGCAAAGATAACTTACAGATCAGGGAAGTGAAGCACATGGGGGAAGAGATAACCTACAGGTCAGGTAAGTTAGGCACATGGGGGGCAGAGATAGCCTACAGATCAGAGAAGGGAGTGATGCATGGGGGGGCAGAGATAGCCTACATATCAG
>OW240919.1:28581160-28594122 GCA_933207985.1 Pelobates cultripes | reverse complement strand
GGGGCAGAGATAGCCTATAGATCAGGGAAGTGAGGCACATGGTGGGCAGAGATAGACTACAGATCAGTGAAGTGAGACACATGAGGGGCAGAGATAGCCTACAGATCAGGGAAGTGAGGCACATGGGGGGCAGAGATAGCCCACAGATCAGTGAAGTGAGGCACATGGGGGCAGAGATAGACTACAGATCAGTGAAGTGAGGCACATGGGGGGCAGAGATTGCCTACAGATCAGTGAAGTGAGGCACATGGGGGGCAGAGATACCATAGACACGAAGGCATGGGGAGGCAGAGAGAGTCTCACAGACTAGTGAAGGAGGCAAATGGGGCAGCGATACCACAGATCAGGAAGGAGGCATGGGGGCAGAGAGGCTCAGATCAGAAAAGAAATACGGGGGCATAGCCTACAGATCAGCAGTGAGGCACATGGGGCAGAGATGAAATACAGATCAGTGAAGGAGGCTCATGGGGGCAGAGATAGTCACAGATCAGTGAAGTGAGGCAGTCATGGGGGGCAGAGATAAAGATCAGTGAGGCACATGGTGGGCAGAGAGCCTACAGATCAGTGAAGTGAGGCACATGGGGGGCAGAGATAGCCTACAGATCAGGGAAGTGAGGCACATGGGGGGCAGAGATAGCCTACAGATCAGGGAAGTGAAGCATGGGGGCAGAGATACCCTACAGATCAGTGAAGTGAGGCACATGGGGCAGAGATAGCCTATAGATCAGGAAGTGAGGCATGGGGAGGCAGAGATACCCACAGATCAGTGAAGTGAGGCACATGGTGGGCAGAGAGCCTACAGATCAGTGAAGTGAGGCACATGGGGGGCAGAGATAGCCTACAGATCAGGGAAGTGAGGCACATGGGGGGCAGAGATAGCCTACAGATCAGGGAAGTGAAGCATGGGGGCAGAGATACCCTACAGATCAGTGAAGTGAGGCACATGGGGGGGGCAGAGATAGGCCCATAGATCAGGAAGTGAGGCATGGGGGGAGGCAGAGATAGCCCACAGATCAGTGAAGTGAGGCACATGGTGGGCAGAGATAGCCTACAGATCAGTGAAGTGAGGCACATGGGGGGAAGAGATAGCCTACAGATCAGTAAAGTGAGGCACATGGGGGGCAGAGATATCCTACAGATCAGTGAAGTGAGGTACATGGGGGGCAGAGATAGCCTACAGGTCAGTGAAGTGAGGCACATGGGGGGCAGAGATAGCCTACAGGTCAGTGAAGTGGTGGAACTGTGGCTATTGAATTAATTACTGGAAGGGTCAGCAAGGACCAGGAAGGTAAAGTAAGAGAAGGAGCAGAAAGGAGAAGGAAGGAGCAGAAATGGGCAGTATGGAGCTGGAAGGGACAGCAGGGAAACTTTGGACCTTCTCATCTACCCAGGTTAAAAAAAAAATATCAGTGTTAATGTGTTCACTTTTATTTACTGAGTGTCAGGAAGCACAGAGGGCCGCTGGGGACGGTTGTCGCTGATTGGCTAGAGCGGTCAGCTGGCACTCTAAGCCAATTAGTAGCTCCCCAGTCATAAAAAAGTTTAAAAAAAATATGAACCGGGAACTAGCGATTGGCTTAGAGCGTCAACTGACCACTCTAGCCAATCTGTAGCACCCATGCCTGACGTCAATCTGCACTTCCTGACACTCCATTTCAGAAGCCGAATACCACTGAGTGACCTGGAAATCTGGAGCTGGAGGAAGCCATTGGGGTTAAATCATTTGAGAGAGATTTAACCCCTTAAAGGAAAAAGCACTCCTGGCTTCCTGGCATCATAGCATTTTCATTTAGATGAAGTTGTTATGGTAACCAGAATGTTCCTTTAATTTGCTTAAAAGAACACTATAGCATCAGGAATACAAAGATGTATTCCTGACACCATAGTTGTGAAAATGCAATTCACCCTGGCTTTATGTGATAATGACTATGCTCCTCCCCTTCATGACACTGTCAAAAAGGGACCAAGCATGGATGTCATTGCCAATCTTGGTGCACTCGACCAAACTCAGCCTTCCAGAACCAACGGAGCACATAGAAAGATTGTGTGAGTCCATGGTTATACCCCAAAAAACACTACTAAATGCGCTACTAAACAATCCAACGCACCCCAACAGCCAAATTCATAGAGGCATGGCAAACGGATAAAGGCAAACTCTTTACCAAAGACCAATGGCTACAAGCATTCACAGCTCACAAAGGTAGATCCAGATGTGCATCAAACCTGGAGCTCATGCGTAAAAAATCCAATATAGGTGGTACCTGGTGCCAACTATATTGGAGAGCATATACCATAATATTTCAAAAGAATGCTAGAGGTGTGGAGCAGATGAGGGCATAATGTACCACATATGGTGGACTTGCCCAAATATGAAGGGATCCTGGGGGGAGGTAGAGAAGATTATTACGGGGGCCATGCACACCACAACCAAATTGCAGCCTCAATGTGGGTTACTGTTTATGACACTCAATACCTACACGAATCCCCAAGCTTGTCTAATTTATCATATACGGATAGCTGCAAACCTCCTGATTGCTAGGAGATGAAAACAGGTTCATGCACCAGAGAGAGCCAGTTTGATACAACAAATCTCATTGAACTTAGACTATGAAACCAAGCGAAACATATGGTAGAAGCCAAGAGTTGGTGGGAAGCACATCTCAGGCATGGGTTGGGCGACAGGGAGAAGGAGGAACAGGAATAAAAGCTGATGGTAGATCAGTGCATAACAGCACACAAAAAAACCCTAGATCTATATACTATCCAGGGGAACAGAGACACTTAGTGCTCAAATGAGGGTTGCCAAGATGGTGGATATGGGTTGCCAAGACGGTACTATACTCTCAGACAAACATATCCAAGGGGAAGGCGGAGAGAAACCCACATAAGCTGTACATAGTTTATGACACTTTATGACTCTAAACAATGCAATAGCAAGAGAGCTAGCTCATCTCATAGGGGCCTGGTGGAAATTATATGAGTCCACGTGGGGAGTGACAAGAATCCAGAACAAGATGTCTAATGATAATATACATATCGAGTGCTACCATGGTGAAATTTGGAATGTTCATGGAAATTGATATAGCTGCTGTATCGCATTTTGTTTTCTACCCCTTTCTTTTTTCTGTATCCCATAATATGCTTTAAAACAAATAAACATTATAAATGGTAAAAAATAAAAACCATTCTTGAAGAGGGTCATAAGTATCTTGAGTGAGGGGGGGAGAGAGAAAAAAAAAACAAGCAAATAGTACAGAAGATGGTGCTAGAAGGGGGGGGGAGTAAAACATTTTTAAAAAAATTACTTATATTAAGAATGCATGAATTCCCATCCAAGAGTTGGCATTCAGACAACCACCACACCTCCAACAAAAATGAATCAACAGGAAACTACCAACTGATGGGAAGAATAAAGAAAACTATCCAGGCAATGCAAAAAACCTTGCTGCAAAATGTGTCAGCACATATGCACAGACAACACAGCCACACAAAACAATATAACCTACAGCATTAAAGGTTCATACTCCTGCACATTCAGCAATGTGGTATATTATTATTGCCATTTATATAGCACCAACAGATTCCGTAGCGCTTTACAATATTATGAGAGGGGGGATTTAACTATAAATAGGACAATTACAAGACAACTTACAGGAACGATAGGTTGAAAAGGGGTCATGCTCAAACGAGCTTACATTCTAGAAACATAGAATGTGACGGCAGATTTGCCTAATTTCCTTAATACTTTTAATTAGTCCCTGGCCTTATCTTAAGTCTAGGATAGCCTTATGCCTATCCCACGCATGCTTAAAATCCATCACTGTGTTAACTTATACCACTTCAGCTGGATGGCTATTCCATGGTTCCACTACCCTCTCTGTAAAGTAATACTTGCTGAAATTATTTTTAAACCTTTGCCCTTCTCATTTAAGACTATGTCCTCTTGTTGTGGTAGTTTTTCTTCTTTTAAATATAGTCTCCTCCTTTACTGTGTTGATTCCCTTTATATATTTAAATGTTTCTATCATATCCCCCCTGTCTCGTCTTTCCTCCAAGCTATACATGTTAAGATCCTTTAACCTTTCCTGGTAAGTTTTATCCTGCAATCCATGAACCAGTTTAGTAGCCCTTCTCTAAACTCTCTCTAACGTATCAATATCCTTCTGGAGATACGGTCTCCAGTACTGCGTACAATACTCCAAGTGAGGTCTCACCAGTGTTCTGTACAATGGCATGAGCACTTCTCTCTTTCTACTGCTAATGCCTCTCCCTATACAACCAATCATTCTGCTAGCATTTCCTGCTGCTCTATTAAATTGTCTTTCTACCTTTAAGTCACCTGAAATATTTACTCCTAAATCCCTTTCCTCAGGTGTTGAGGTTAGTAGGGTATCAAATATTCTATACTCTGCCCTTGGGTTTTTACTTATTTTCTTGCACTTATCCACATTAAATATCAGTTGTCACAGCTCTGACCATTTTTCTAATTTATCTAAATCATTTGCCTTATCCCTCCTGAAACATTAACCCTGTTACATATCTTAGTATCGTCAGCAAAAAGACATACCTTACCATCAAGACCTTCTGCAATATCACTAATAAAAATATAAAGAGAATGGGTCCAAGTACAGATCCCTGATGTAACTAGACCTTGCTTCGAATATACTCTGTTGACTACAACCCTCTGTTGCCTGTCACTCAGCCACTGCCTTACCCATTCGACAATATTGGAATCCAAACAAAGATTGCAGTTTATTGTTGAGCCTTCTATGTTGAACAGTGTTAAAAGCCTTACTGAAATCTAGGTAAGCCATGTCTACTGCACCACCCTGATTTATTATTTTAGTTACCCAAACAAAAAAATCAATAAGATTAGTTTGGTATGATCTCCCTGAAGTAAACACATGTATCTGATCTTGAAATCCATGTGATTTTAGATGTTCAACAATCCTATCCTTTAACATGGTTTCCATTACTTTCCCCACTACTGAAGTAAGACTTACTGGCCTATAGTTGCCCAACTCCTCCCTACTACCTTTCTTGTAAATGAGCACAACGTTTACTAATTTCCAATCTTTTGGGACTACTCCTGTTAATGATTGGTTAAATAAATCCTCTGTAAACTCACATGTAACAAATGACCCATTTGTCCTTTTTCTTAACGGAAGTCGCTCTCCTTAATTTTCATCTCTAGCTAGACCTTTATCCTCTTCTACATACCTTCCTTCTTTTGTTTGTAATCTAACTAATCCTTGTTTTACTTTCCTTTTCTCATTAATGTATCTAAAAAAATGTTTTATCCCCCCTTTTTTAAGGACTGTGCTATTTTCTCTTCTGTGTGTGCTTTGGAGGCGCTTATAACTTGCTTAGCCTCTTTCTGCCTAATCTTATAGATCGGTCTATCTTTTCTAACAAACCTGTGTCTTATCTGCACTCATGTCCCTTTAACCCCTGTATCACAACTCAACTTTGAGTTCTGTGTCGTCTTGCTCAGAAATGCTTTAGACTTGAGAAAGGGAGGTTCTCCCGAAAGCTTTTCCTAAAAAAATAAAAATAAATAAAAAACACAAAAGGTATTACAAGATACAAATTTTACATACATATATATATATATAAAAAAAAAACAAAAACAAAAACAAAACAAGAGAAGCACTCACCTGAACAAGATCCAGCGCACTCACTCATTCAATAAACAGCAATTTTAAATCTCACAGAATTCAAACACCTAACCTAGGCATGCGCGCGCGCGCGCACACACACACACACACACACCTATTTAGACAAGTTTTAAATGACAAACCTTATATTAAAAACCTGCATTGTTTAATGGAATTTCTAACCACTTTACTACAAACACAATTGTTCCCACTAGCTGCTGAAATACAATGTGTCCTAGGCTTGTATGTATATGATATTCATATTTCTAAGCATGATAACATCACTTATAATAGTTCTAATAGGTTCCCGTTCCTCTGCATGCAATGCTTGTTCTGATGTTACGGCTGTCCAGATCCCATGTGATTTTAGCAATGACGGGTGAGTGTCCTGGAAACTGTTTTGAAAATCTGTTTTGGATCAGTGAATGACAATGTAAATCGGCACTGAAACATTAGTCATTTCGGAGTAAAATTGAAAGAAAAGAAACATGTGGAGATGGAGATAATATCAAAAGAAATATTTTATGTTTTGCAGTCAATGGCACTTGAGCATTCTGTATTGAAAATTATATTTACACATTCGCTAAAGCAAGAACATGTGACACTAAGGTGTGTTATTGACAATCCGAATATATTGGCTTTTTAGCAATGATTTGACGAAGGTCCCCAAGAATATAAAGGTCAAGGTATTGAAATGCTGAACTGTTTAAAAAAATTAAAAATTCAGTCTTCAGTTTTGCTGTATTAACATTTGCATGATTAAACACGGTCCCATTTAGGTGTTTGGTTACATATATATATGTAAATTAATACGTCTTCACTTTTTTTGCAGAGTGAACATGTTTCAGGAAGTCAAAAGTATTAGTCCTGGTGTTTTTTCAACAGGCATCATAGAGTGTTATTAATTCCTCAGGATCGTCACATTCTTCCTCTACATTTGACGAACAGTCTGATTTGCGGTTTTCTGCTTTGTTCCTCCTCCTGCGGCGTGTGTATACTGAGCTTGCAGGTGGCGTCTCGCAGTTACTTGTATTCGCTTTATTTTGTAATGCATGTACAAGGCTACTGTGAAACCTGTGTGTACAAGGTTAAATATGGTTTTATTAGAGGGCAAGTGCAAACAGAATCCTTCACACTACGAAACCCCCCCCCCCCCAAAAAAAAAACAGTTCTTACGGTCATACTCAAGCACAATTCAAAAAAAGAAAATTAAATGTATAATTTTTGTTAGGGGAATATTATGCCCCACATTAACCAAGTTAGGTGACCCAGATTTATGTGATTTTTTTTTTTTTTTAGTAAAAAGTTTGTTATAGAATCAGAAAAGACATGCAAAAAGTCTAACAAGGCACTCACATAAAAGAACATGCAAAATAAGTATACTAGCACCACCAAGGGGCAAATAAAATCTACAATAATTTAAGCTTACCAACCTTGCAATTCTACGAAAATTTTCTTCCATCTTTTGATTTGCAGTGTGGACAACATGTGTAATATATTCATTACTAACCAAACACTTCCCTTTAAAGCACAGTGGGACTTCCAAACAATGGGTGCTTCTGACAGCCTTTAAGAAACCCAACAAATAATTATCAAATGATGCACATTAGAGAACATAGATTATTAGTATTGCCATTTTTATAGCGCCAACAGATTCCGTAGCGCTTTACAATATTATGAGAGGAGGATTTAACTATAAATAGGACAATTGCAAAAAACTTATGGGAACTATAGGTTGAAGAGGACCCTGCTCAAACAAGCTTACAGTCTATAGGAGGTGGGGTGTAAAACACATTAGGACAGGATTTTGCAGTCAAATAAGATGGGCTGCCCTTTAGGAGAGAGCAAGGGACAGGTATGTGAGGTAGAGGTTAGTCTTGGAGGCCATAAGCTTTCCTAAAGAGATGGGTTTTAAGGCACTTCTTAAAAGATGCAAGACTAGGGGAGAGTCTGATGGCGGCAGGCAGGCTATTCCATAGGAAGGGAGCCGTCCGTGAGAAGTCGTGCAAGCGCGAGTTGGCCGCATGGGTGCAAGCAGCGGACAGGAGAAGGTCACGGGCAGAGCAGAGAGACCGAGAAGGGACATACCTATGGATCTGTGAGGAAATATAAGAGGGGCTAGAGTTGTTCAGTGCTTTATAGGTGTGAGTTAGTACCTTGAATTGACTCCTATAGCATACAGGAAGCCAATGAAAGATAATACATTCACATGGACAAACTTGAAGAAAAATAACCCTGCATACTGTACATTCTTGTACTACTTTATATTCATTTGGATATAATTTCACTCAGGTCAATCTCTTCCATTCAGCTTGAAATATATTTTTAAAAGCTTTGTACATATAGGGTTAATTTATTAACTAGTTCAATCTCAAGTGATGATATCCTAATGTATTAGTTAACAGTCTAAATGAGATAAATATAGAATCTATCAAGTGTAGTCATCCTGCTCTTCGACCTCTGGAGGAGGACAGTGTATATATATATATATATATATATATATATATATATATATATATATATATATATATATATATATATATATATATATATATATATATATATATACACACACACACACACACACACACACACACACGTACGTTTCTGGGGGCCATTTTTTTCAACCTATGTGATGAAAATTGGTCTTTTACAGGTGGTGACTAATTCTCAATAATTATTCATACATTGCAAGAATCAATAGGCCTAGATTAATTGTGCACAGCATAGCAGATAGGCCCTAGTGGCTTTTTCACCATATATTCTCACACTAGTAAAGTAACAACACGTGCTCCATAATGCAGGCACAGCATTTTGTGCCAATAAGAAAAGTGATATATTCCTGGAGAACAAAATGTGCAACGACAGGTTCAGATGAAATATTGTTAACAGTAAAACAAGGCACTCACCATAATAATCCTGCCTTTCTTGCCAACAGTGATTCCAGAATTTCTAAATCCAGAATTTATTGACACATTATGCTGAAAGAGAGAGATAGTTACACGATTACTCCACGCAACTATATACAAGAAGGCATTGGATACAGTATAAGGTCATACAGCACCCTTTTTTTTTTTTTTTTTATATAATTCACTTCAACCAGCAGTTTCTGCTTTTTAATGAAATTGAAATATTGCCTGCAGCAGAATCCTGCAATTCCAATAAAATAAAAAAATGCCTTCTCAGAACAAAAATGCAGAGACTGTCTGAGATGGCACAGCCTGTTCCTGTATGCTGTTTATCCAATAAATCTTTGAAAAGCAATACTTTATGGGCCTAGTACTAGCAGCTAAAAATGGTAGTGCATTTGTCACTTTCTATAACTAACTAGAAAAGACAGGGACATTCTTAGCACAATATGCTTTGCACCTTGGAGAACAACTGACAGCTAGCTTTATAAGCTGAATTAAAAACACAAATTCTTCTCTCAAGTGTGGGAGATATTTAAAAGCCAACTGAATTTCAAGAAAATATAAATCTGTAGAAAAAAAGATCCAGGTTTAGGAGTCGCCAAGATGAAAGGGTCAGTAAGCACTTTGTCTTATTCCGCTGTGAGCCACATTCATCTCTTAAGGGTGTTTGCCGTACAGTGAACCCAGGGGTACATAAAATGGATTGCAGCTGTGGTTTGCATGCTTCCTTTAAAAATGCACTTCCACTCGACCTATGTGATGACTGGAACTGTAAGTGGGTGTAAAATAAATATTTCCCATAAATGTCTGCGGAACAAAAGGTTTATGGGACAATATCACTTCTCATAGGCCCAGAATAAGACACTTATGACTAGAGTGTCTCATCCTGATGTGTGAGTGGTCTGCCTATATCTGGAGTGCACCAAGGAACACTTACAAGATAGGTAGCTTTTACTTTATTTCTTTTTGCAAGACTCTTACTGCATTACTTATATAATGAATAAAATAAATAAATAAAAAAAAAAGTTTAAGGTCAGTGTGTAACTAGATAATCTACTTAATGGTAGTTGTAAGGTAAATAAGGATTTAGTTTACTTACCTTACAACTCCCTTTAGTTTTAGGCTTCTGGCCATTCTGTTATAAATCACTGTAATGAAAGCAGGGTAACCATCTTACTAGGAGCTGTGCATCTTCCAACGAACGACACTGGACGTGAAGAACAAACGGTTCAAACTTCAACACGGCATTGCCGACAGCCTTCTGAAGACCTTCCACCTGCAAACAAGTTGGTATTAGTAAAAGCTCTAAAACTATTGGTAATAAAATTGCTTCCACCACTTACTATTAAATCACAATCACGAAATTTGAGGGTGTTACTATATTACAAGACTCACCACATCTTCAGTCTTACAGAGTTGATGGGTTACAAACAGCCAGGAACAGTTCTTTTTCTGTATTGTAGAAATATCAGGGTTCTAAGAGATAAAGAAAGTGGCAGTGGAATGAAAAGACTTTTACCATTACTCATTTAATCCTTATTACATAAACAATTCTGGACTCGAGGCCATTATCTAGACAAATTATGGAAGCAGTCATGTATACAAGGCTTTGTCAGGGAACAAACAATAATGGGTAAATGACCAGTAAATGTAATTACAGAAATAAATGAGTATTTTTAAGTAAATGGCAGTAAAAGGTGTATAACTAAAGTTATACAAGAAACTGAGCGTACAGGGTAAGTCAGTAGATGTACATATAAGAGATTGGGTTACAGGGTGAGTATTTAGGGTTGCCTCAACAACCGAGTGTAAATGGTGTGGTCAATAAGGCTGATAATAGTATCTACGGTAGAGTACTAGTAACCAGAGTTGCATAGTAAATAAGCATATAGGAACTGGTCAGTGGGTTACTTAAAGTTTTGCATGGTCAGGTCAATGAGGGTACATTTATTTTAATGTACAAGACCAGGTCAGTGGGCTATTTAGATTATCAGGGGTACAAAGCCATGTCAATGGGATGCAGACGTTATTAGTATTGCAGGGCTAGGTAAGTGGAGCAGGGTGTAAATACAGATATGACTGGGGGTGCAGGGTCAGGTCATTGGGGTACAGAGATTATTGGGGAGTGGTGCAATGAGAGTGACGTACAGGGATTAACCTCTTAAGGACCAAACTTCTCGAAAAAAAGGGAATCGTGACATGTCACACATGTCAAGTGTCCTTAAGGGGTTAATGGGGTGAATTGCCTGGTGAGTGGGGTACAAAGATTATTGGGGTGAATTGCCTGGTGAGTGGGGTACAAAGATTATTGGGGTGAGGTGCCAGGTGAGTGGGGTACAGAGAGTATAGGGGTGCGATGCCAGGTCAGTGGGGTACAGAGAGTATAGGGGTGCGATGCCAGGTCAGTGGGGTACAGAGAGTATAGGGGTGCGATGCCAGGTCAGTGGGGTACAGAGAGTATAGGGGTGCGATGCCAGGTCAGTGGGGTGCAGAGAGTATAGGGGTGCGATGCCAGGTCAGTGGGGTACAGAGAGTATAGGGCTGCGATGCCAGGTCAGTGGGGTACAGAGAGTATAGGGGTGCGATGCCAGGTCAGTGGGGTACAGAGAGTATAGGGCTGCGAGCAAAGGTCAGTGGGGTACAGAGAGTATAGGGCTGCGATGCCAGGTCATTGGGGTACAGAGAGTATAGGGGTGCGATGCCAGGCCAGTGGGGTACAGAGAGTATAGGGATGCGATGCCAGGTCAGTGGGGTAGAGAGAGTATAGGGCTGCGATGCCAGGTCAGTGGGGTACACAGTTTATTTGGGCTGCGATGCCAGGTCAGTGGGGTACAGCGTATAGGTGTGCGATGCCAGGTCAGTGGGGTACAGTGTATGGGGGTGCGATGCCAGGTCAGTGGGGTACAGAGTATGGGGGTGCGATGCCAGGTCAGTGGGGTACAGCGTATGGGGGTGCGATGCCAGGTCACTGGGGTACAGCGTATGGGGGTGCGATGCCAGGTCAGTGGGGTACAGCGTATGGGGGTGCGATGCCAGGTCAGTGGGGTACACAGTTTACTGGGGCTGCAGGGAAGGTAACCTCATCCAGCAGGATAATTCTGCCCGAGCATGAGCTGGTGGTAAAGAAAGAATCTCGCAGGTTGATAAATCGAACGGTGTCCGCGATATCTGGATCCACGCTTCCCTTCTTACTAACATCCACCTTGCGTAAAGCCAGCAACTTCCACCGTGAGAACGGATCCCCAGAGTCCCCGGGGGTCTCCATGGAGGAGGGGATATCAGGGGCCCCGGGGGTCTCCATGGAGGAGGGGATATCAGGGGCCCCGGGGGTCTCCATGGAGGAGGGGATATCAGGGGCCCCGGGGGTCTCCATGGAGGAGGGGATATCTGGGGCCCCGGGGGTCTCCCTGGTGGAGGGGATATCAGGGGCCCCGGGGGTCTCCATGGAGGAGGGGATATCAGGGGCCCCGGGGGTCTCCATGGAGGAGGGGATATCTGGGGCCCCGGGGGTCTCCATGGAGGAGGGGATATCTGGGGCCCCGGGGGTCTCCCTGGTGGAGGGGATATCAGGGGCCCCGGGGGTCTCCATGGAGGAGGTGATATCGGGGGCCGACCCCCGTGGTGCAGAGGTAGTCTGTGAGTCCATCCACGAGGGAAAATTAAACACCGATCGCATGTGGATCGTTATGGCCCTGGGTACATGCGTTCCACCTGGCTGTGGGCGCCGCCATTTTTTTTCTACGGAAACTAAAAGGGACCAAACTCTAACTAACGGCGGATTTTGTGTTTTGTACTTTAAATGCGGTGACAGCGCTATCATTTATGAGGGAGGAGGAAGCCAAATTAAGGTTTCGATGATACCCTGCTGGTCTATGTTCTTGCAGTCACGTGATCGGAATGCTCAGTAGGTCCATGTCCTGCATTTCTATTACTCTGACCAAGAACTTATCTGGGTTTTGCCCATGTCAAAAGTAAATCACTTAAAGGACCACTCTAGGCACCCAGACCACTTCAGCTTAATGAAGTGGTCTGGGTGCCAGGTCCTTCTAGGGTTAACCCATTTTTTCATAAACATAGCAGTTTCAGAGAAACTGCTATGTTTATCAATGGGTTAAGCCTTCCCCCATTCCCTCTAGTGGCTGTCTCATTGACAGCCATTAGAGGCGCTTGCGTGCTTCTCACTGTGATTTTCACAGTGAGAGCACGCCAGCGTCCATAGGAAAGCATTGAGAATGCTTTCCTATGTGACCGGCTGAATGCGCGCGCAGCTCTTGCCGCGCGTGTGCATTCAGCCGACGGGGAGGAGAAGAGGAGGATCGGAGGAGGAGAGCTCTCCGCCCAGCGCTGGAAAAAGGTAAGTTTTTACCCCTTTCCAGAGCCAGGCGGGTGGGGG
>OW240919.1:28562570-28579484 GCA_933207985.1 Pelobates cultripes | reverse complement strand
TGTTTACAACATAAACATGTAGCAGAACTGTGCAGAAACTCTTAGAAAGTAAAATTTAACAAATGCAGGCAGCTGACCTGATTGGACATTATCATGCAGCCTTGTTTGCAAATTAAAAAGTTACTCCAAGCATTATGATCACTTAAGTGATTTGAAGTGGTCATGGTGCCAGGAGTCTATATGTGCACTGTCTCACTGTGAAACCTTACCTCTGTCAATGTCATTGGGGCATCATTAGCTGGCTAATTCTGTGCAAATTGTCATGCACAGTGTGCCATTTATTGGCTGAGAAAGGTCAGCTGACGCTCTCAGTGAATGAATAACAACTGAATTGGCTCTGGCTTCTGTAGAAGCCAAAAGCCCATAACCAGGGATACTAGGAGCTTAAATGCTTGGTGAAAACCCAGGTAAGGGGGATAGTTTGCCCAATCACCGGGGAACTAGGCCAAGGTACTCCTCATATTATTAGCACTACAGCAGGTTAACTGAAATAACCATACTCACAAAAAAACACAAAACTCTAAACTTTTAATTCTTTATTGAGGAAGGCCATTTTTATGTGAGATGATTATTATTTCTAAAATGTAGACGCTTTAGCTTTGTAACCAAAACAAAACTGAGAATTTTGAGATCTGCTTGTCCAACAGTAATTTTCCTCTTTCTTATTAAAGGAACACTAACATTCTAAATATATTTTTGACATTTTTATGAATTGATTTAAACATAAATGATACCGCACTCTCACAATGAAAACCAGGTGCATCGAAGACCTGGTTGGCAAAACCCCAATTTAGGAGATGTTCATAGAAAATAGGTTCAGGCACTCAAGGTTTCTTCAAAGAGACAGATTTATACTGATTGTGCAATGTTTCGGCCTTCACAGAGGCCTTTGTCAAGCTTGACAAAGGCCTCTGTGAAGGCCAAAACGTTGTGCATTCAGTTTGCAATAAATCTGCAACTTTGAAGAAACCTTGAGTGCCTGGACCTATTTTCTATTAATATACTTTATGAATATAATTGATGATGTTGTGGGGCATGGCTGAACATGCCTGAAGTTTGGACACATAATTTTTAATGGATGTTACAGTGCTCACTTTGAGCACTTGGCACATCCACTCTTATCTTTGTCAACAGAGAGTCATATTTGATGGCCTAGAGGAGAGTCTCGGGTGATCCTGCTTACACTATAGCTGTAGAACATTCACATTCCAGGGACAATAAGAGCACTATTTTCAGCATGGCATAAAATGTCCTCAAGACTTAAAGGCAACAACTTTTATTCTTTCTCAATTCTGGTACAATGCATACAGTGTTGACTTCACACTGTCCTGAATAAGTGAAGGTATCACTACACATTCTAAGTTTCTAAATTACAGTATGTTTAACTTTTTACACCAAGAACACCAGTATCACTTTAAAAAGTGCTTGGCGTTTAACCAAATGGACTTTTAATAGATAGCAACATAGAATGTGACGACAGATAGGAACCATTCGGCCCATCTAATCTGCCCAGTTTTCTAAATACTGTCATTAGTCAATGGCCTTATCTTATTGTTAGGATAGCCGTATGCCTATTCCACGCATGCTTAAACTCCATACCCGGTTTTAACCGCTACCACTTTAGCTGAAAGGCTATTCGATGCATTCACTACCTTCTCAGTAAAGTAATACTTCCTGATATTATTTTTAAACCTTTTCTCCTCTAATTTAAGACTATGTCCTCTTGGTGTGGTAGTTTTTCTTCTTTTAAATATAGTCTCCTCCTTTTCTGTGTTGATACCCTTTAAATGTTTCTATCATATCCCCCTGTCTCGTCTTTCCTCCAAGATGTTTGTAGAAAACATAACAGTACTTATTTTATCGTCCTTAGGGTGGATATCAAGCAATGCATTGTTATGATTCTCTAAAAGGAATGTGCTATCTTCCAGATCCTGAAAGAGTGTTATCTTGACACACTGATTCTAAAGGGGCCCTGGTTGATTTGCCCACAAAATATGTACATATAGAACAAATAATGCACTTAGATTATATATCATGTAGCAACTAATGAACGTGGATAATTCGATTATTTTATGTTTTACTTTTTGAAACTTGAGAAGAAAAATGGTTTTGCAGATTATCATTTAGGAAGTGCTGTGGTTTTTTTTTTTGTGTGCTTATTTTTCATCATGGGCTAGTACATTTATAGATAGCACCATTTTTAGTAGTAGTTATTGCACTGGTCTTTCCTTCATCACAACCTATATTGTGCCTTAAAGGGACATTATAGTCACCTGAACAACTTCAGCTTAATGAGGTTGTTCAGGTGAGCACTATAGCTCCCTGCAGCCTTTCTCATGTAAACACTGTATTTTCTGAGAAAGCTAGGAATACCTCCAGTTGCAGTAACTCAGAGTGAACTAGAAGGACTTCTGAGTTGATGGAGGCATCCTGTGATTCAGTATCTCCTCCCACTGCATGCAGACACTGAACTTTCCTCATAGAGATTCATTGATTCAATTCATCTCTATGAGGAGATGCTGATTGGCCAGGGCTGTGTTTGAATCATGCTGGCTCTGCCCTGATCTGCCTCCTTGTCAGTCTCAGCCAATCCTATGGGGAAGCACTGTGATTGGATCAGGCTATCACATGTCAGCAGACTGCTTGTTTTTCCTGAGTCTAACAGCATGCAGATTTACAGCTTCTGGCTTGAATACAGTAAGATTTTTACTATATGTATGGAGGCATGAGGGGCCCAGAGGGGCTAGATGGTGGTGTTGACACTATAGGGTCAGGAATACATGTAGTTGCACTGGTGACCCTTTAATCACTGAAATTATATTTAGATTACAGTATATTTATACAAACTGAATCATTTATTGTAAACAGCCATTCAAATTAATTTGCAACATATAAACAGTGCAGATTTTAGTTTTTACAAAATCCAAACCACTAAAACAAATTATGCTTATTTCCTATTGTATACATGGCTTTCATATCAGAGGAAAGATAACAATGTTTATGATTTTTTTTTCTTGTGCTGTTTAACACACAGTTGGCAAGCAGCTGCGTCAATATGTATTAGACAGCAGGCACACAATTTGTTTACATGGAAAATTACTTCTGAGATCTTTGCTACAAAACACTTCTACAAATGACATTTTTCCTGGGAGTGTTGCAGGTGATTTTCAAAAAACATAGTTAAACCCAATGCAAGGGGACATAACTTGACTTCAAGAAGAAATATATATATATATATAACATGCAAAATACACAATCCAGCACACTCGCTCATTTCAAGTCTCACAGATTTCAAGTCTCACAGATCAGAACGATGCAATGTATGATTATATACTGTAACTAAACCCCCATTATTTTTTGTCTGGTTGAGATGTTTTTAAATAAAACTATTACAATCTGTGAGATTTGAAATCTCTGTTTAGTGAATGAGCGGGTGTGCTGAATTGTGTATTTTGTATGTTGTACAAATTGGCCCCAGCAGCACCCTATAATATATGCATGTTCAGGTGAGTGCGGCCCTAGCCATTCTTGGTTTCATTTATTTAGAAAAAGAGTGTTGTTTTTGGGGGGTTTTTTTTGTGTGTTTTTTTTAGTTTTTCCAAAAAGGTTGGGGTACAGAATGGAAATAAGGGGTGGTGTAACAATCATCTCAATTACACTGAAATTTAACAGCATAACACAATGTGTTTTACACAATGTTTGTACAACGGTTCTCCTTTTCGTAGTGCTAGGACCTGAGTGGTCTGACTTTCGGATCTTTTCATCTCGCTTGGAGAGGTTCATATGGATGTGGTGTTCTGTGTCCTAGTGTTTGGAGATGAGGTGACTGTCTTGGTGGTGTTGTCTCCTAAGTTGTGTGTACTTCAGTGTTGTAGGATTTTCGGTTGTCGGTGTTATGTGTGTGTGTTGCGTGGGGTGGGGTGAAGTTAGGGGGGGTTTCCGTCTGTCCGTTGTGTAGTTATTTGTCCCCGTTGATCTCTGTATGTAGAGTTATGTGTATATGTGCTGTGGGCTAGGTATCCTTTGGTGTCTTGGGTTTTTGGTTTGTCCTTGCGTTTGGTTATTGGGGTTTTGATGTGTACATCATGAAAGTTGTTCTAGGTTGGGTCGGGGTCCTAGTTTGTGTGGGTGAGATATGGTGTGTTTCGCGATATGCAGGTGGTTTTTTTTTGTTTGTTTTTTTTTTAAAGACAGAAATGACTTTCTTTTAATACCTTACAGTGTATACCTAACACAACATTAAGTATAAATAAAATGTTAAAAATAAAATTTTAAGGGGGCGGGGCCTGGCACTCATGGTGACTGGTTGTGTTTCTTGTGAGCTCCCAGGAACACACTAGGCAAACTTGCTATTTTGACGGAAATATCCAAAACTGGGCACCAAGCGACTTACCCCCAACTACATGTAAAAAGACCCGACCTGCGAATGCTTCTAGCAGCCTTTTCAAGCACTCCAGACACCAAGATCCACTGAGGCCTAGTGAGCGCTGAGGAGGGGAGAGGCGGCCGCTCTCCCAGACTGGCGCGATCAAAGTGCTGAGCATGTACCTGGAGCCCTGCTACCCCCCCCTTTGGACCGGTGGGGGTTATCCCGGTCCCCACCCTGATGGCTCCCAAACCCCATCGGAGAGCCGCAGCAGAGCCGCGAACACCCGCGAGCAAGGTGGAGCACTACCTAAGATGGCGGACGACACGCGTCTGCTGACTCCTGGAGGGGAGATACCTGACACATACCAGCGCCTGGAGGCAATCTTCGACGCCTTTTGGAGGGCGCTGGAGAGCAGGCTGACACCCACGGAGACCATCAAGGCACCTCCTGAACCATCCCACTACTCCACGAAGCGCCCTGCTGCACACACCGCGAGCCCAGCATACCGGAGCCAGCGACGACGGCCTAAGCGGTGTAAGGCGGTAAAATTAGCCGGCCGGCAAACCCTGAAGCTCTTTAACCCCAGCACCATGCAGAAGGAAACACGCAGGGATGGTGAGGGGAGTAGAAAGCGACTGCTGCACAAAAATATGAAGATGTCTCCCCTGCCTGACAGCCTGAGAAGCCAAGCACTCTGGGTCACTACATTCCCTACAAGGGGGATAGGATGACCACCAAGATGGATCCCTGACCCCAGCGCCTACCCAGAATTGGGGCCATATTGGACTTCTGGTTTGCCATACTTGTGTTACCTGATAGCGTTACACTTTGCTTGCTACAACAGGTCCAGAGGGTAATGCAATCTAATCTGCTACCATTCATATAGGGTGCTAGCCAGGGTGTTGGGGCTGTCTGGGGTGGTAAACTCTACTGTACCCCTTACCTTACCATGACTATCTACACATAGTACCTATCTCTTAGCAGTAAGGGGATATGTCATACGCTTGTTACTTACTCTATTTTACTACTCTTATGTTTCACCAACGTTATTGCTACTATATACTATAAAATTGTGCATTGCCTAGCGATTACCCTACTTGTTACTTATGTTAAGCAGCTCGAGGAATTCCTTTGGGGTACCTCAAGCCAGTCTGTATCCATTATATGCACTGCAAAAATAAAAAATTCAAAAAATAAAATTTTAAAAATACAAGAGAGTCAAAAATGGGTCGCAAGAGAATACTGAGAACGGGCAGCAGCTGAAATAGCCTGCCCTTCGGTCGGTCCCCGCTCAGTTCTCAAGCTGATTTTTGCTCATCTTGTGCCATTGCAGAGAGAACATATCTGAAGCATATCAGACTGGTCCCACCCATACGGGCAGTCCAGATCCGAAATGCCAGCAAGTTCTCTCTGCACGAGAGATACAGCAACCCCAGACGATCGTTTCAGCCTTGTTAGGCATCATCAGTGAGGCATAGCTGATATCTCCCTAGGCACCGTGAGCAAGGGGTCCACGTCTGGATTATCCCTTTAAAATTGTGGAGAGTCAAAAAATGGGTCGCAAGAGAATACTGAGAACGGGCAGCAGCTGAAATAGCTTGCCCTTCGGTCGGTCCCCGCTCAGTTCTCAAGCTGATTTTTGCTCATCTTGTGCCATTGCAGAGAGAACATATCTGAAGCATATCAGACTGGTCCCACCCATACGGGCAGTCCAGATCCGAAATGCCAGCAAGTTCTCTCTGCACGAGAGATACAGCAACCACAGACGATCATTTCAGCCTTGTTAGGCATCATCAGTGAGGCATAGCTGATATCTCCCTAGGCACCGTGAGCAAGGGGTCCACGTCTGGATTATCCCTTTAAAATTGTGGAGAGTCAAAAATGGGTCGCAAGAGAATACTGAGAACGGGCAGCAGCTGAAAAAGCCTGCCCTTCGGTCGGTCCCCGCTCAGTTCTCAAGCTGATTTTTGCTCATCTTGTGCCATTACAGAGAGAACATATCTGAAGCATATCAGACTGGTTCCACCCATACGGCAGTCCAGATCCGAAATGCCAGCAAGTTCTCTCTGCACGAGAGATACAGCAACCCAAGACGATCGTTTCAGCCTTGTTAGGCATCATCAGTGAGGCACAGCTGATATCTCCCTAGGCACCGTGAGCAAGGGGTCCACGTCTGGATTATCCCTTTAAACTTGTAGAGAGTCAAAAACGGGTCGCAAGAGAATACTGAGAGCGGGCAGCAGCTGAAATAGCTTGCCCTTCGTCGGTCCCCACTAAGTTCTCAAGCTAATTTTTGCTCATCTTGTGCCATTACAGAGAGAACATATCTGAAGCATATCAGACTGATTTTGCATCACGGGCAGTCAGATCGAAATGCCAGCAAAAGTTCTCTCTGCGAGGAGATACAGCGGCTTGCAGGCTGGTGGGTTTGGCGTTGCTTGTTGGAGGCATCATCAGTGAGGCATAGCTGATATCTCCCCTAGGCACCCATTGAGCAAAGGGATTACGTCTGGATTATCCTTTAAAATTGTGGAGTCAAAAATGGGTGCCAAAGAGATACTGAGAGCAGACGAAAAGCAGCTGAAATAGCCTGCCCGCCCGATTCGGTCCCGCTCAGTTCTCAAGCTGATTTTTGCTCATCTTGTGCCATTGCAGAGAGAACATATCTGAAGCATATCAGACTGGTCCCACCCATACGGGCAGTCCAGATCCGAAATGCCAGCAAGTTCTCTCTGCACGAGAGATACAGCAACTCCAGACGATCGTTTCAGCCTTGTTAGGCATCATCAGTGAGGCATAGCTGATATCTCCCTAGACACCGTGAGCAAGGGGTCCACGTCTGGATTATCCCTTTAAAATTGTGGAGAGTCAAAAATGGGTCGCAAGAGAATACTGAGAACGGGCAGCAGCTGAAATAGCTTGCCCTTCGGTCGGTCCCCGCTCAGTTCTCAAGCTGATTTTTGCTCATCTTGTGCCATTGCAGAGAGAACATATCTGAAGCATATCAGACTGGTCCCACCCATACGGGCAGTCCAGATCCGAAATGCCAGCAAGTTCTCTCTGCACGAGAGATACAGCAACCCCAGGCGATCGTTTCAGCCTTGTTAGGCATCGTCAGTGAGGCATAGCTGATATCTCTCTAGGCACCGTGAGCAAGGGGTCCACGTCTGGATTACCCTTTAAATTGTGGAGAGTCAAAAACGGGTCGCAAGAGAATACTGAGAACGGGCAGCAGCTGAAATAGCCTGCCCTTCGGTCGGTCCCCGCTCAGTTCTCAAGCTGATTTTTGCTCATCTTGTGCCATTACAGAGAGAACATATCTGAAGCATATCAGACTGGTCCCACCCATACGGGCAGTCCAGATCCGAAATGCCAGCAAGTTCTCTCTGCACGAGAGATACAGCAACCCCAGACGATCGTTTCAGCCTTGTTAAGCATCATCAGTGAGGCATAGCTGATATCTCTCTAGGCACCGTGAGCAAGGGGTCCACGTCTGGATTAAAATTGTGGAGAGTCAAAAATGGGTCGCAAGAGAATACTGAGAACGGGCAGCAGCTTAAATAGACTGCCCTTCGGTCGGTCCCCGCTCAGTTCTCAAGCTGATTTTTGCTCATCTTGTGCCATTGCAGAGAGAACATATCTGAAGCATATCAGACTGGTCCCACCCATACGGGCAGTCCAGATCCGAAATGCCAGCAAGTTCTCTCTGCACGAGAGATACAGCAACCCCAGACGATCGTTTCAGCCTTGTTAGGCATCATCAGTGAGGCATAGCTGATATCTCCCTAGGCACCGTGAGCAAGGGGTCCACGTCTGGATTATCCCTTTAAAATTGTGGAGAGTCAAAAATGGGTCGCAAGAGAATACTGAGAACGGGCAGCAGCTGAAATAGCCTGCCCTTCGGTCGGTCCCCGCTCAGTTCTCAAGCTGATTTTTGCTCATCTTGTGCCATTGCAGAGAGAACATATCTGAAGCATATCAGACTGGTCCCACCCATACGGGCAGTCCAGATCCGAAATGCCAGCAAGTTCTCTCTGCACGAGAGATACAGCAACCCCAGACGATCGTTTCAGCCTTGTTAGGCATCATCAGTGAGGCATAGCTGATATCTCCCTAGGCACCGTGAGCAAGGGGTCCACGTCTGGATTATCCCTTTAAAAACTCTCCACAAATGAAAAAATGAACTAAAATGAAAAAATTATCTGTAAGTGTTGGGGGGGGGGGATGTGTGTGTGTGTGTGTGTGTGTGTATGGCTGGCTGTCAGTGTGTGTGTGTGTGTGTCTGGCTGTCAGTGTGTCTGTATTTCTGTCAGTGTGTGTCTGTGAGTGAGTGAGTGAGTGTGTGTCTGTCAATGTGTGTCTGAGTGATTGTGTGTGTCCGTGAGTGAGAGTGAGTATGTCTGTCAGTGTGTGTCTGTGAGGGAGCCTGTGTGTCTGAGTCATTGTGTGTGTCTGTCAGTATGTGTCTGTGAGTGAGTGAGTGAGTGAGTGAGTATGTCTGTCAGTGAATGTGTGTGTGTGTGTGTGTGTGTATGGCTGGCTGTCAGTGTGTGTGTGTGTGTGTCTGGCTGTCAGTGTGTCTGTATTTCTGTCAGTGTGTGTCTGTGAGTGAGTGAGTGAGTGTGTGTCTGTCAATGTGTGTCTGAGTGATTGTGTGTGTCCGTGAGTGAGAGTGAGTATGTCTGTCAGTGTGTGTCTGTGAGGGAGCCTGTGTGTCTGAGTCATTGTGTGTGTCTGTCAGTATGTGTCTGTGAGTGAGTGAGTGAGTGAGTATGTCTGTCAGTGAATGTGTGTGTGTCTGAGTGATTGTGTATGCCTGTCAGTGTGTGTGTCAGTGAGTGTGTGTGTGTGTGTATCTACGTCATTGTGTTTGTATGTCAGTGATTGTGTGTGTCGGTCAGTGTGTGTCTGTGAGTGAGCCAGTGATTGTGTGTGTCTGCCAGATTGTGCCAAATCAGTATGTGTGTATGTCAGTGTATCTGAGAGTGTGTGTATGTCAGTCAAAGTGTGTGTGTTTGTCTTTAACTGGAAGAAGTGTGGCATTGACAGGAAGAGGTGAGGCGAATGTAAATTAGTTCCGTCATGCCTAGGGCAGCACAGATCCAAAATACACAACTGGCCAAATCTCCCCTGACTCTGATTGACACAGCCTGCATGAAAAAAATCACACTACACTCAAAGTTTGGCTATTTTACACAGAATCTTGTAATTCCATATTCATTTCACAATAATTCGTTGTTTAACCCCTTAAGGACACATGACGTGTGACATGTCAAGATTCCCTTTTATTCCAGAGGTTTGGTCCTTAAGGGGTTAAGGAATAACTTTGCGTTTCGAATCCCTGCAACACGCCAATTTCCTTGTAAAGACCCTGTGAGTTCTCGGCAGGCATTTTTAGTGTGGGTACATAACCTTCTTGAAAAAAATAAAAATAAATAAAATTGACTAATTCTTAGTATCATGCCAACACAAGACAATCATTCTGAACATAATTTTACAAGTAAACTCTTGGCAGCTTTGCCCTCATCCAAGATGGCTGCTGAGCCTTCCTATGGGATCACATGGTATGCTTTGCATACACTATACTGAACTTTCCTCTGGCAGTGATAGATTAGCTGGACTGTGACAGCGTGGAGAAGGTAAAAGGAAGGAATTGCTCTATAATTTTATGTATCTCTTATCACTCAATGTATGATTACCAAGGACCAGAATAGTGTATGTACAGAGGGACTGAGCTTGTATATACAAACGTGCTAGCTACAAAATGGTAACATTTACAAAATATACTTTATATATACAGTGTACCTCTTTAAAGAAGCGTGTAAATATACTGCCTGTAACTGTTATTTCTATAAAGGGGGCAGATTTACTGCATGCAGCTACCCCTCTCTCTGACTGCTATAATTATAAAGGGGGCAGATTTACTGCATGCAGCTACCCCTCTCTCTGACTGCTATAATTATAATGGGGGCAGATTTACTGCATGCAGCTACCCCTCTCTCTGACTGCTATAATTATAAAGGGGGCAGATTTACTGCATCCAGCTACCCCTCTCTCTCTGACTGCTATAATTATAAAGGGGGCAGATTTACTGCATGCAGCTACCCCTCACTCTCTGACTGCTATAATTATAATGGGGGCAGATTTACTGCATCCAGCTACCCCTCTCTCTCTGACTGCTATAATTATAATGGGGGCAGATTTACTGCATGCAGCTACCCCTCTCTCTGACTGCTATAATTATAATGGGGGCAGATTTACTGCATGCAGCTACCCCTCTCTCTGACTGCTATAATTATAAAGGGGGCAGATTTACTGCATCCAGCTACCCCTCTCTCTCTGACTGCTATAATTATAAAGGGGGCAGATTTACTGCATGCAGCTACCCCTCACTCTCTGACTGCTATAATTATAATGGGGGCAGATTTACTGCATCCAGCTACCCCTCTCTCTCTGACTGCTATAATTATAATGGGGGCAGATTTACTGCATGCAGCTACCCCTCTCTCTGACTGCTATAATTATAATGGGGGCAGATTTACTGCATGCAGCTACCCCTCTCTCTGACTGCTATAATTATAATGGGGGCAGATTTACTGCATGCAGCTATCCCTCTCTCTGACTGCTATAATTATAAAGGGGGCAGATTTACTGCATGCAGCTACCCCTCTCTCTCTGACTGCTATAATTATAAAGGGGGCAGATTTACTGCATGCAGCTACCCCTCTCTCTGACTGCTATAATTATATAGGGGGCAGATTTACTGAATGCAGCTACCCCTCTCTCTGACTGCTATAATTATATAGGGGGCAGATTTACTGAATGCAGCTACCCCTCTCTCTGACTGCTATAATTATAAAGGGGGCAGATTTACTGCATGCAGCTACCCCTCTCTCTGACTGCTATAATTATAAAGGGGGCATGTTTACTGCACGCAACTACCCCTCTTTCTGACTGCTATAATTATAAACGGGGCAGATTTAGTATGTGTTGATGCCCCTCTTATTATATTTTTTGTATATCCATTATTCTAAAATGGTGCTTATACATTAACAGTAGTAATTATTGCAGATTGTCATGGCATGAATTCACATATTTTAGCACATTTTTTTTATACAGTGATTTTTAATGTATACTTGTCATCAGAGTTTGTCATCATCATCCCCCCCCCCACCCCCTTCTGCTTTTTGAAGTGGTCATGGTGGTAGGAGTCAGAATCTGTAGTGTTTCAGCTTAAACCTCTGCACATCCAGAATTATTGGCACTCGAGTGCCTTGGGCTAGTTACACCCTCAAGCATATGTGACTTAGACAACCTGGAACTCTGTTCCAGGTTTTTTATTTGTCATTTCTGATCATAATTTAGATCTGTCGTTTATGTGCATTGCACACTGGTGACAGGTGTTCTCGGTTGGGTCGTGTCTGCCTTCCCTCCTCAATATCCCAATTGCTTTTTTTTCTTCCTTCCACCCTCTCGCTTCTTCTTTTTCCTCCACTCTGGTTAATTGGTCCAATCAAAGGCTGGTGGTGTATGAGACAGAGCTTTGCCCGGTGCTGGATTAAAGTAAAACCTTATTTATATTTTGCTTAGCCCTTCCTAGAGGGGGTACCTAAATAAAACACTTTGGCAATATATAAAAGAATAGAAAGAAAAAGTAAAACTGATGGAATATGGTTTCACTACTTACTGGACTCCTTGAACCATAACTACAACAGTGCGTTTAAACCAGTGGTTGGATTTCTACATATTAAGTGGTTCTATCATATGTATATTTTTATTTGTATCTTGTACTTTTCATTTAGCGACCTGCCTTTATTTATCTGTAACTATCTTTTCATCCTTGCGCCTGTGTCCCTGATGTCTGCAGTTTGCCCTTCTGTGGGATTCTTTTGACTGATGAATTTGGGGTAAATTAGCTTAGCAACTGAAATTAAACTTTTGATTAATCTCTACCCATTGCCAAAATTTGCCAAAGATCACACTCACCATGAGAAAAAGTAGTCCCTGTTTAAAAATAAAAAATAAAATAAAAATTCAATTATATAAAAACACAGAGAATAAGAGGGACAAAAAAGGATCAATGCAAAACCTGCGAAGTGGCAGGGCCTCTTTAAATTTTATTATTCACACCTCAAACACAAATATTTGTTAAATGTACTGGAGAAGAAAACATTTTAAAATGTAAATATGCTACAATGTGCCAATGTCCCTTTAAGGTGATTGTGATGTTGAGAGTTTGATGCCCAGTTAGCAGAACATTTCTCAGCTAACCAGTAAACTTAAAGGACCACTCTAGGCACCCAGACCACTTCAGCTTAATGAAGTGGTCTGGGTGCCAGGTCCCTCTAGGATTAACCCTTTTTTTTGTTATAAATATAGCAGTTTCAGAGAAACTGCTATGTTTATAAATGGGTTAATCCAGCCTCCAAATCCTCTAGTGGCTCTCATTGAGAGCCGCTAGAGGCGCTTGCGTGATTCTCACTGTGAAAATCACAGTGAGAAGACGCAAGCGTCCATAGGAAAGCTGAGACCGGCTGAATGCGCGCGCATATTCAGCCGAAGGAGAGGAGGAGGAGAGCTCCCCGCCCGGCGCTGGAAAAAAGGTAAGTTTTAACCCCTTCCTCTCCCCAGAGCTGGGCGGGAGGGGGACCCTGAGGGTGGGGGCACCCTCAGGGCACTATAGTGCCAGGAAAATTAGTATGTTTTCCTGGCACTATAGTGGTCCTTTAAATAAAGCACCCTGAATCCATCTTTTCACTCCAAGCTGAGAATGTAGATTTGTCGTTTTTTTTGGGGGGGGAGGGGGGGTTGTACATTTTTTTGGGGGGCTCCAGAGTTCTTTTAATCTTGCATTGCCAGCCTCCTGATATCTATATTCTAGAATGGATAACAGGGAATAGGTCATTATCAAACTTTGGAAAACTGTTGACATTTTATGATCACATTTTATAATTCTCGTTAACATTAATATTATTAAAGTTCTTTATTTCTTATTTGAATAGATTAAAATGACCTCTGTGAACAGGCTGATGCGTGCTATTCGAGTATTTGAATTTGGGAATCCTGAAGTCCTAAAACTCTGTACAGATGTTCCGGTCCCTTCACCGGGAGAAGATCAGGTAGAGAATATTTAACAACCATGTATTTACTTAGTGTTAATATGTTACTGCAACATTATACTCAGCACATTTGCATTCTGTACAGGACTGCACTAAATACATAACTCATGTAATGGATTTAATTGCTAAACTCTGAATTAATGAAGAATTGAAATTAGAGTAACAAAAATAGATGATCTGGAACGATTCTCGATTTATAGACCAAATTTGGATATTTTACAATTCAGAATTTTGTGAATAATCCCCTTTTTTGTACTATGGTCTAAATTTTAATACAGTCTTTTTCGGGATACAGGACGCAGTTTTTTTACACCAAAATTATGGGCCTTCCCATAGGAAAGCATTGATTCAGAGGTTTCATATGGGGGATTTAAAGACACTGGACGTCCTCATGCAAAGCGTAAGGACATCCAGCATCATTACATGGAGTCAAACTCTGTTAAACAGCAGGAAGCAAATTCAGTTGATGTCTGGTAGCCAGCCACCAGAGGCAGTCTTTACCCTGCAATAAAAACATTGCAGTTTCTCTGAAATGTTTCAGATTGAACGGTTAAGGGGACAGGCACAGCGCACCCAGACCACTTCAATGAGATGAAGTGGTCTGGGTACCCATTGTATCCCTTTAAAAAATATCTCTCTCTCCCTTTCTCTCTGTGGATGTGGGATAATGGGTATGTGGAAGGATTATAAACAATGTGGGGAAAATAATTACATATTAAGCACTTCAATGGCTAGATCTCAGCTTACAGGCAGGGCCCTCTCTACCTTTTGTATGTCTGTGTATATTGTACGTTCTCCCCTAATTGTACAGTATTGCAGAATATGTTGGCGCTTTATAATTACCAGTAATAAATAAATATTCAGAAATATAATTTATTTGCATTTTACAACACTGTTTTCCTATCTGTAACATCGTTATTTGGTAAATTATTATTTTCTGTATTTTTCTGTTCAATGTTTTCTTTCCGTTAAATAAGGTATTAGTACGAGTTCGTGCTTGTGGCATAAATCCTGTAGAGACATATATCCGAGCTGGAGCGTATGCTAGAAAGCCAACTTTGCCGTACACACCAGGAACCGATATTGCGGGAGTTGTTGAAGACGTTGGGAAGAAGGTGACGTCATTCAAGGTGCAAAAGAATGTTATTTATTTCAACTTTAATATGTTGGGTTTTTTATGTTACTGGGAAACTGTGTGTGTGTATTTGGCAGTTGTTTGAGATATCCTGCACTTACATTAACAAGGAGTGGAATAATCAATTTACCAATTTTTTTTTAAACCACAATTATCAGTTTTTGTGTTCATATTGTTGGTGGGGAGAGGGGGTTCATATTTTTATTTATTTATTTTAGTCCTGTTTGCTAGTCTGTCATTAGCTAAAGTGCTACTATCCAACAAATCTAATATGGTAGAACATTTATGGGAATAAACATTTCTGCAGAATATAAGTTTTATTTGTAATTTCTAACACAGGAAATTTGTGAAATACTGAATTATATGGTGGTTTCTGTTTTTAATTTTACCAGAATGGTGATCGTGTATTTGCCACAAGCACAATCACAGGCGGCTATGCAGAATATGCGCTGTGTTCATCTTCTACAGTCTATCCTCTGCCTGACCAGCTGAACTTCAAGCAAGGGGCAGCCTTATCTGTGCCATACCTGACTGCCTACCGAGCACTCTGTCACAAGTAAATTCAGAAAGAATGTTTATATCTGTTTTATAACATACAAATCAATGCAGAGTATCCAATACAAGGATTCTTTTCAAAAGTAGTTTTTTTTTTTTTTTTTATTATTTTGAAATAATAATTATAAGAAGAAATAGTAAATTTTTTGTCAACATTTCAATAATACAAAGATTCTTAACATCTCCCTGTATTGTAAAAACAGTGCTGCTATGTTAAGCTGCCTAGGGATGTACTAATATTGGGGTTGATAACCAACTATCAAGCTGTATTTTTGTCCACGTTGAAATATCTAGTTTTGTTAAAAATGGAAATAAAGTTTTGCAGGTTTTTGCCTGTAAACATCTCCTCCCCGGCAGCAACTCCTCTTTTGACAAAGCAGCTTTCTCATTAGACATAGTCCTGAACAGGGCTGCCATCAGAAATTTTGGAGCCCTTTACACAGCTCAAGGTCTGGGTCCCCTAGTCAGCCCACGAGGATGCAGTGTGTGTGCATGTAGTGGATACTGTGTGTATAGTGGATACAGTATTTGTGTAGTGGATGCAGTGTGTGTGTGTGTGTGTGTGTGTTATGTGCAGGTGTTATGGTGCCATAGTGTTCCTTTAAAGTTGCAGGAAACCTTCCCAGTGAGGAGGACAAGAGGAATACAACTCTGGGTGTTATCAGCTTGCACAAAGTATAGTAAGGTTAATCGTTTGCCAAGAGAGCACGAGTAGAGTGCAAAGGGCTAAGATGGATTTCTGGCAGTCTTGAAAAACTTTAATCATCCATTTCATATGGTTGAAAGCAAAACCCAGGGTTTAATTAACTAAACTGCACATTGTGGGGAATTTGCTGTGTTTAATTGTGCTAAGATATACATCTGAGTAAAGCAATATCTATGTGTACACCTTTGCCTGTTTTTTGAGGTGTTACAGGACCAAATCAGGTTTCTGTCCATTTGAGCTTTCTTTTGCTGGGAGTGTCTCATTTTGGGTCATGTTACGAAACCATCAATGCAATTTAACACATAAACGCATACCATTTGCAAAAAGAGACCCTCTGGGCTATGCACTGTGAGCCTTATCATTTTGTCTTTTTTTCCTCTTACCATATTCTTTAAAAGTTTGTGGTATTCACTGTTTCTTCACTTTTTATATATGCACATTCCAATTTTGCTTTGTGTTTCAGAAAAGTGATGTGTGCTTCTGTACTCCTCCTTCCCCCCCATTCCAAATTGTGCTCTGCTCCATCTCCTGCATACACCAATACCATGATTGCATAATGTTGTGGTTTTGGTACTTGGCGTATCCCTTTAAAAAATATTTTCTTTCTCTTTAAGGAGATGTTCCTTAAATATACCAGCCCTGTTGGTTCTACCTATCTAATCTTTTGAACTTAAGTTAGTAAAGCATGCTAATCTAAAGCTAAAATCTGAGTAATGGGTTTTACACTAGCCTCTTGCTAACATAACCTGAGACTCAAACAAGGATAAAAAGTAATGTAAACTTTTAATGTTCCAATGTTCGGCACTCTCCAAAAATCACGTAGTTACGTATTATTTATTTCATAGCAGAATTCACACAACATTTCGGCCCACTCACAGATCTTTTTAAAGGATCTTCTGTGTGAGCTAAAACATTTGAATTTGTGTGCTGCCTGCCATACACTTTAAAAAAATGACACTACGTAATTTTTGAAGTTTTGACGTTTTTCTTTGGAATTTATTATTCATTATGTAACGATACCATAGGTCTA
>OW240919.1:28523593-28562470 GCA_933207985.1 Pelobates cultripes | reverse complement strand
TACAGCATCCCACTTTAGTAAGAGGCCATCCATTTTGTGTTTTATGTAAACTCGTAGTGTTGATCTCCCCAGAGGTGTACGTTAATCGTAGAATAAACCAGATTTTTTTAAGTCTCCACATTCGTTGAAAACATAAAGTATCATATAAAGCCTGGAGTAATGTTTTTGCCGTGAAGAGTGAGATTTGATCTCACTGGGACAGGAGGCTGGTCTGAGTCTGGCAGAATCATATTCTGCATATTTAAAAATTATTTGATACTGGGAAAATATGGCTGCTGATGACCTGCATGTTTTGGTTTTAGAGCCCATGCTAAACCTGGAGAAGTTGTCCTGGTTCACGGGGCCAGCGGAGGAGTAAGTAACAGCTACATCTTTATTCATTATACAAATTCATCACACTTTCAGAATTGTATTAAACAAATCAAATGGCTTCTATAAGCCATATATCCTCAGTGCATTTGGTTATGTTGATTAAGGTCATTGTCCTCCGGTTCTCATTTTGAGAGAGATTTGATAATGAGGCACAGAGAAACCTTAGTCACAGTGGTAATCTGTAATTTACGTTTTTAGATAATCATGTCCATTTTATACATCCTGGGAGAACGTGATTGGCTTAGAGCAATGGAGGTGGGCTTAGCCCAGGGCTTTCATCCAATCACTGCCAATCTGCTTGGATACATTTGGTATTGATACTGGTAATGGATTCTGGGAAATGTAATCTAACAAGAAGTAGACTACATAAGTTGTTATATACTAATGCCTTCATTTGTTTGTTTATTTCCACATTTCAGTACGTAATGCCATATTACACCTTACATGTGATGTCCCACTCTCTCTCGCTCTCTCTCTCTCTGTCTCTTTCAGAAATAAAAACCATAGACAAGTCAATGCTTACTATACTATACAGTATAAAAGGTTGTTTCTTTTCTTGTATACTTGGTACCAGTCTGCTGTTGCCAGTAGTTCTGATTCTCCTGGCTGAAATACTGGCTACGAAAGAGTTCATTTACTTGTTTTACCTTTTACGTTGCAGGTGGGAATAGCTGCGTGCCAGATCGCCCGAGCATACGGGCTAAAGGTTTTTGGCACAGCTGGTACTCCAGCGGGACTTGATTTAATTCTGAAAAACGGAGCCCACAAAGCATTCAATCACAGAGAGACAATCACAGAGAGACAGATTATATTGATAAAATTGAGGTACTGTTCCAGCTTCGATATATTCTCCACTTGGAGGCTCAGAGCTATGCATTGTCATGATTGTCATTGTCATGATGTGCCAGAGCTACATTTTCACTTACAGGAATTTTGAGCCCTAATATGTTTTCTGCAATATTTGCAATTCCATTTGTAAATAGGGTATTACTTAATTTCTTTTTTTTCAAGTGCAGAGATCAAGCTCCTGCAACATCACACTGACTCATCATGTTTTTGTCCAATCCACTTTTACTCCTAGAGCATGCGCAGCCACTGCCGCACTCCTCCAATGAAATCTGTCTATGAGAAGCATTATAGGAGGTGTGAGAGCCGAGTTTGAATTACAGTGGCAGCGCCTCTAGTGGCTCTCAGGAAGACGGCCACTAGAGGTGTGTTTAAACACTGGCGTACCTACTTAATGGCAATGTTTTACATTGCATTTTGAGTAGACAGAGACACTGCACCCAGACCACTTCATTAGGATGGTAATGGTACCTTTCATAATGGTAACAAAGAAGCAATCAATTATCCACTGTGCAGCAATGTTATACAGAATGATTACAAAAGGACTCCCACATTGAGTTTTTGAAATATTATGTAAAGTGTTATGTCTTTGTTTTGTAGGGAAATAGCCACATATTTATAGTTGAACAACAAAACCTCGACTATCTAAAATTAGGGTATTTCCCTGGTATAAAAAAAATGTAGAACCATTGTGTACTTGGTAACAACTAGGGAGATGTACTGTTAATAAATGAACCTAGTTAAATAAACGTAACCACATATATTGACAATGTAACTCTAAATATTCATACACCATTGCTAGAATTTACTTTCGGTTCCTGACCATTTACTTTAGTAAATAACATTGACAGTGATATGTGTGTTCTTTGCAATAATTCCATACTCGCCTTGAGTCAATAAGGCAACCATGTTGTAAAGAAAAATAAATAAATAGAATGAGGTATAGTTGTAAAGCAGGAAAACTATCATTTAGAAGGTACAGTGGAACCTCGGAACTAGTACGTTACCGATCACAAACAATTCGGAATTCCAACAAAAATTATGCGTTAAAAATTTCTTGGTACGCGAACGATCCTCGGTACCTGAACACATCACGCGGCATTCACCTCTATGGAAATCTTAAGCAGTGACACCTGCTGGTTCTACGTGAGTATCAGTAGACAGCTAGAAAATATGACTAGACGAATCCTGTCCACATGAGTGGCAGCAACTTGGGGGTCATGACGGAGGTGAGTGTCCATTGAGCAATCTTTTGGGACACCATTGTTCCACGTTAGACTGGCAGGTTTCTTTGTAAAAGTGAACACAAGTACTGTAGTAACTGCTTGTTGGCCATACAGTTGTCAGGAAGGTTTGGATGTACTGGATGTACATGATCACATCTGGTACATGATATGTCTGGAACGGATTAATCAAATTTTCATTAATTCCTATGGGAAATGTTGATTCGGTTCCAAAACACATCGGAACAGCCTTCAGGAAAGGTTTAAGTTCGAGTTCCAAGGTTCCACTGTATTTAATTTTTAAAGCAGGAAACCTACCGATCCTAAAGAGAAAGATCTGTTTCAAACCAATATTACCATAGGAAAGAGATCTAATTCTAAAATAATACAATATCCAATGGGAAGAAGTGTGGTAGATGCTTATTAATATCAGGGCTCAAAATGTCCTTTCATTGGCAAGTAGAAATTCAGCACTGGGATAGGTGTATTGGAACTGTGCCAGCTCCTGCTGAGAAATCATCTACTTTTTGCTGCTTTTGTGAGTTCTGCATGTCTCTCCAGCACTCAATGGTTTAACCCCTTTAGGACACATGACGTGTGACATGTCATGATTCCATTTTAATTCAGAAGTTTGGTCCTTAAGTTGTTAAACAATAGAGCAGTGCAATGTAACCCTTTACTCAGAGTGTAGTCCCGCTTATCGGCCTCCAGGCCTCACCTAACACAAGCACCACAACATGCATGAAAGATTTCAAACAAACATCCCATGTGACTCCCAGACACACTGAGAGAGAGATCATCAGTAAGTTCTCTTCTCCTAGTTGTTAAGGGATACCTAAACTAACTTAATACCTTTAAAAATTGGTCTCATAATTTCACTGTGATTTCAATCACACACTACATGATTAAATTGCAATCTTTACATATTGCTAGTCATTTTGTTTAAAATGAAAATGTATGGATAAAAGTCTTTGGTTTTTTTTATCTGTCTTCTGTCTGTGTAAGTATAAAGGAAGATGTGCACTTTAATGTTTAGATATTGACTTTTAATGTGGCATAAAAATGTACCTAATTGCTCTGTATTCTTATTAGGAGGCTACTGGAGGACAAGGAATTAATGTTATACTGGAAATGTTGTCCAATGTTAATCTCAGCAATGATTTGCGCCTCCTGTCTTCCAGCGGCAGAGTGATAGTAAGTAATTTTATTGTTATATTATTTATAAAGAGCCAAACTATTCTAATGGTTAACAAAACATACTAGCAATTGTTGACAGATTAGGATAAGGACAAGAGACAACTTCAACCCTGCTCGAAGTGTCTAATGAAAGTGGAGTATAATTATGCAAAATGAGCTGTGCACCCTGGTGGGTTATAATCTGTATCTAACTGCAGATATTATTATATACATGTTTTGATGTAATACGGTAGCTGTGTAAGGTGAAATGAGGCAGGGAAAACAGTAGGGAGTTCTGGGTGTATGAGATAAACTCAGGGTAGACTGTTGTAGGCATTGGAGTTAATTGGATATTTAATATGCTTCCTTAACCCCTTAACGACACACGACATGTGTGACATGTCATGATTCCCTTTTATTCCAGAAGTTTGGTCCTTAAGGGCCTAAAGGGACTCTCCAGTGCCTGGAAAACAAATTGTTTTCCTGGCACTGTAGGTCCCCTCTCCCTCCCATCCCAGGTTGCTGAAGGGGATAAAACTCCTTCAGTGACTTACCTGTATCCAGCGCCGATGTCCCTCGGCGTTGAGTCAGGCTCCGCCAACTCTCCTCCCCCGCTGATGTCAGCCGGAGGGGGAGACCTAATGCGCATGCGCAGCAATGGCCGCGCGCATTACACCGCCCCATAGGAAAGCATTATTCAGTGCTTTCCTATAGGGATTTTGGCGAGGCTGGAGGTCCTCATGCATTGCGTGAGGACATCAGCATCTCTTAAAACACTAAAAGTGTTTTAAGAACCCGAAGCTCCTCTAGTGGCTGTCTTATAGACAGCCAGTAGAGGAGGACTTAACCCTGTTAGGCAATTAGTGCAGTTTATGAAAAACTGCACTAATTACACTTACACTTACGCAGGGTTAAGGGTAGTGGGAGTTGGCACCCAGACCACTCCAATGGGCAGGAGTGGTCTGGGTGCCTGGACTGTCCCATTAAGTAATTTTGGGATTATTTTAAAAGTGTAAGACTAGGGCAATATCTGATAGTGTGAAGCATGACTTTCCATAAAAATGGTGCAGCAGTAACTAATTCCCATAAGTAAAAATATGAGGATGGGGCTGTGAGCAAAAATAATAGTCTTTGTCTGAGTGGAGAGACTTTTGATGGCCTGTATTTTCTAACTGGATATGTTATTTTGGAAACGGGAGTAGAGAACACTATAGGTATGTACAGAAAATGTAACCAGGAGTTTAAATCGAGCTCTCAATTATATAGGAAGCCAATATAAGGACTGATAGAGATGGAGGCGGAAGATAAACGTGGCAGGAGTGTTCATTACTTTAATTAGAATGTAAAACAATAAAATCCCTAATTGTATATTTACTCTAAAATAATAATAAAGAAACTTAAACCAAAATGGTCCCCCAGAGGGATTAGAAACAAATATTTTCCCGTCAGACTAGTTAATGAGATTTTTCTTTTTTGTTTGTTGTGTTTTATACTGCATTATTAAATGAAATATTTCCATTTAACAGATTGTGGGCAGTCGTGGCCCAATCGAAATTAACCCTCGGGACACCATGCTGAAGGAATCCAGTATAATTGGAGTTTCACTGTTTAGTGAATCTAAGGTATACTTTAAAAAATAGCTTTAAATAAACAAGAAAATGGTTTGGGTGGGAAATCTAAAACATAGTATGCAATTAATTCCGTGTAAACAGGATTGTTATAAGAGCAGAGCCATCGAGAGGAGATGGGAAAATGTAAAAAAAATAATTACTTAACAAAGGGACAATATAGTCACAAGAACCACTGCAGCTTAATGTGGTGGTTCTGGTGTCTAGCGCCTGTCCCTCCTGGCTCAGCAATGCAAATGTTGCCTTTTCAGAGAAAAAGCAGTGTTTACATTGCTACCTAGTTACACCTCTAGTGGCAGTTAGATGGCCACTAGCGAAGCTTCCCATTTCAATGCAGCATGTATGTTCAGCATCTCCATGCTCTTCGTGGATATGCTGTACGCTCCCCATAGAGATACATTGATTCAATGCATCGCTATAAGGAGATGTTGGTTGGCGCAGCACTGCGTTTTTTCCTATGGGAAAGCATTGGATTGACTGAGATTGTCAAGATTGATAGAGGCAGGGCCAACCTCAGTGAGACCAGCGAGGCAATGAAGAAAAGGTAAGTAAAACACCATTTTACTCTATTTGGGGGGACATGGACATGTACACAGATACTTCAGCACTATAGTGTTAGGAATACATGTTATATTCCTAATATTGTAGTGTTACTTGAACTACAGTTGCAAGAAAAAGTATGTGAACCCTTTGGAATGATATGGATTTCTTCACAAATTGGTCATAAAATGTGATCTGATCATCATCTAAGTCACAACAATAGACAATCACAGTCTGCTTAAACTATAACACACAAAGAATGAAATGTTGCCATGTTTTTATTGAACACACCATGTCAACATTCACAGTGCAGGTGGAAAAAGTATGTGAACCCTTGGATTTAATAACTGGTTGAACCTCCTTTGGCAGCAATAACTTCAACCAAACGTTTCCTGTAGTTGCAGATCAGACGTGCACAACGGTCAGGAGTAATTCTTGACCATTCCTCTTTACAGAACTGTTTCAGTTTAGCAATATTCTTGGGATGTCTGGTGTGAATCGCTTTCTTGAGGTCATGCCACAGCATCTCGATCGGGTTGAGGTCAGGACTCTGACTGGGCCACTTCAGAAGGTATTTTCTTCTGTTTAAGCCATTCTGTTGTTGATTTACTTCTATGCTTTGGGTCATTGTCCTGTTGCAACACCCATCTTCTGTTGAGCTTCAGCTGGTAGACAGATGGCCTTAGGTTCTCCTGCAAAATGTCTTGATAAACTTGGGAATTCATTTTTCCTTCGATGATTGCAATCCGTCCAGGCCCTGACGCAGCAAAGCAGCCCCAAACCATCATGCCCCCACCACCATACTTCACAGTTGGGATGAGGTTTTGATGTTGGTGTGCTGTGCCTTTTTTTTCACCACACATAGTGTTGTGTGTATCTTCCAAACAACTCAACTTTGGTTTCATCTGTCCACAGAATATTTTTCCAGTACTGCTGTGGAACATCCAGGTGCTCTTGTGCAAACTGTAAACGTGCAGCAATGTTTTGTTTGGACAGCAGTGGCTTCCTCTATGGTATCCTCCCATGAAATCCATCTTGTTTAGTGTTTTACGTATTGTAGATTCGCTAACAGGGATGTTAGCATTTGCCAGTGACTTTTGTAAGTCTTTAGCTGACACTCTAGGATTCTTCTTCACCTCATTGAGCAGTCTGCGCTGTGCTCTTGCAGTCATCTTTACAGGACGGCCACTCCTAGGGATAGTAGCAGCAGTGCTGAACTTTCTCCATTTATAGACCATTTGTCTTACCGTGGACTGATGAACAGCTTTTGGAGATATTTTTATAACCCTTTCCAGCTTTATGCAAGTCCACAATTCTTAATCGTAGGTCTTCTGAGAGCTGTTTTGTGCGAGGCATCATTCACATCAGGCAATGCTTCTTGTGAAAAGCAAACCCAGAACTGGTGTGTGTTTTTTATAGGGCAGGGCAGCTGTAACCAACACCTCCAATCTCATCTCATTGATTGGACTCCAGTTGGCTGACATCTCACTCCAATTAGCTCTTGGAGATGTCATTAGTCTAGGGGTTCACATACTTTTTCCACCTGCACTGTGAATGTTTACATGGTGTGTTCAATAAAAACATGGCAACATTTCATTCTTTGTGTGTTATTAGTTTAAGCAGACTGTGATTGTCTATTGTTGTGACTTAGATGATGATCAGATCACATTTTATGACCAATTTGTGCAGAAATCCATATCATTCCAAAGCGTTCACATACTTTTTCTTGCAACTGTATAATTGGGTATTTTTTTTCCCTCACCCTGTTTGTACAGGCGATGCCACTAAAAGAATAGTGGTACATGTTTGTGGCATTGAAAATTAATTGATTAAAAATGCCCCATAATCAGTCTCAAAGTTATTGATTTTTTTTTTTTTTAATTTGCTGCATATAATGCATTTTTCAGAAAATAAAGACCGTATGTTGTAGCCGTGTGTCTGTCTTATACATCTTCCCCTAGCATTGTCATTCCATATATGTGGCAGAATGAAAATAACGAGCATTCAAGAGCAACCATTTACTACTGGCTGCAAATATTTTAGAAACAATGGAACATGGTCACTGAGTGTGTGTATAGTATATAATATAGTTATATAATAATATAGCAAAGTAAATGTCCATATTCCACGCTTAATATCTCAAGAAGCTTAACAAGCGTTTAGGATCTGAATAACCAGTGCCCGTTCTTATAGAAAACTCTTTCTGGGAATGTTGGTAAAATAGTGTTATGAGCTGCTTTGTATAGGGAAGGTTTTTAAATGTACCTTATCGTTATGTGGATGTTGCACGTCTTTATATTTGGGGGTTGGTATAAATCATCAGAGAACTTTGTCACTATTTTTACTCTAAAAAAAAAAAAAAAACTATTTATACATGCTCATCTTGGTACTGTCAGGTAGTCATTTATCATTCCATAGACCAAGTTCTCCCTACAAAAAAGAAAAATACAAAACAATAGGAAAACACCTATCCTAAGCGTTTGAAGAGGGTTACAGAGGTAGACGAGACTTAACCCTTAAATTTAAATATTAAAGACTAATGAGGATAGTTAGCTCCTAAAAATAGGAAGAAAAACCAACCCCACTAGGAATACCTCTAAATATAATTCATTATAGGGTAATAGGCTTTATTGAAAAGAAGAAAAGCACATATAAGACAAAAAGGGTGCTTGTGTAAATTAAATGTGATGTGAGAAAAAGTGTATATAAAACAAGTGATAATAAAGTGACTGCTAGATCTAAATTACAGACTATCAATTAACTCCACAGGCTACAAATGTAGCGCTTAGATAATAGACATTTAAATAATACACTAGTTTGGTACAAAGTAACAAGCTAATTCGTATAGTATCTTATGGGTAAAGAGTAGATAGAGGATTAAATAGCTGTTAGATCTGTATCGCGAACTGTCACTATAAATTCCAAAGGATACAAGTGACTGATTTGGCACCTTGTGTAACCTATGGAAAAGTTCTACCTACATCTGTTTTGGCTCAGGATATAATATATTATAATCCAGAATAGCTGTAGATGGTGATTAACCGATTTTAAACAAAATAGTATATTGACTCCTAGAAAGCTTTGTACAAGAAAAAGAAGACCAATACTAAGGGAACATACACATTGTGTACAGGCTACCCAAAAGTACAGTAAGGATATTTTGCATAGTCTAATAATACAATAATGGCCAACATGTGCACAGCTGTTATATTTTCCAGGAATTCTGGGAGTTCTGTGGGTCTATCCATAAATAGATATAGCGTCTGTGGCAGAATATTTCCTCTGTTTAACGTTTTGTTACATTTGTTGTTGTAGGAGGAACGGAATGAATCGTTTGCTGCACTTTTTGGGGGAATAGAGGCTGGCTGGTTAAAACCACTGATTGGACCGGAGTATACATTAGATAAAGCGCCACAAGCTCATGAAGATATAATACAAACCAGCGGAGCCACTGGCAAGATGGTCTTTGTGATCTAAAATGTGAATTAAGAATGTCCTCTGTCTGGAAATTCTATAAAGTTATATGGATATTAAAATAAATACTGTAATACAGTTACCACTTTGGGATCATTTGAATTTGATCTTCCCTAGACTTTATTTTTGCCCATAAATTTTGATTATATCTTAATCCGTATGTTTAATTTTCAAATTAAATATTAATGTTGTTTATTACGTGTGATATTTAATATCCGTTACTCCAGGGACAATTCTATGCTAGTCTATGGACAGGTGATGATGATTATTAAATACTGAACTTTGGTCAGACCAGACTCCAAGCTGCTGCTGGTAAAGTGCACAACTCCCAGCTGTCTAGTCACCCACATTTGTGTATGTGTGTCTGTATATTTCAGATTATTCAATAAATTGTGATTTACAGTGAACTCAAATCTGAATTGCAAAGTTTAGGCAGAATATACAGACTGTGACTATAACGGCCTGCGGGTGTCTGAGTACTTCCATTACTTCTCGATTTCGTAGGCTATTTTTAGACCATCCGGTATCGCCTTGCTGAGTCAAAGTGCTTGGTGCCACTAGGAGCGCTCAGATGCATGTCAAGTCAGCTGAGAAGCATTCGGAGGTGAAATGTAGCGAGTGATTAAAGCAGAGATTATAGCCTTTACCCCACACAATGAGTTTAGTCTGCATGTACAGGTAAAACAGAACTGACTTTATTGCAGGTGTGCAAAGGTATTTATACCAGAACAGGATCACAGGCATACAACAGTGTAATTAACAGTACATACAGTTCCCCATCAAGACCTCTTCCCATAACTCCCATAAAATAAAAACATACTTGGCGCCATTTTGTCTCTATCACTCTTGTTAACAAAACATGTGGATAGAATACAAAAGTCATTGTTTTTGATTAAACCAACATGCCCAACCTGAAATATACATATTTTATGAACACAACGAATGCCTCTTGTAAAACACTCACCCATGTAAGAGGAATGCCTGCCCTGCAACCCTGGGACCATAATAGTAAGGTTGGAGAATGTTTCCAAATTGTCTGTTTTACCTTCATTTTTCCATTTGGATTCCATTTCACTACAGTTTGGAGTTTAGTGTGCAGCCCTCTATATAGCCCTCTGCCCGGCTAGCATCAGTTAATGGGTTACTCCAAGCACTATGACCTCTTCATTGATTTAGCTATGAAACACTGCACATACAGAGTTTGGTCCCTCTGCTGTCGGAGGTAACTCGACCTCTGGCCATTTTATTGTTTCATCATTAGTCAGTAACAAGATTGCTGAACTGGCTAATTTTAATTCTGTGCATGTTTGCCGACTGATGCACAGCATGCTGGCACAAGATTGCCAATGGCAATACAAGCATCTTCATGCCACCCATATACATCTCTTAGCCCCCCCACATACGGTTTTGCACTCCAGCCTCCCAGTATTCCATTTCTGGTGCTCAGCTGCACAATATACAAAGTTACACAAAAAGCCAGCACTCGAGGTCTTCTTCAAACAAACAACTGAATCCAGAAATAAATCCAACAAAGTCGAAGTTTCAGCTCGTCTCATGTACTTTCTTTCCCGAAGAACATTTGTGAGACAAACGGAAACGTCAACTTTGTTGGATCTATTTCTCGATTAAATTGTATTTTTTGAAGAAGACCTCGAGTGCTGGCTTATATGAAACTTATATATATGTGTGTTGCAGTAATCCTTTAGATACTTCATCTGAATAGAACTACTCTGAATAATTGACTTATTATTATTTATAAAGCACCAACGAATTCTGCATTGCTTTACAATAGGTGGACTAACAGACATGTATTTGTAACCAGCCGAGTTAAATGCACAGAAGTAGAGGGGGTTGAGGGCCCTGCTCAAATGAGCTTACGTAACACAAAAGGTGAGGGTAGGGTAGAATTACAATGACAATTGCTGGAGAGAAATCAAGGTGTGGGGGTGAACTATTGCCAGTTTAATTGATATGCTTTCCTGAAGAAGTGATTATTTTTCCAGATCAGGTGTTTTTACCTGAGTTTTACCATTTAGAATTATTTTGTTGAAACCTGGAGTTTAGTAAATAACCCTGTACGATTTAAAAAATGTGTCTATGAATGAACTCCAATTGACACTCCTTTAGTGGTGTGTAAAATGGACATGTGTGTCTTATTGATGTCTTGGTATTTGGTTCTACTTAATCTATCAGTGTTATGCTTGAAAAATCCAGCAAATATATATTTAATTCCTAATTCAATTAATGGGAAGATGTCATAAAATGTTTTGTCCGGGTGACTAATCCCATCCTCAACTAGATTCTTTCTATAACTTGAGTCACTTGTGCACTTTTTAGTAGGGTTCTATGTTATTTTTTTTCCAAATGCAGCACGTATTAAAGTCTATGGCATAGATACTTGGTACATCGAAATGAGCTAATATAGGGATTTTATTGTGTTTGTAATGGTTCTAATTGCCATTTGTTTGTTTTTTTCATTAAACATATTTGAACTTTCTGTCATAGAGAACACAACAAAATCCATTTTTTTTAATGGTAAAAATGTTCTCTCTTTTAAATATTGTGATTTTATCTTGATTTTAGGTCATTGTTTAAAGGAGTGGGTTACTTTTACCTTATACATGACTTTCCTGGTTGCAATATCCAAACGTTATTTGGTATCTCAGATGATTCCCCTAAAACTCAATTGTAACAAACTGGACACCTTTTAATAGGAAACGTACATTTTATTTAGAGTAACCTGGGAATAGTGGAAATTTGACAAGGAAATTGCTAATTGAGTTGATTAAGTAACAGTGTTTGTGCTTGCTTCTAATGCCACTATTGGAGCCTTAAAGGGACACTGTACACACTTTAGATGCTTGCTTTCATTTAAGTGGTTATAGTGTCTAGAGTCGCCATCATTTCATTCAGCATGAAACCATTTGTAAGAATTGTGATTGGCTGAGAATGCCAGCTGACTGCATTAAGCCCATTGTTGGTATGAATTGGGACGGCACGAAGGAAGTGTGTAATCTCTGCCTTGGCCACACCTAAGCCACAATAAGTCTGTTCTTTGGAAAATATACTGAACGTAAAATACACTTGAATAACTTTATAGGGGAATCAAAAAGCCATAAACACCAGAGAGCAGTGTGATGCTTATTGTAAGGTCTATGGGAGCTTCTCTGTTTATTCTTGTCAAAACATGTCGAGGTTTGACAAAACCCATGGCTTTCCCCAGCACCCATAGCTACTGCCTCTTTAGCCAATAATATGAAATTTAGATTTAACCATTACAATATCAACTCATGAGAGCAGTGGACTAACCTGTCTCCAGAACTCTGAGGCAATCATCGCCATTCTATTTGTTTTTTTTAATTTTTGTTCTTTTCACACAAAAAAAAATGAAATTTTCTGTAAGTTTTGTTTTCGCTTAATAAAGAATACGACTTTATTTACTAAACGGTGAGCGATGCTGTGTTAAAGGGACACTGTAGGCACCCAGACCACTTCTGCCCATTGCAGTGGTCTGGGTGCCAACTCCCACTACTCTTAACCCTGCAAGTGTAATTATTGCAGTTTTTTATAAACTGCAATAATTACCTTGCAGGGTTAACTCCACCTCTAGTGGCTGTTTACTAGACAGCCACTAGAGGGCACTTCCTGGATTATAGCACAGAAATCCTGTGCTAGAGCGTCGCTGGACATCCTCACGTGTGAGGACCTTCAGTGTCGCTCAATTCCCCATAGGAAAGCATTGAAAAGCAATTTCAATGCTTTCCTATGGAGAGCTCTAATGCACATGCGCGGCATTGCCGCGCATGCGCTTTAGGTTTCCTCAGTCGGCGGGCGGGATCAGTCTTGCCCACCGGCTGACGTAATCACAGGGAGGAGCGGCGGCGAGCAGAAACCACCGCTGAGGGACATCGGCGGGATCTCAGGTAAGTGACCTGAAGGGGTCTTCACCCCTTCAGCTACCGGGGGATGGGTGGTGGGAGGGAGAGAGGGCCTGCAGTGCCAGGAAAGCGGATTGTTTTCCTGGCACTGGAGTTTCCCTTTAAGCTAAATTAGCCAAGCTGGTATGTTTTTTTTTCTTTTTTTTTCAGCCATGATATTTTGGCTCAAACATTTCAACCCTCTTATAAGTTATCCACAATACACTATTTAGTGAATAAATCCTAATATATTTAATCCTTTTCTTGAAAGATTGGCTAGCCTGCATCCCAATTACGGTTCAGGTGGAGCGAGAACTGTCATAGTCTAGCTATGGATCATCAACTTGCTAATTATTTGTATGTATAAAGCACCAACCTGCTCTGTAGCGCAGTACAAAAATCGCACACTATAGAACTGATCTGTCCAAACTATTGTGCAGAAATGTAGGTGTTTGTATGGTCATCATTCCACTGCTCAGCCTGCAGATAAAGTGGTTTGATCACTAAACTGAGAATTGCGGAAAACAGGACTCGGGAAATACTAGGACAAAAACTATGTTGACAGGGTTAATCACTAAAGTGAGAATTCAAAGTGAATTTTACATTTAAGGCCAGTGTAGCCGAAGTGAAAGCATAGCTGGCTTAGAATGTTTTTCCAGTTTGGCTATGACCTTAAATTTAAAATTCACGTTGAATTCACCTTGCATGCTCAGTTAACCTTGTATTTATTTATTTATTTTCTTTAATTTGGCTATTTTGACCATTGCAATCCCATTTCCAGTTCACAGTTCAGTGAATAAACCCCACATGGGGATTTACATGATGGGAATTGTTGCTGATCATTATCCGATAGGATCACAGCTTCTGGCCAGCCCAGAGCTCTCTAATGGCACATCTTTTTGCACTGTGGCCTGTAAAAGCTGCATTGTTGACTGTGACTCCAAGGGAACAGCAGCATATCAATGACAGCAGTCCTGCTTATTGGATGCACACACAATGAAGGGAAGGAGTTAGGCTTTTATTTTACAGCGAGATTGGCCACACAAAACCCTAGACTACCTTGTGCATAGCATCGTCATGTGACTCACCCTAGCAACCGTGCTTGTCATTATTAATACAGCAGCAGGGAGAAGTATAAGGGCTTTGAAAGGGGGATAATGGGACTGATCCCGCTGTGAGCAACCATTGCCAGATATTTCTCTGCAAACTGAATCCTTGTCTTAAACGCATTGACTTCCCAAGAGGCACCTTGGAAAAATGAGCCACCCTTATCACGGGTAAGTGAACAGCATGAAGACTGGCAAGGCTTGAAGTTAATTTTTTTTTTTATAAAGAGCAATTCATTGTTTCCTGATTAACCGCATCAATTTCCAGCCAAATATTCTCAGACGGCCTGGGAGAACCCGTAACATCGTAGCCCAATGTAATGTCTTGTATATTTGTATCGCATCCTCTGCATACACAGTATACCTGACATTCCACAGGTCCCTACATCTTTTACGCCTTAAAGTATGCGACTATTAAAAAGAAAATACATATTTTTCAAGTGATAGAGTCTTATAAAATCTGTGCAATACTTACTAAAAGTCTTTCACTACAGCATACTAGGCTTTTTTTAAATTTTGTATCTATCTATATATATATATATTGGAACTTTAGTGTTTTAGATAAGATATGTCTTTGCCATTAACATAACATAATTAAGTTTAATTATTTTTATACAGCTATATTGGCCTATTTTGGGTTTCAAATCACGACCATTTTGGTAGTTTGGTAGAGATTAGTGAATAACTCTGTAAGTGACAGGTGCTGGACATGTGTTTTCAGCTCACATATTCACATATTTGGGCCAACAATTTAAATTGTACATTCATTTTTCACTATAGTGAATATTCCCGCTAGTGTGTTACATTTAAACTGCAATTAAACAGTGAGGTGGATCTGAACCAAAATATTATACAATTCAAAGTTTTAAATGTTTCTTATTAAGGACAGGAAAATACAAAAGAGAACGCATAGGGGTGTTTTGTTATCGTTTACAAAGAAGAGTACTATAATGTTTATCAACTAATTTAGGGGACTACTGTAATCATTATTTCCCAGTACAATAGGGGTATGGAAGCCTTTTTATTTTCACTGTTATGTGAGAAGTCTGGAGTCCCCCATAGGAGAGTATAAGAAATATATTTGATTTTCTGTAGGAGAGAATTGCGACCTTCATATTGCCTAAACACACACAAAACAACATGGAAGTCCCACAACAGTTGGGGCTGTCTTTTAGGCAACACACATATAATTATTGAACTTTAGTCTTTCTTCGGCAGGAGCTAAAGTAACTGTCTGGGTTAGTATTTTAATGCCTTGTAATCACTTGCTCTTCTGTATATGTTTCTGAAATTGGTGTATGATCATAGAGCTGGTTCCTCATTCCTGGGATTTGAGTTCTGAAGTTCTCTTTGTGGTAAATCAGAAAGAAATGTATTCGACTGAATTTGACATCAAATAACGACCAATAGGCCCCTCAAGCCTGACCATATTCCCTTCTGATTCTAAGTTTCCATGCTTTAACTTGTCCTCAGTTCACTTTCTGGATAATATTAGCCACATGTGTATCTCTCTGTGGATCAAACCTATTCTCCATCACAATGAATTTTTGAGATTATCCAGGTGTCAACACTTCCCCTTCCAATTAAATCGGGTATTGATTCCAGGTGTGCAAATTCACACATCTGTTTTCCGCCGGATTCCATTGTTCATTTGCATAGATTAAAACGTAGATAAACTGTATACTTTGTAACTTTCCTTCTATTTTCAGAAACTCACATTTCCGATCTGTAGAAGATTTTTTTTTTTTTTAAAGGCATGCATACGTTTAATCATGCAAAGAGTTGCAAATGTGAATTTCATAGTATCTGGTAGATTATGTGTTTAATTAACTTTTCGTTTTTGTTCTTGCAATTATTTTTCTTTTTGCAATTATTTTAATTATATGTAATGCAAACTACAAATCTCTGGTCAGACAGATCTGGTTTTGTTGGAAGGTGTAAATGGTATAAACAAAACTGGATTAAGGTTGCCCAGGGCACTAGGCAGTGTTTCAGATTAGAGGCTCCTCCTAAACTTCCCTGGTTTCCCTGTGGAGAGCCTTCCTTGGTGGTCCATTGGGGTAGCATTGTAGTCTGCTCAAATATTGGTTGCAGACCACTTTAAGCGCCCCCTTTTGTTCTGGTACTTCTTCAGTGATTCAGAGTGCTGAGTGTGGGGCTCTGAGTTATTGATTATTATTGGGAATCTGTGAGGGAGCTCTTAAAGCTGTATGAACCCAATATTGGGGTAGACTAAAACATCCCATGGCCGAGCAGTGAGATCTTTTTGCTCTCCCAGCAAAATACAGGGTAGGGCCCTGTCACTGTTCCCACCTTGTGCCCCAACCATTTTGCCTTGTGTGGGCAGAAATTAAATATTGGGGGTGGAGAGTGTAAATGCCTGAGGGTGGGGATCTATTAAAAAATAAATACATTGGGCTCTTCAGCCTTCACCAATGAGTGGCTGGTGGGGGCTATTTAAAAAATATAGACGTGTGGAAAGGCTTTTTTCCGACCACCCTTCCACACACAGGCTTCAGTTGGGAGTAATAATAACACAATGGAAGGTGTCCATATAATTGTCCCTCATTACTATCTTAATGGGTGAGGGCAGGTCCCTCCATGGTATTTTGCTAGTGACATTCATAAAAAAGTTGCCCTGTCACTAGATTTCACTACAATGAGCAGCCACAGGCTGCTGTCTAACCCCACGTCAGCACTTATTCGTGCCATTTTGGCAGATCGCGGTCACTGACCCCAGGGGGACTGCCTGGGGGGCCAGGTAAGTCCCCCGACCGCGATCTGCATTGCAGAAAGCCGCCGGCCACGTGTGTCAGCCGATTTGAAATCGGCTGACACACGTTAAAAAACTGATCGCAGTGACAGCCTGTCATGCATCAGTGACTGCAGATCGCGGTCACCGGCCACAGGGGGGGTTGCCTGGGGGGCCGGGCATCCCCCCCGACCGCGATCTGCAGCGGGCGACTAGCGCCGGCCGCATGGGCGGCCATTAAAGTGAGGGCGTACTATTACGCCCGCCGGCGTTTAGAGCCGGCTCCTGCAGGGCGTAATAGTACGCCCTCCGGATTTAAGGGGTTAATCTGTATTTTGTATACATTTTGGTCTCTATGGCAGAACCACTGCTGAGAAATGCATGTTTCGGGTATGCTCTCAATTCCCTCTTCAGCCTGGGGGTTGAGACAACATTAATTTATAAATATGACAATTTCTACTGAAATCGGCACTTTTTGTAAAATGAAAAAATTAAGATACACTCTTCACACATAAAGCTCTTCAGCAAGCGAAAGTACTTTAGTTGTGTGAAATGTCCCTTTAAGAGACTTGCTTCCTGTATTTGTTATAAGCGCTGGACACCAATATAGAAGGACATATCAAATTGACCTTCCAATATATCCTGAATATTCCTAACCCCTTCAGTGCTGACAAGGTTTAACCCCTTAAGGACACATGACATGTGTGACATGTCATGATTCCCTTTTATTCCAGATGTTTGGTCCTTAAGGGGTTAAAGTGACTCTCAATACTTGGCATTCCTATTGCTTAATGCATTATATAGAAAAGACATAAAAAAGTGCAAAACATGTAATAATGGGGACGTCTGTACTTGTTAGGGGAGGTGGGGACGTCTGTACATGTTAGGGGAGGTGGGGACGTCTGTACTTGTTACGGGAGGTGGGGACGTCTGTACATGTTAGGGGAGGTGGGGACGTCTGTACTTGTTAGGGGAGGTGGGGACGTCTGTACATGTTAGGGAGGTGGGACGCCTGTATTTGTTAGGGATGTGGGACGCCTGTACACAGTAGGGAGGTGGGGGTCTCTACTTGTTAGGAGGTGGGGACGCCTGTACATGTGCTAGGGGAGGTGTACTTTCCTGTATTGTTAGGGGAGGTGGGGACGCTCTGTACATGTTAGGGGAGGTGGGGACGTCTGTACTTGTTAGGGGAGGTGGGGACGTCTGCACTTGTTAGGGGAGGTGGGGACGTCTGTACATGTTAGGGGAGGTGGGGACGTCTGTACTTGTTAGGGGAGGTGGGGACGTCTGTACATGTTAGGGGAGGTGGGGACGTCTGTACATGTTAGGGGAGGTGGGGGCGTCTGTACTTGTTAGGGGAGGTGGGGACGTCTGTACATGTTAGTGGAGGTGGGGACGTCTGTACTTGTTAGGGAGGACGCCTGTACTCCTACTGTGGGGAGGTGGACGTCTGTACTTGCTAGGGGGAGGTGGGGGACGCTGTACATGTTAGGGGAAAATGCCTGTACTTGCTAGGGGGAGGTGGGAAACGCCTGTACATGTTAGGGAGGTGGGGAACACGCCCGTACTGTTAGGGAGGGGACGCCTGCCATGTTAGGGGAGGTGGGGACGTCTGTACATGTTAGGGGAGTGTGGGGCTTGTACTCTGTTTGGGGACGTCTGTACATGTTAGGGGAGGTGGGGACGTCTGTAATGGCACTGTACATGCCATTCCAATATTTGGATGGGTAAAGGGAGAAGAATATATGAGGTCAGGGACTGAATATGCAGGCTTATACTTCAGGGATTCATCTATGGAGCAAACATAGTACTTTGAGCACTCTCTCAAAGCACCATCACCACAGCATTGATTTTAGCAGTTATGGTTATATGAATCGATCCCTAGGTTTTCTGTCGCACTGTGTTGGGACCCTCTGACAAAACATAGGTTCTTTCCAGCAAGGCCCCCGGCCACACTGATATGCAGACAATATACTTGGAGAAATGAATATGGGCACAGGGAGTGTGCTTACGAGGCTGGTGAATGCCTCACTTTTTGTCTGTGCACGTCATCTTTACATCTTTACAACCACTATAATCACTACAATGCACTATAGCAGTTATGGTGATATGACTGTCCCTTTAAGAAAGCAATACATAAAAGGAATTTTTTTTATGAAATACAGAAAGTATTTTGTGATATTCACCATTCAGCACCATGTTCAATTTACCTTTTTTTGTTTTGTTTTGTTTTTACTTTTTTTTTTGAAAGGCTTCTTTTTCTTGAGTTTTAACTTGGACAAAAGAACACTTTGAAACCACATGCGCTGTTTTACAGCCGTTTGAGGAAGCAATTGGCCTTTGAATTGGCTCTCAAAAAGCACTCTCTGAGCAGGCTGCTGCTGTAAGAGGCAGTGTGTAACGAGGGGCGAAGGACTTATTACCTCTTCAGACCAACCTGCTAAACACATCAGCAAATGCAATTTCTAATAGTCCTTTTAACCACTTTAACCAGTCCTTTTAACCATTTCAGCACTTTAAACACAATATAGTGTTTGTGAATGTGACAGGAATGTTTGTGGCTTATTTTTCAAATGGTATGCCTTGGGATTGTGACAAACCAGGTCAAGGGTTAGCATAAGTGTGTTATAGTCTATATCGGGTAAGACCAGCCTTAGTATTTCTCCCCTACATATCTTCCCTTAAAGGACCACTAGAGGCACCCAGTCCACTTCAGCTAGGTCCAGCTAGGATTAACCCTGCCTGCTATGTTTACAAATGGGTTAATTTAGCCTCTAGTGGCTGTCTCATTGACAGCCGCTAGAGGCGCTTCCCCCTTTTCACTATGTTTTCCTGGCACTATAGTGGTCCTTTAATTCGGAGACTGGCAAGGAATCATGGGAAGTGTAGTCTAACAGCAGTTAGAAATTAAAAGCTGATCACCCTGTTTTATAAATTGGCAGAAGGACAGTATGGTAGAAAGCTTCAACCAAAATGAATGTTAATCAGAATGCATTCCTCCCAGGGGTGCAGAATTCAGTGAGATGGGTTCAGCCAGGGCTTCTCTGTGGTGGCCTGCTATATAGTCATGCCAGGATGACACTCCAACTCTTTAGGCGTACGCATTTCCTTGTTTTGTCACACCCTATCCACCCCCTTGGACTACCATCCCTAGTTACAATATCCTAGTGTTGGATACGCTGACATAATTGCAGTTTTTTTTTTTTTACCCAAATAGGAAACAGGTTTTAGAACAGATTTGAACAATTTACATATATCATTCAGGACCTGATCATTGCTCCTCTACTGTGCCCCTAACACCCACATTTTTGACCTTCTTGGACACTGACACATTCCCATCTATTAGGGCCTGTCTTCACTAAGTGTTTTTTTCTACAGAGCTGCGTAACTCAGAAGACAGCATCCCTTTATACAGCACTGAGGAATATGTCGGTGTTTTATAAATAATAATAATAATAATGTTATTTAATGCTCAATCTCAGATAATTGAGCCTACAATGAATATGAGGCCTATTAAAGTACAATGTTATGTTCATGTGTCACAATCAATAGCTGATGGGATGAGGGGAAAGTTTAATTTTGGGCCCATTTCACTCTGAGTGCTTTTATTTAGCTTTCTCATGTCCATCCTCTTTTAAAGAAAACTGAGTCATTTTTCATTTTTTTTTTTTTATTAAAAAGAACACATTCTATAAGTATATTTCTCAGGCTTACCTTGTGGCAGGGTGCCAAACTTTGCCTGCTAGTATAGACTGTCGTGGCAATGTGTCAAACCTTGCCTGCTGGTATAGGCTGTTGTGGCAGTGTGCCAATCGTTGCCTGCTGGTATATGCAGTTGTGGCAGTGTGCCAATTGTTGCCTGCTGGTATAGGCTGTTGTGGCAATGTGCAAATCAGTGCCTGTTGGTTTAGGCTGTTGTGGCAATGTGCCAAACCTTTCCTGCTGGTATAAGCAGTTGTGGCAATGTGTCAAACCTTGCCTGCTGGTATAGGCTGTTTTGGCAATGTGTCAAATCTTGCGTGCTGGTATAGGCTGTTGTGGCAGTGTGCCAAACCTTGCCTGCTGGTTTAGGCTGTTGTGACAATGTGCCAAACCTTTCCTGCTGATATAGGCTGTTGTAGCAATGTGTCAAACCTTGCCTGCTGGTATAGGCTGTTGTAGCAATGTGCCAAACCTTGCCTGCTGGTATAGGCTGTTGTGGAAATGTTTCAAACCTTGCCTGCTGGTATAGACTGTGGTGGCAATGTATCAAACCTTGCCTGCTGGTATAGGCTGTTGTGACAATGTTTCAAACCTTGCCTGCTGGTATAGACTGTGGTGGCAATGTATCAAACCTTGCCTGCTTGTATAGGCTGTTGTGACAATGTTTCAAACCTTGCCTGCTGGTTTAAGCTGTTGTAGCAATGTGTCAAACCTTGCCTGCTGGTATAGACTGTTGTGGCAATGTATAAAACCTTGCCTGCTGGTATAGGCTATTGTGACAAAGTTTTTAAACCTTGCCTGCTGGTATAGGCTGTTGTTACAATGTTTCAAACCTTGCCTGCTGGTTTAGGCTGTTGTGGCAATGTGCCAAACCTTTCCTGCTGGTATAAGCAGTTGTAGCAATGTGTCAAACCTTGCCTGCTGGTATAGGCTGTTTTGGCAATGTGTCAAATCTTGCCTGCTGGTATAGGCTGTTGTGGCAGTGTGCCAAACCTTGCCTGCTGCTTTAGGCTGTTGTGGCAATGTGTCAAACCTTGCCTGCTAGTATAGATTGTTTTGGCAATGTTTCAAACTTTGCCTGCTGGTATAGACTGTTGTGGCAATGTGCCAAACCTTGCCTGCTGATATAGGCTGTTGTAGCACTGTGCCAAACCTTGCCTGCTGGTATAGGCTGTTGTAGCAATGTGCCAAACCTTGCCTGCTGATATAGGCTGTTGTAGCAATGTGCCAAACCTTGCCTGCTGGTATAGGCTGTTGTAGCAATGTGCCAAACCTTGCCTGCTGGTATAGGCTGTTGTAGCAATGTGCCAAACCTTGCCTGCTGGTATAGGCTGTTGTGGCAATGTGCCAAACCTTGCCTGCTGGTATAGGCTGTTGTGGCAGTGTGCCAAACCTTGCCTGCTGCTTTATATTGGTTGCGGCAATGTGTCAAACCTTGCCTGCTAGTATAGATTGTTTTGGCAATGTTTCAAACTTTGCCTGCTGGTATAGACTGCCGGCAATGTGCCAAACTTTGCCCATGATATAGGCTGCTGCAGCAATCGTGCCAAACCTTGCCTGCTGGTATAGGCCGTTGCAGCAATGTGCCAAACCTTGCCTGCTGATATAGGCTGTTGTAGCAATGTGCCAAACCTGCCTGCTGGTATAGGCTGTTGTTACAATGTTTCAAACCTTGCCTGCTGGTTTAGGCTGTTGTGGCAATGTGTCAAACCTTGCCTGCTAGTATAGATTGTTTTGGCAATGTTTCAAACTTTGCCTGCTGGTATAGGCTGTTGTCGCAAGGTGCCAAACCTTGCCTGCTGATATAGGCTGTTGTAGCAATGTGCCAAACCTTGCCTGCTGGTATAGGCTGTTGTAGCAATGTGCCAAACCTTGCCTGCTGGTATAGGCTGTTGTAGCAATGTGCCAAACCTTGCCTGCTGGTATAGGCTGTTGTGGCAATGTTTCAAACCTTGCCTGCTGGTATAGACTGTTGTGGCAGTGTGCCAATCGTTGCCTGCTGGTATAGGCTGTTGTAGCAATGTGCCAAACCTTGCCTGCTGGTATAGGCTGTTGTAGCAATGTGCCAAACCTTGCCTTCTGGTTTAGGCTGTTGTGGCAATGTGTCAAACCTTGCCTGCTGGTATAGGCTGTTGTAGCAATGTGCCAAACCTTGCCTGCTGGTATAGGCTGTTGTGGCAATGTTTCAAACCTTGCCTGCTGGTATAGACTGTGGTGGCAATGTATCAAACCTTGCCTGCTGGTATAGACTGTGGTGGCAATGTATCAAACCTTGCCTGCTGGTATAGGCTGTTGTGACAATGTTTCAAACCTTGCCTGCTGGTTTAAGCTGTTGTGGCAATGTGTCAAACCTTGCCTGCTGGTATAGACTGTTGTGGCAATGTATAAAACCTTGCCTGCTGGTATAGGCTATTGTGACAAAGTTTTTAAACCTTGCCTGCTGGTATAGGCTGTTGTTACAATGTTTCAAACCTTGCCTGCTGGTTTAGGCTGTTGTGGCAATGTGCCAAACCTTTCCTGCTGGTATAAGCAGTTGTGGCAATGTATAAAACCTTGCCTGCTGGTATAGGCTATTGTGACAAAGTTTTTAAACCTTGCCTGCTGGTATAGGCTGTTGTTACAATGTTTCAAACCTTGCCTGCTGGTTTAGGCTGTTGTGGCAATGTGTCAAACCTTGCCTGCTAGTATAGATTGTTTTGGCAATGTTTCAAACTTTGCCTGCTGGTATAGGCTGTTGTCGCAAGGTGCCAAACCTTGCCTGCTGATATAGGCTGTTGTAGCAATGTGCCAAACCTTGCCTGCTGGTATAGGCTGTTGTAGCAATGTGCCAAACCTTGCCTGCTGGTATAGGCTGTTGTAGCAATGTGCCAAACCTTGCCTGCTGGTATAGGCTGTTGTGGCAATGTTTCAAAGCTTGCCTGCTGGTATAGATTGTTTTGGCAATGTTTCAAACCTTGCCTGCTGGTATAGACTGTGGTGGCAATGTATCAAATCTTGCCTGCTGGTATAGACTGTGGTGGCAATGTATCAAACCTTGCCTGCTGGTATAGGCTGTTGTGGCAATGTGTCAAACATTGCCTGCTGGTATAGGCTGGTGGGGCAGTGTGCCAATCGTTGCCTGCTGTAATAGGCTTTTGTGCCATTGTGCCAATCACTGACAAAGGTGCATGTAGTCTGCACCGCGTGCGTCGGTTGTTTAACCCTACACCTTTTAGCACTGTGCACTTTATTGCACATTATGCACTATCTACTTTAATATTCTTTAACTCTTTCCTCTTGCTCCATATGTCGTTCCTGATTTCTAATATCTAGTGGATTAATACTCTGTCTTTTTGTGAAAGCTATGATCGAGATGATCTATTTCACTAATGACAGCCTACTGTTTGAATAGGTAATTGTATCCACTCGTGTGAGCATGTGTTACTTTGTGTCATTATATCACACAGTAGGGACATAGTGACCACCTTCTAAGAGACTACGTCCTCATCCCCCTTTTTACCGTTGTATTCTACACTAGACGCCATTAGGATGGTGAGAGATACTTTATGATCGATAGTAGATATTGGACTACGTGAATAATGCCTCAGATCACAAATTCTAATATCTAAAGTAACTTGTGGAAACATGACAAAATAAGTGTTGGTAATCAAATGCAATTCTTGTGTTAGAATCTTCTAGTCTAGGTTTGATTTTTTTTATTTTCCTGCTTTGGAGCAAGCTATGGGTTACTATAATATCTAGTGACGTATAATTATATTGTAAGGACTTCCTTCCATACATACCAGACAGCTCTTCCCATCCCTTTTGGGAGAGCAATTAACTATTGTGTGCCAATCACTGCTTCATTGTGGCAGTATGACAATCGTTGGATGCTAGTACAGGCTATTGTGGCAGTGTGCCAATCACTTCCTTGGCATTGTGGCAGTATGCTTATCACTGCATGCTGGTACAGGCTATTGTGGCAGTGTGCCAATCACTGCCTTGTCATTGTAATCACTGCCTGCTGGTATAGGCTGTTGTGGCAGTGTGTCAATCACTGCCTTGGCATTGTGGCAGTGTGCGAATCACTGCCTGCTGGTATAGGCTGTTGTAGCAGTGTGTCAATCACTGCCTTGGCATTGTGGCAGTGTGCGAATCACTGCCTGCTGGTATAGGCTGTTGTGGCAGTGTGCCAATCACTGCCTTGGCATTGTGGCAGTATGCTTATCACTGCCTGCTAGTACAGGCTATTGTGGCAGTATGCTTATCACTGCCTGCTAGTACAGGCTATTGTGGCAGTGTGCTAATCACTGCCTGCTAGTGCAGGCTATTGTGGCAGTGTGCTAATCACTGCCTTGGCATTGTGGCAGTGTGCCAATCACTGCCTGCTGGTATAGGCTGTTGTGGCAGTGTGCCAATCACTTAGTGGTTGCTTAGTGGTAAAGGCAGTTGTTCTATGTGCAGAACCATGCTAGTACAGTACATACAGTTCTTTTGTTGAGCTGGGCACTACCTGCTAGAAAAGGTTGTTCATGCTGTGTGATGGGCTGTGACTGTCCTGGCAGGGTGCTGTCGGTAATTTCTAATACAAGTTGATGCAAACTGGCAGTATGCCGGTCCTTGCTCAGTAATCAGTTGTATATGTATCTCTTGCTAAAGCTGCAGCAGTCATCACCTGCTAGTACAGGGTATACTGATGCTGTGCTGGATTTTGCTTATTGGCAGGCCTGACCTCTGTATTCTTTGCCTGACAAAAATGAATTTAAGCAGTCTTGTAAGAAATAGGCAGTCTTGTAAGAAATAGGCACAAGCTGTTTTTTTTAGAACTGTTCCCTTGTGCATTTTGTATAAATTATTATTTTTATTTATTTATTTATAAAATATTTTACCAGGAAAGATACATTGAGATTTCTCTCGTTTTCAAGTATGTCCTGGGTCCACAAATCATTGCATTGTTACATTAGGTACAACAAAATACAAAAACAATATTAATACACAATATATACAAAATTTAACATAGAACAGGCAGGAAATATATAATCAACCATGACACGTGCATTCTGTTTTGAGGTATGTAGAGAGGGATCTCTTAAATGACTTTAGGCTTAGGGAAGATTTTAAATTGTGCGGGAGGTCGTTCCACAATTGCGGTGCTCTGTAGGAGAAGGAGGATCGGGCCGCTTTCTTTTTGTATTGAGGTAGACTAAGTAAAGTGCTTGTACTGGATCGGAGCTTATAGAAAGTGGGAACAGCTGGGGAAAGCATTTTGTTCAGGTAGGGTGGGAGTTTCCCAGAAAAGCTCTTAAAAACAAGGCTGGAAAGATGAAGGGTGCGTCTGGATTCCAGCGACAGCCAGTTTAGTTCCTTTAGCATGTCACAATGATGGGTCCTGTAATTACATTGTAGCACAAATCTGCAGAACGAGTTATACAATGTGTTGAGTTTATTAATGTGGGATTGCGATGCAGATGCATATACTACATCCCCATAATCAATGATTGGCATCAGCATTTGCCGTACAATCTTTTCCTTTACTGTAGGGCTTAGGCAGGCTTTGTTTCTGTACAGGGCACCTAATTTTGGATAAAGTTTAGATGCAAGCTTTTCTATGTGCAGGCCAAAAGATAGATTGGGGTCTAACATCATACCCAAGTATTTGAAAGAGTGGACTGCGGTCAGTGTGCCATTTGAATTTGTTTTGATGGATAGGTGGGGATTGTGTAATTTGTGTAATTTAGGTACTGTTCCAAAGATCATTGTGACAGTTTTGTCAGTGTTCAGGAAGAGTTTGTTTTTTGCGATTCACTTTTCTACCTCTGTAAACTGGTCTTGGAGCAAAGCCTCAAGTTGAGGTAGATTGGATTTGCTCGCATAGATTACCGTGTCATCTGCGTACATGTGTACATTTGAGGATTGGCAGACATTAGGCAGATCATTTATAAATAATGTAAATAGTAGGGGGCCGAGAATGGAACCCTGGGGAACACCACACGTGACTGGGAGAGGGAGGGAGTCACTGTCAGAAATGGACACATATTGCGAGCGATCCGATACATACGATCAAAACCAGTTTAAAGAATGATCACCAATACCTGAGTTTTCGAGTTTGTGCAGTAGAATGTCGTGGTCTACTGTGTCAAAGGCCTTAGCAAAATCAAGGAAAATAGCTCCAGTTAGGGCTCCTTGTTCCATGCCAGTTTGGATGTCATTGCAAACTTTTAGGAGGGCAGTTGTAGTGGAGTGATTCTGGCGAAAGCCCGATTGATCAGGGGTCAGATAGTTTAATTGTTGGTAGTACTCACAAAGTTGCGTATGGACACATTTTTCTAAGATTTTTGACAATACAGGGAGTAATGATATTGGGCGATAGTTAGAAACCAAAGTAGTGTCACCACTTTTATGGATAGGCACTACTCTCGCAGTCTTCCAAAGTTTGGGTATGTATCCAGACACCAATGATTCGTTAATTAGAGTTGAGACGGGTTTAGCAATTGCCGGCGCACTGAGCTTCAACAGCATTGCTGAGATTTGATCAGGTCCGGACTGGTTTTTCATTTTTAGATTATTAAGATGTTTTTTAATGACACTAACAGGTACAGGTCTAAAATTAAACTTATCTATATTGGGCCTTTGCAAATTTAGTGGGGCCTGATCCACATTTGTAGTTTAAGGATGCGTGTCATTTATTAGCTTGGCAATCAGGGCAGTAGAGCATCTGACAAAATAATTGTTAAAGGCATTTGCTACATCTAAGGGAAGTTGCAGGGTTTGGTTACCCACTTTGACAGTGGAGGGTTGGGAGTGGATTGGGGGAGTTTGTAGTTTATTTATGACTTTCCAAAAGTTTCTAGGGTTTGAGATGTTACTGTTCAGATTTTCATAGAAATATTGGGCCTTGGCCAGTTTTGTCTGTTTTGTGCATATATTTCGCCATTGTCTATATGCACCGTGATCATTCATAGAGCCAGTACGCTTAAATTTTGACCACAAAGAATCCTGAAACTGGTACATTTGGATGAGGTCAGCTGTGATCCAGTTCATATGCGCTCCTTTTACCCTCATCTTACGCAGCGGGGCATGCAAATTCCAAATTTGTAGGAGTTCAGACTGAAAGTATTCAACAGCACAGTCTAGATCTGGGATAATGTTTAATCTGTGCCATGGGAGATTCTTGATGTCATTTAAAAAGGATTCAAGATTAAATCTTTTGAAGGACCTAGTTATTTTAACCTTGGGAGAGGATTTAATAGCCTTCATTTTGTGCACGCAGTACACTAAACAGTGATCACTGAACGTGTTTGGGAGAACACCAGCCTCCTGGATTCTATCAGGAGAAGTGGAGAGAATCCATTCTAGCAGGGTATGGTTATGGCTTTTAATGTTTATGCGAGTTGGGGAGGAGATTAATTGCGTTAGCTGCAAAGTCTTAAACAGCGTGCAAGAACTATTATTTTTAGGGTTCAGCCAATCAATATTAAAATCTCCAAAGACCAACAGTTCACTTTTTGGGTTTTGAGCTATGGTTTCACTAAGGAGATGGGCTATGTCAGAAAGGGAATGCACAGGGGAGATAGGTGGGCGGTAGATTCCTGCAACAATGATTGATTTACCGCACAGGATCTCAATTTTGCCAGAAAAGAAATCAAAGATGGCAGGAGGACTAAGGTTTTGTAAAGGGGTAAACTTTATGGAATTGTCAACATAAATAACAATGCCTCCTCCTCTCTTTGCTCTGTCATTTCTAAAACATGAATAACCCTGTATTGCAATGGCGGTGTCTGGTATTTTAGCCGTTAACCATGATTCTGAGAGCACAATGATTTTTGGTTTGTAATGGGAACACCAGGCTTGCAGTGCATCCAGTTTAGGGAGTAAACTACGGATGTTGCAGTGCACAAAAGAGAGGCCTTTTTTAGTGGGGAGATTAGGACTAGAATTATCTGGGGGACCAGGGTTAGACTCCACATCATTTGCAAGGGCAAGTAACATAAGGAGTAGGAATTTGGACATCATCTTTGTTTGGCCATATAGTGAATGGGATAATTTATAATTTTGTGAGTTGGGGGTAGGAGGGCTATTTTTTATAACTGTAGGTCTTTATAGCAGCACCTCTATTAAGAAATGCTTGTTCTGGGTATCTTCTCCAAATTCATCATTGTTCACATAGGGATGGGGAATGGAGCCAAGCAGATTCATGGTTTCAGTGCCCTTGTGTAGTCCCTGGTCTCTAGGCGGCTGCTTAGAGTCGCGTTAAGGTAATTCCTGACCTGCTTGCTATGTAGTGTTGAAGCTCTAAAAAAAATCCCACCTGAGTCCCTCCTATGAGGTATGTCCCAGTGATTGGTAATGTTTACCAGCATTGTTACACCAATACATTATGACACAGAGTGTTATCAGTAGGAAACATTGTAAAAAAATATCCTATGAAAGGTCTAAGCTTTTATTTGCTATTGTTTTAACAAAAGTGTTTATGTTCAGAATAGCAGAACATGTTACTCCCAGGAAATGGCTCTATCTAATATTTAAAAGCATTAAATCAAATAAGGCACAAAGACTTTGGAAACAAGACACAGCCATGCAAGACACCTGATAACCTTATTTAAGTTGTAACGCAATGCCCCCTGCACACTGCCAAGCAATTAAATATTGGTTGCTGTAACAAACTGCAGTTAAACACAATAAATGAATTACCCATGATGCATGGTATGGGTTCATCCAATTTTTTATCTTGTAACATGGTGCCATCATGGGTGTATGAATCAAAGGGAAGAGGGAAGCAAATCTGACAATGAGGATTACTGTTTTAGCAAGAGAAAGGGGAATTAACCATTTAGAAATGGGCCTAGGGAAATCCTGTAATAATTATACAGTTAAAATAAGACAACACAAACCTTGACCCTTCAATTTATATTTTATTGGTTCATGGGGAATTTATTTTTTTCCCGACCATATCATTTGATTCACTTTACTTTTTTTATTTATTTTACCAGCTAAACGAAAACAAAATAATTCAAATATTCAGCATGCCTGTGAGGATAAAATGTTCCATTCACTTCCACTAGAAACATGCCTGCACTAGTCTGAATGTTGACCATCGACTTACATTGTAGATAGTATTTGATATGGTTAAAGTAATAAACAATGCTTGTGTTTATTAACATTTTAATACAATTTTCTATAATCGTTTTTATAAGGGGTAGCAAGTCATAGTTGTTAGGGGAATAGATCCTTTTTTCGTTGGTATTTTTCCAAAAGTAAAAAAGAGACTCACATTCACTGAACTAGTGAAATAGAAGTAAAAGATAAATGAGGAGGAGGGTGGGGGGTCTAATGGAGGAAAGATGTGGAGCATTGACTATTGTTCGGTATCAATTGTTTTAAACCCCTTAAGTGCACACGGTGTCCCTTAAAGGACCACTATAGTGCCAGGAAAACATACTCATTTTCCTGGCACTATAGTGCCCTGAGGGTGCCCCCACACTCAGGGTCCCCCTCCCGTCGGGCTCTAGGGTGAGGAAGGGGTTAAACTTACTTCTTTCTCCAGCGCCGGGCGAGGAGCTCTCCTCCTCCTCTCCGCCTCCTCTCCTCCTACTCGGCTGAATGCGCATGCGCGGCAAGAGGTGTGCGCGCATTCAACCAGTCCATAGGAGAGCATTCTCAATGCTTTCCTATGGAAGCTGGCGTCTTCTCACTGTGAAAATCACAGTGAGAAGCAAGCAAGCGCCTCTAGTGGCTGTCAATGAGACAGCCACTAGAGGCTGGATTAACCCTAATATAAACATAGCAGTTTCTCTGAAACTGCTATGTTTATAGAAAAAAGGGTTGATCCTATCTGGACCTGGCACCCAGACCACTTCATTAAGCTGAAGTGGTCTGGGTACCTATAGTGGTCCTTTAAGGCATTTTTCTGGCAATTGGTTGGGCACATCTTGAGCACATAAAGGGTTGAGTGTTTTGTGGTTTGACTTTTGGTTGACTTTAAAAAAATATATAATCCAATGTCATCTTGTATATCTCACATACAAGCCCTTCAGCCTTAATTTATTCATTAGAGGCACGTTGTAAACACTGCGGTTGCTGTTACCAGCAAACAGAAGTTAAGGTAACACTTTGTCTTAGTAACACTAAACATCCCGGCCTAGTGCCATCTCCACCTAACTCCTGTTTACCTGTAGATGGATATATTTATTTTAGCGCAATCAATCTATCAGGAAACCTGAGTCAACAGGTCAGGTGCATTTAACTCTTACTGCTAGAGGGTTGAGAGCTTGGACGCAGTTAAGGCTAATGCTATTTCAAGCTCTTTTGGTTTGCTTTAAGCTCCTAATGGGGTTAATGTTGGGTAAACAGGTTGAAGGGCTTATTAACTAAATATACCTGAAATCTCGAGAGCAGTTAGGATAGAAACTTTCAAACACAGTAAGAGATTAAAAAAAACAAAAAACATTAAGAGATTAGTTGGTACTATATAGAACAAGAACTAACAGGTATGAGGAACTTGGAATGCCTATTATGGTTAAATTATAAAAATTTAAAAAACTTGGAAAAAAAACAATTGGCAATGATAACTAGGAACTGTGTTGAATTCTGGATAACTTTTAAAAATCATATAGGTATGAAGAATAAGCTATTACTGTCCGCTCCTTTAGAAATTCTAAAAAACAATAATCCTCAAATGATCTAATTGGGTACATTTTAAATTTTTTAACGGAAACTGGATTAAAAGCTCCAACCCAGTTAATTAATGAATATGCATTGAATGAATTTGAGTATTTGAACTCTCTAAGAATATGGCATTATTTAAGAACTCATATTTATGATTATAATAATAAAACACTCCTTTTCAGAAAGGGTAGTAAATCCCCCAAACAGCCTCCCAGCAATAGTGCAGTAATATAGAAAGTGTAGTAAATTACTAGATTTGTCTTCCTGTTGAAGCAGTAAATGTTAACAGCAATAATTAAATGATAGTAGATACCTAGAATAGCTTCCCAGTGGATGTGGTAAAGGCTAACAGCAATAATTAAATGGTAGTAGATACCTAGAATAGCCTCCCAGTGTAGGCAGTAAAGGTTAAAAGCAATAATACCTAGCATAGCCTTCCAATGGAAGTAGTAACAGCTAACAGTGATAAAGAATAGTAGTAGATACCTGGAATAACTTTCCATGGAATGTGGTAAAGGCTAGCAACTATAAAGAAATGGTAATATATATTTGGAATATGGAAGCAGTAAACTCTGATACAGATATAGAATGATAGAATGAGTGGTGTATACCTGCAATAGCGTTCCAGTGGAAGTGGTAAAGACTAACCTAGTAAAGGAAATGAATAATGTTTGTGATATGTATAAAGCTGTCCTGAGTAATAAATAATTAAACTCAGTCTGAGATTTCATAGTGGACTAAATGTCCAATAATCTGCTGTCGCTGCCTATTTATCTGCTTCACTATTTGTAAGAAATGCAACCGATTACCTCAAAGCGTTCAATTTTCATGTATTAATTTGTAAACCCACCCACAATGACTTTCAAGAGATCCAGCTTTTACATCATCTCCTATTTTGAACATTCTGGATTTATTTGGAGACGATGCCTGAAAGCTATAAGCATTTAAATGAGAAAGCAAAGTGTCTGGCAAATAAAACAGATATCATGGAGCCATCACTTGATAATAAAGAGAACAAAAGATGCTTCCTCCCACTACAAAGTTGACATCAGATTCTATTGTTAATGGAATAAATACATATATAAATGTAAGTGAATGATAATGTCACCTAGAGACTTGTTATCACACAAGAGGATTTTTATATATTTCGCCATACATCACTTTGTTCATACAGATAGCTTTTAGGTAACTTGAAAGGCCATATTAGGACAAAATGCATGTTAAAATATATTGTTATAATTCCATTGTCTTTGCTGGTCCTCCAGTTACCCATAATCCTTCCTGTCTGCATCTGGGTGTCATTGTCTCTCCGTTTCCTGGTATCTGCTGACATCATCATTCTGTGTAATACCGTGGTGCCCTCTTTGGCTACTACACCTCGATAATTGTTCTCCGTAAACACACAGGGTGCCAAGAGATGTTATCGATGATCATTTATTCATTACAACAGAGAAAATGTTAATAATTAAATAATGGCGTTTTAACCAGGGAAAACGTTACTGTGGAATGGTCACAAGAATTTTCTCGAAAACTAACCAGTAAATAGCTTCATAGTTCATCATTTAATACTATGATATTAACTTCTTCAACAGAACCCGTGTGAAATTGTTGAAGAAAAAAAGGCTAACAGTGATCCCGCTAACCCACACAGATATTTTGGCTGTGTAATGAACCAGTGACACTTCTTTAGAGGAACACACCAAACACCATAACTACTATAATGTGGTTATAGTGCTATGAGTGCCCTGGTGCCCTCCAATATAAATAGTCAAACCATTTAGTAAAGATGTCACTTCTTACCTGGGGCCTGCCGGTGCCGCTCCCTTTCTCTTTGCAAGTAAAAGTGAGAGCTCAAAGCTTCCAATAGGAGCTTCTGCTAACTTTCCAGAGCTAAACCCTACAGTTCATGGCCAGCTCATTGGTTGAGAACATCAGTTGATCACTCCCAGCCAATAAGCTAAGCCCTGCACTGGTGGGCTTAGTTTAGGAAGAGAGCTTCTGGCTCTCAATGAGGTTGTTGTAGATGCTGGGAGAGGCCCTCAGTGGACCCCAGGTCCTAAAACAGTTTGGCTACTTCCATTGGAGGGTCGGGGGTCATTGTGATTGGAGTTTTCTTAAAAGATGGTATAGGCTCAGCCACTTTTTTGGTTTATTTTCAAAATTCTTCCAATAAGCAATCTTTTTTACTTGTAGAGTTCAGCTGAGTGAAATAATCACACATGGAATTATTCATTCATTTGGAATTGTTTGAAATTAACCATAAATGTCAAATTTTAACTTTCTAGATAATATCAAGCTTAGTGAATGATACTGTCTGTTAACAATGCTGGAAATGTAAATTATTGAATCCAGTGAACATTATTCACCCTGTAGGGAATCTAAATGTTTTTATCATGTGTAACAATAAATATAATAATAATATTAATAAACACTTGAATCATGTGTCATTAGGAGCATTGTGCAATTTGCACTATTTTACATATATATGAAAGGTGTTTGTGTGAAAAGTTAATCCTTGACCAATAATCACATTCATTTATGGGTGTTCAAGAGATTTATGGGGATTGTGGTTCAACATTTGGAAAATTGACTTTGAAGATTTCTACCTTAAAAATATGAAATCTCCATTTATGGCCTCTGTGCGCTGACTGTGTGTTTCATAGTAGATTTGTGTTCCATAGTAGATTAGGTGAAGAAATGAGAAGCAATAATGCTTTATTTCCAGTGATATATAGTATTTGGTACATTAGTTCAATGTAATAATATAACACAATCTCCCTAGAATGTAATCTGGTTTCAGCAGACCGCCTGCACCTTCTGTTCTTGTACACCCAACTTGTCTTGCTCAGCTTCTTGTTTTGTTAATCCACTTTTTGTACAACGCTGCAGAATATGTTGGCACCTTATAAATAACAGTTATATAGAAAATGGATGTATTGAAGTTTCTCCGAGTGTAACTTCAATATATCCATTTTTGATATTACTCTCCCCATGCAAGGTATCTTTATAGATTAACATCTCCATTTGGTAAAACAGTTATCTTATGATTTATTGTATTTCTGTATTTTTATATCAATTATATTCTTTTTTTTACAGACCCCTCTCTGCGTACAACAGCCTCATGGACAGGCACCTGACTGGGTATTTCAACAATACACGGATAAAAAGACATCTTCAAAGAGCTGGGCTGGTAGGATTTTACTTTGAAAGAGCATTAAAATATGCATTCAATACTTGCTTCAGAAAAAGAAATTAATACTTTGACTTTTCTAAATAAAGCAGAATATAGGCGTATTAAATCAGATGTTGTAAGATTTATGATTTATGGATTGTGTCGTTTTTTTTTTTTCCTGCAGGTTCAACAGTTTTAGCAAACCAAACATTTTAGCTCCCCCCCAGCCCCCTCCAGTAATGCTGGTGCAAGGCTTAAGTACACATATGGCACAATGGAAATGATGGCCATTTGCTTACACAGTATGCCAGAGCACTCATGGGCATGCCAGAAAAATTGTAGGACAGCAGAGTTACCCTTACAAAGGCCTCAATTTAATATTGTTGGACCAGCTTTCTAAATGATTTAGTATTTTTGGGTAAACTTTTAAAAAAAAATTTTTTATCAACATTTTAAAATATATATATATATATAAAAAAAAACATATAAAAAAGCATATCAATTTATATATATATATATTTATAAAAAAATCAACATACTACAAAATTTAAATATTTGTTGTAACATTAAATAATTTGAAAAGCTGATCTGAAACTATTAAATCATTAGATCGAGGCCCAAGTTTGCCATTCTACTGACCTCCTGTACACTGTTCAACCCAGAAAATGTTTTAACAGCGTTTACTGTGGTAAATGAGAATCTATTTTATGTATTTAATTCAAACACAGCACTGTGGATATGTAAAAGAAAATGGGAGTATTCTTCAGTCTTGTCATATGACTCGTTGTGTTTTTGACACATGTCAAAATGCATTGATGTTCCTTATTTGTTGTGATGTGAAGTTACAGTTACCTTATTTTTAAATGGTAGACAGGAGATTTTTTTCAACCTCATAAAGTGCATATTTACATATATATATATTTGCAGATTACAAGAAGTGGAAGAATATTATCTGAGAAAGAATACAGGATAAATGCCATGCGGCGTGATCATCAGAAATATATCCGTGAATGCCTGGCGCAAGCGATATTCCATAAGGTGCTGGACATGGAGGTAAGAATTTAAATTGATTTTCATTTTTCATTATTATAAATATTTTCTTGGTTTACCTTCTAATTAACCTCGTCCTGCCTTTTATCTCGTTCTTCTAGTCTTATAAAAACAGAGTTCATTAAAAATGTACAGAATTAAAAAAATAAAAAATCACCATGAATGTGTAAAGAAATGGTTATAGAATAAAGCGATAATAACAAAAACTAGATAAGGTAACAAAAATTTTGAACATTGATGAACGTTATAAATAAATAAATAAATAAATAAATAAAATAATAAGAATAAAAGAAAATATACATATGTTTTTAAGACGATATCTATCCACCCACCTAGCACATTTTTCCTGTTTTGAAGTAATATTTTGAGATTGTTGCGAATACAATGTATTAATAATACAAGGCAATGTTTAGCGATCAGGCACGACAGACAGTAATGGTCCCCTGGATAATGTACAGTTGTTTAGTACAGATATCCATTTAATATAAACAGACCGCAGGTGTAACTAACATATTGTCTTTGTTAACCTACAACTCCAGTGGGATATTTCACTCGAGAGACGTGTCCTATATTAAATTCTCCATGAATTGAAAGTACTGCACTAGTTCTATTTTGAGCACTGTATCCATCACTGATATACAGAACAAAACAGCAATCACACGCGATTTAGAACACACGATAAACAGAGTATAACAATCATTAAAAAAAAAATTCTGAATGTCTCTGAGAGTGAAGATTGAGTGGTTTATAAATGTGTCCAGAGCCTCTAGATAGTATTATTTTCCCTTAATACATGTTTAAAGTTATGAATATTTTATATTACATGGGTAAGTTAGGGTTAGTGTGAGTGTTAAGGTTAGTGGTTTTGTCAGAGTTAGTTTGAATGTTATGGTCAGGACTCGTTAAGTTTTAGGACAGCACCGGTACACACAATGTTCCTGTGCATGAGTTTATTTGGAGTTATACTGCTGCTGTTTACTCAACTTTTCAGATACAACTTTAGAGTTTAATGAGTGCTAAGAGGTCTATTTACAAAATGGTGAGTTGTAGGGATTTTTACAACTAACTTTCCAACTTTATAATCCCAAACTACAGAGTTCTAAAACAATGGCTGAATATTCAGGTATTTTGGCTAAAAATATGCAAGTCTGTTATTAACTTCACAACTTACTATAAATAAACATTTTTGATCAGTAATATAAAATATGGTTATTTTTCTCCACTACAGCAACTTAACATGGGTAGACACCATAACCACTTTAATGTATCGAAATGTTCTTTTAGTGTTCTTTTAAGTGTTCTTTTAAGTACCAGAATGCTATATACCTTCTGGCATTCAAATTATCTCATAAACGCTCAATTGACGTAACACTAATTCTTCAATAATCCAAACACAAGTTTAATATATTTCCCTTTAGAATATACTCGTGATGAACTTGTGCAAGGGTTTTAAATGTTGTGCAAGAATTGTAAGGCAATGATATGTGATTACTGTAAACACATGCTTGTGTAACAAAGCTGCCATCATTAGACTTTGTGCCTAGTAACATCAATGAGATAAGTAAACAATGGGACAGCAAGTGAAACTCGATACTGTTGCCAGTGACTGTTAATCTATTGTAATTATGTGACAAGAAAATTGGAACCATTTCAGGTTTTGTCTATGGCATGGATATGGAAAAACACATCTAAAACTGTGATCCAAGGAAAAATGTAATTACAAAAAAAAAATTAAATATATATTTGCCTGTGTTGGGCAATTTCAAGAGAAACCTGATATTCCTTTGATGTGGTAGGGTAAATATGTGAATACTATCTGTGCCTAGAAGGGTATCAGCTACACCTCGCTGGCAAGACCCAAAGGAGGCCAAAACGATTGTCTGGGGTTTCTGTATCTCTGTGCAGAGAGAACTATTAGCGGCATTTTGATTCTGGACTGGGTGGGATAAGTCTGATGTGCAAAGGAATAGGTTCTCTTTTTAATGGCACAAGTGAGCCAAAACATGTTGAGACCTGTGTGAGGGTTTACCGAGTTTCTCGAAGCTTGTGCCCTTTCTCAGAGTTCTCATATTCTCTGTTTTTTATTGCAGTCCATATATTTTAACTTTATCTATAATCCAGGGTTGAGGAATTTATTATGCACAATAGCCACCCAAATAACAGTAACTACTGCTGTAAATGTATAACCTATCAGAAGATCCCATATATCTTGTGTTAAAGAACCACTATAGTGCCAGGAAAACATACTCGTTTTCCTGGCACTATAGTGCTCTGAGGGTGCCCCCACCCTCAGGGACCCCCTCCCGCTGGGCTCTGGGGAGAGGAAGGGGTTAAAATCTTACCTTTCTCCAGCACCGGGCGGGGAGCTCTCCTCCTCCTCTCCGCCTCCTCTCCGCCTCCTCTCCTCCTCTTCGGCTGAATGCGCATGCGCGGCAAGAGCTGCGCGCGCACTCAGCCAGTCTCATAGGAAAGCATTAATGCTTTCCTATGGACGCTGGCGTCTTCTCACTGTGATTTTCACAGTGAGAAGCACGCAAACGCCTCTAGCGGCTGTCAATGAGACAGCCACTAGAGGCTTTAGAGGCTGGATTGACTTATTTATAAACATAGCAGTGTTTATAAAAAAAAAGGGTTAATCCTAGCTGGACCAGGCACCCAGACCACTTCGTTAAACTGAAGTGGTTTGGGTGCCTATAGTGGTCCTTTAAAACAACGTTACACCTATTATCATGTTTTCACATACTATATTGATCTGCTTGATATGTCAGAGCTTTATAAATAGATTCCTAATTATAAATGGTAGTTTTAAAGGGCTTCTATAGTGTAAGGTATACAAAGTTGCATTCCTTGATCTATAGTTACCTCTGTCCCCTCCCCTCCCCCTCCCTCACATCTTCCCCCAGCACTGAAACTGCTAAAAACCCTTTGTGTACTTACCCCCCATTAGATCCTCTCCATTGCAAAGCAGTGCTTTACTATACTTTTCTATGGGGATTTTACTGACGCTGGATGTAGGCATGCAGAGCATCAGAATGTCGAACGTCAGTTAGACTACCAAGAGTCGGTTAGCCACCAGGAAGTGGCTGTCTGACTCACATCAACTAGACACAGTCTTAGTCCTGCAATGTAATAATTGAAGTGCAGGGGCGGACTGACCGGTCGGGCACTTCGGACACGGTCCGAGGGCCCGGCCGGGAGGGGGGCCCGCCGCCAGGGCCGCCTTCAGGGGGCCCGGCGGCAGGGCTGGATTGGGGGAGGACTGCAGGTGCCACCGG
>OW240919.1:28510603-28523493 GCA_933207985.1 Pelobates cultripes | reverse complement strand
GCAAGCCACAGGCTTACAGCCAGCAAGCCATAGCCTGCCAGCCGCAGTCAGCAAGCCCACAGCCTGCCGGCAGTAGCCAGCAAGCCCACAGCCTGCCAGCCGCAGCCAGCAAGCCCACAGACTGTCAGCCAGCAACAGTAATTAAGGTAAGAGGAGCCAACTTGGCTTAGGTATCAGCGAGCTATGTTGTGTTGCTATATTGTGAATAGGAACCAGAGTGTTGGAGAGACCACCCTCCAGGCCCCATTAGACTCTAGCCTCTGCTAGAAATCTCCTCCATGGCCCATTAGCCCTCAATTGTAGTTTCTACTGGGGCCTGGAGGCGACTGTTTCCAGCAGGGGATATCTAATGGACGCTGAGATGGCCTCTGTTAGAAAGACCCCCTTCCAAGCCTTTTAGACTCCATTGTAGTCTCTAATGGGGCTTGGAGGGGATTCTTTCTAACACACTCTCCAAAGGACACTGAGATAGCCTCCGCTAGAAAGACCCCCCTCCATGGCCCATTAGCCCTCAATTGTAGTCTCTACTGGGGCCTCGAAGGGCTTATTGCCCTTTTGTTCCTTGTGTCTAAAGATTGTGTACGGTGTGGCTGGAGGCGGGACAAGGGTGGCGCTTGCTGCAGAGTATGGGTGGGGCCTGTAAGGGGGCCCTTGATTTATTTTGCCCAGGGGGCCCTGAGGGTTCTCAGTCCGCCCCTGTTGAAGTGTCTCAAAAACGGCAATGATTTAAATTGCAGGACTAAGGGGGAGCTGAAGTGGTCTGGGTGACTATAGTAGCCCTTTAAGTAAGCACTGTAATGTTTCCATTTTTCGTATGTAGTTGGACACCCAAATCTGAAGATTTTGAGACATTTTTCTTATACTCAATGTTTGTTTTTTTTAGCGCCATCACCAAATTGAAATAAAAAGAAAACTGGAATCTTTTGCCAGAAAGGAACGAGTTCAAAGAACCAAGGTAATGGAAATTCTGCGCATTTTCAAAGTGTTGATAAAAAGATACATATCTTTAGAGACATAAAACACATTGCTTTTCCAATGCCATAACTTAAAGTATTACATCAGTGATGGCCAGGCTTGACAGTATATTTATATATTTAGTCCATTTCCCATATGTAATGTATCTGAACATCATGCAAAATGCACATCAGTTGCAAAGTTAAAGGACCACTATAGTGCCAGGAAAACATACTCGTTTTCCTGCCACTATAGTGCCCTGAGGGTGCCCCCACCCTCAGGGACCCCCTCCCTCTGGGCTGGATGGCGAGGAAAGGGTTAAAACTTACCTTTTTTCCAGCGCCAGGCAGGGAGCTCTCCTCCTCCTCTCCGCCTCTTCTCCTCCTCTTCGGCTGAATGCGCATGCGCGGCAGGAGCTGCGCACGCATTCAGCCGGTCTCATAGGAAAGCATTCACAATGCTTTCCTATGGACGCTGGCGTCTTCTCACTGTGATTTTCACAGTGAGAAGCACGCAAACGCCTCTAGCGGCTGTCAATGAGACAGCCACTAGAGGCTTTAAAGACTGGATTAACCTATTTATAAACATAGCAGTTTCTCTGAAACCGCTATGTTTATAAAAAAAAGTTAATCCTAGAGGGACCTGGCACCCAGACCACTTCATTAAGCTGAAGTGGTCTGGGTGCCTAGAGTGGTCCTCTAAGGTTAGCGATTACTGAATTATAATGTGTAAAATCCCCTGGAATAGCACACTGTATCCATTGTACAGCACAGATGAATTTGTTGGCACTATATAAATAATAATAATAGTAATGGGCATATTTTGTTCAATATAAATGAATTTACTAATAGTGGAACACACTTATAAATCAAGATATATATATGCATTATGATTAATGCTTATATTATGTGTAAGCTGATTAATTACATTTGAAAGGATTTTAAAAATTGTGATTTTTTTTTTAGAAAACGATGTCCTATTTTTTTCTTAATTTTATACGGCTAATGATTATTTTAGAAGTGATTTTATTTTCATCTATACATTTAGTACATAAAGAAAATGTAAGAAATGTTATGCCTTCTTTATTTAAACTATTAATTTCAAAGGAAAGGGCTAGATTTATTGGTAATTGGATGTATGTAATGTCACTTTAGAACAGTATATAGAATATCTGCTGAAACTATGGTTGTAACATGTAACTATGTATTTATATTCCAGGTGGACCATTCTAAAAGTGCAGAAGAAGACATGGGTCCTGTCTTTTCTCCTCGCCCACCAACTGGGCCAAGAAGTGGGCTGAACCGACAGATGACAACACAGGTGGAAGGTTCAGATTCTTCAGAATCAGTCAGTACATTATAGCTATGTGTCCATGTAGTTACAAAAATATATTTAGTAGTGGCTTTATAACACTGATGAGTGGAGTGGAATGTGGAAGGAATCCATTTAGAAACTTTTCTATGGAATCCATTTAGAAACTTAACCTCCTGTGGAATTCAGTACTTGGTACAGTATTATAGAAACATAAATAAAAATAAATAGATATTTGTTTTTAAAGTTTTTAGTTTTTTTTTAGTTTGCAAAATGGAAATAAAAGTATAAATCAACAAAAGGGGCATTTGTTTTTTCAAATGCTTACCAATGGATTCTTTGTAATCAGATGCAATAGCTGCCCAGTTTGTAGTTTATTATTACAGTGAACAGCTGCAGGCTGCTCGCTGTTTAGTACACATGCCTCCAGCCACTGCAGGGGTATCTGAATTCTCACTGTAGCAAGTAACCCTAAAAGTGTATTTTAAACTTAAGATTTAGAATAGCCAAACTGGAAAATTTGTCTAAGTCATCTATACTCCTAGTTCAATCGCTTTGAAATTATCATTGAAAGAATTGTGTATGCGAGATTGACTGACTTCCTCGAGTCCAACTCTCTGCTAGACCCGCTTCAGTCTGGTTTCTGAGCTAAGCACTCTGTGGAAACGGCACTGACCAAAGTATCCAATGATCTACTCGCTGCAAAATCTCGTGGTCACTACTCTATCCTAATTCTCCTTGACCTGTCTGCGGCTTTTGACACTGTTGATCATCAACAGTTTCTTCTCATCCTCCGCAATATCGGTCTACAAGATATTGCTCTCCTGGTGCTCCTCCTACCTCTCCCAGCGCTCTTTCAGTGTTTCTTTCTCTGGCTCTGCTTCTTCTCCCCAACTCCTCTCTGTTAGTGTCCCCCAAGATTCAGTCCTTGGTCCCCTTCTGTTCTCCATCTATACTGCCTCCCTTGGTTAACTCATTAGCTCCTTTGGCTTCCAATATCATTTCTATGCGGATGACACGCAAATCTACTTATCCTTTCCTGATCTCTCCCCGTCCCTCTTGACTAGGACAAGGTGATGTTTTGAAACTGTTAGAGAAATGCATAAATGTCCAGAGGATATAAAATCCAATGGGCACAAAAAGGTTCATTGAAAAATATAAAATGTATATAATATTAGAAAGATGTAAACAATTAGATACATTTTATTAAATATTTAGAGAAAAGACATATAACATACACCCATAGAAAAGAGCTACAAGAAATAAAGGCTCTATATAATGACCAGTAGGGGGGGACTCTATTGTAGACTGGATGGGATGTTGGCTGGGGATAATAGGAATGGAAGTTTGAGAACCAATAAAGTCTGTGTATCAACTGCAGTGAACCTCTTGTGGCTATAATCAAAGGCAACAAAGAGCCCTATGAATCAACACCACTATTATGGGTAAACTGAATTGAATCAAATGTATCCATTGTGTAATGGTGTGTCAACACAGGCTGCTACCTGAACAGATGTTGCAAAGACTAGATTTGCATAGTAATTACAGTAAACCTCCTAAGGCTATAATAAAAGGCAATAGAGATATAAATTCACACCACTATTATGGGTAAGCAGTATTAAATCAAATGTGTCCAGTGTAACCGTGTCTTAACACCAACTGCTACCTGAAAGGGTAGTATAAAGATTGAGTTATGAATGACATCCAGTTTAGCCAGTTTATAGAATCCTGAAACAGCATTCTATAAACTGGCTAAATAAAAAATCTGACTTCAAGGTCACTAACTGAAAAAAATTGGCAAAAGAGAAGGCTTGATGCTACCAAACATCCAAACTACGGTTACTACAAGGTTCTCACGTTTTGAAATTGTAATGTCAGAAGGAGATAAACTGAACCAAGGCATATTGCAAAGAATTAAGAGGTAATTTCAATCGTACTGACTGAGAATAACAGGAGTAGACTTCTGAATACAATACCCAACACAAGCTATAAGTAGATGAATCATAATTGTAGTATAACCCAAATATGCTGGAAAGGAAAGGTGCATGGGATCTCTGAGCAATACATACAGTACCTCCCAACACTTCAAATGGACAATTAGGGACACTTTAATTTGAGTGAGTGGGGGTGTGACCAAGGCTGTTCCGAGATATTTTATGTGACTAAAATATAATTTAGAACAAGAAGAATGTATCTTATTTACACAGACTGATTTATAAACACATTTATTGTAGATTTAATACGCATTACTGGGAGTATTATTGCTTTGGAGCTCTGTTATACACTCAGATACACCAACAATATGGAGCTCATAGAAAAGTGGACATTAGGATGGAGAAAAATGACTGGGTGATTTGGGCTCAAAATAGGAAATGTCTCTATTAAATAGGGATGTTTGGGAGATATGGAAAATCTAAGAGACAATCAAATAATCATGAATTTATGGCAATGTAGGAGAGTCCAGTAAATGTTTAATAAACAGAGTCCAGCTACCAAATCCATGGTCAATCAGAGATGGCAGGCAGGAATTTTCAGGACTACTTGCTTCTTATATAATGAACCTCTAATAAGAGCCCAGAATAGGCTGCAAACTGTATATTTATAACTGGATATTCAGGCACGCTGGCTGAGAGCGGATTACGCAATAATTCTCAGTCAATAATTACAATCCCAATTTCTGAGTATTCTAACAGGTTCAGAATCAATTAAACAGTCATGATGTATGCGTTTCAACTTCCACTACTGAATAATGTATAAGGCTCCAAAAGGTCAAACTTCAGTAACATGGAAGGCTAAACAAACTGCTCACTAAATTGCTCTCCAGGGTTCAAATCCCGCAGAGTCATCTGTCTTGGTGTTTTTCCAGATCTCTTCTTTTATTGGTCAGCTGAGAAGCTGAATCCTGACAAGGGGGTTTATTTACAATATAATACATATTTTAGCCAAATAATAATAATTATTTTATTGTAGTGAGCAATCCAATACATAGATTAGTTTCTTGTAAAGGGATTCCATTTAGAATGTAACCAATCCTAAACCACTGAACCAATCACGATGCTTGATCAGCTTGTAATTTTTGGCCAGCATATGTTTCAAACATGTTTTAGCTCACTTGTACCATATAAAAGGGATCCGATACCATTTGCACATTAGATTGATCTCCAACAAAGGATCGATCCTTAAATCAAAATAAATAGATTTACTCCATATAGATCTAGAATCTCATTATCATTGTAAGCAGCATTACATTGCATCTTTTCAAGTCCTGGAACCTAGCTTGTAATTTTACATTCATCTATTGCCCTCTAGTGGATAAAACAGCAATGGACTTTTCTTCATTTCCTAACTAAGCCATTCTTGTATTATAGTATTTTATGTAGCTTCTGGCTTACATGGCGCAAGTAGCCATATTACCAGCTACAGTATATCCATACAGAATTCTTGATTGGTAAACTGATACATGTCTCACTTGTAATCTAAACATAAGTATCTAGAAGCTAACATTCACATGTACAAAATACTGTAAACATAGAGGTGATGTTTAAAACTTCAATACACAGAGGTCTGATTGAAAAAAAGACAGCAAACGATGCTGTGTTGAGAACTGTCCTCTAACATTTGTATGACCATTTGCATGAAGAGTATCCTGGATATGTTCTAAATCTTTAGACATCCTAACATTTAGGAAGCTCGACCAGGTTATTAAATCAGTACCAACAACTAGACCAGCTTATAGTGTCAGTGATTAAATTGTGTAATTAAATTGAATTTTGCCGCCGTGCCGCAAAGTCATTTTTGCATGACAAGTGCATAGAGAAAGAAAATGATCAAAGTTTTGTTTTGGTGTCACTTTTCCTGGTCCACAAATCCATTCTGTAAAGCATATATTCCTTGCTACCTCTCTTGTATATTATTATGCACAGGGTGGCCCTATATATATCACAAAATATATTGAAAACACTTGTTAGGAAATTTTCACTTTGCAATCAGAAATAAAGAATAATAGCTCATGTAATTTTTTTTTTCATTTTTTAATCTGAAGGCATCTTCTCCCAGACCGAACACAGCTCCTGGTGGCATGCAGCGTCCCTATCGACTTCGGCCACTGCAGGGATACTCTTCCTACGGAAATGTCCCAAAGACATCGTCTGGATCACGACACAAACAGTCCTCTGATGACACAGAGCAGCACTTCTCCAAAGGGGTCAGATAAATCAAATATTTCATAAAACAACTTTCCATTTTATAAACAAACAAATATAATATGTAAAATAAAATAATACAAAGCACAATCGAAAATAGTACAATCAATCGCTGGTAGCACACAATTAACACGTGGACATTTTACCCTAGGGCACATTGGTGCCTAATTATTTTAAAACAACATCTTTAGCAGTAACGGATGGCTGTGATTGGATAAGAATGTTAGCTGACAACTTTCAGCCTATCACTAGCCCATTGCTAGTATGAATTTGTATGCCTAGAAGGAGCTGTGTACTCTCTGCCTTAGCCATACCTCCAGTGAGGGATGGGCTGTGTGTGGCCACGGACCATCATTTAGTGCTAAACTGCTCAAAAGTGGTTTGACAGAGACAGGCAGGCACAGAACTGTTTACAGTGAAACCAGTGCAACTGCAACAAAATAAATCTCAGTGGGTCAGGGGGCCTATGGACTCTAGGTACAGTCGTAGTTACCATGGGGCAGGCCTGACTGCACCAGCACCGATGGTAGTCCTGCCGTGAAATGTTGTAGCCAGACTCACCAGGGCCCAGGGGACACAAGTGTGCACCGCATGAGGAAGAGCTAGACTTGGAGAGTGGGTGAATGTGTGTCAGTGTGTGGATCTGTGCTAGTGTGTCAGTATGTAGATCCATGCATGTGTGTCAGTGTGAGAAACTGAGCTTGTGTCGGTGTTTTAGGATCTGTGTGTGTGTGAGGATCTGAGGGTGTATGTACCTGTGTATGTGTGTTCATCTATGCATGTGTACGACTGACACCTCACAGGGCCCTCGGGCACTGGGTGATCAAGGGCCCGCCCTCTTGGTCTTGGTACAAGGTTTTCTGGCCCCCTGCTACTCTTCTCCCCCTTCTTTTTGCTGCTTTTACACATATATTACGTGTAGGCTGCCCATCACAAAGAACGGCTGTGTGAGAGCCACACAGCCCTGACTCCCCTGACTCCCACACCCGCAGTGTCCCCCAAAATGGCCAGATTTACTTTTAAGGAGTTAATCCAACCAAAAACAGTGTTTTAATAAACACTGTTTTTAGATAGAGTAACCCTTGCTGGCATGCCTCCCCAGCAATTAAAATAAAGAAATAAAGCAAATTTAATTTCACACTTCCAGTGATTTTGCTTAGGACATCACAAGCAGCACCCCCACTTGTACAACCTTACAACTAGCCACATGAGTTTGGAGTCTACTTGTGGGTTTGCGTGTGTGGGGATGCTGCTAGTGATGTTGTGTTCCTGTATGTCAAAGTGTTGTGTTAGATTGTTTCTCTTGTTTTAAAAGAAATCAAAGAGAAGACTCAGCGCTAGGCTGCCACAGAAAATAAATATTTATACAAAGTACACGGCTGCAGACCTCAAGGAAAAAGGGGAATCCCCTCTAATCCCCTAACAATAAATATAATACTAAATAACACAAAACAGAAAAGGGTGCGCCTTAAAAAGAATGCTAAAAATAATAATAGTCCAAATGACTTATCATAAATCCAGTATGGTGCAATCCACGCTCATAGGAAGGACTCTTGAAATGGTACAGTATGTAGACAAAATGAAATAATAATCATACGCTTACATCGAGCAGTATAGCCTGCTCCAAATATTGTGAGTACATTTCATATATTTTATATCTCTTTATTCATAAAGACACAGTGAGCACTATATTTTACTCTTTCTATTTTGGGCTGGATCGCACCAATATTGGACTACTGATTCGTCTTATACACCTGCCAACCAGCACCACTTCACATATCCTTGAGTGGGGATCATTCCACTTCACGCATTCAATACCAGAGCTGGATTTTAGCTCTGGAGATTGTGAGTAATACTGATTACCACTATTTTATTATTTCATTTTGTCCACATACTGTACCATTGGAGTCCTGTTTTTGTGTTTTCTTTCCTCATATGCTTCACTGAATTTCAAGTACATACCCGTGAAGACCGATTCCATTTTATTGTATTTCAAGAGACCTTCCTATGAGTGTGGATTGCACCATACTGGATTTATGATAAGTCATTTGAACTATTATTATTTTTATCATTCTTTTTAAGGCGCACCATTTTCTGTTTTGTTTCTCTTGTTTTACCTATTGTACAGCGCTGCAGAATATGTTGGCGCTATATAATTGATTGTAAAAGTTGTGTGTGTGGAGGCTGTATGCAGTATTGCAATGGTGGGTATGTTGTTTGTGATGTGTATGTGTAGGGAGGCTGCATGTTTTTTTGTATGTTTGTGGGATTGTGTCTATACAGTGAGGCTCCTTGTGGGTTTTTGTGTGTGTGAATAGGGCTATTTGCAGTGCATTATGTGAGTGGAGAGGGCTGGCTGTTTCGCGGTGTCTGTGGGATAGAATCTGTAGTAGGCATCTGGTGGTTACTGGGGCTGTAGTGTGTGCGTGTTTGGATAATAGAGACTCTACTGTGTATAAGTTGGATAGTGGCTGTAGTGTGTGCGTGGGGGGATAGATGCTGAAATAGGTGCAGGGAGGCACAGGGGCTGTGGTGGGCACTGTGAGGCACGGGGACTGAGGTGGGTGCATGGAGGCACGGGGACTGAAGTGGGGGTGGGGCTGGACAGAGTATGAGGTGGGACATAGAGGTTGTGGTAAGCGCAGGAGGGGACATAGGGGCTGTGGTGGGTACTGAAAGGGATAGAGGCTATGGTAGTTGGAGGTGGCATAAGGGATGTGGTGGGAGCATAGGGGCTTGGGTAGAAACATGGATAGGTAGATCTTGGGGTGAGTATTGGGAGGAATGGTGGCTGATGTGAGTGCAGGGGGGCTGAGGTGGGTTCAGGGGGCACTGAGGTGGGTGCAGGAGCAGCTGTGGTGGATGCAGATGGGGCTGAGGTTGGTGCAGGGAGACAGGAGGCTAAGGTGGGTAAAGGAAGAGCTGAGGTGGGTGCAGGGGGAGATGTGGTGTGTGCAGAATGACCTGTGGTGGATGCGGGTAGACAAGGGGCTGTTGTGGGCACAGGATGGAACATAGAGGCTGTAGTGGGCACAGGGAGGGACATAGTGGCTGTGGTGGTTACTGGAAGGCATAGGAGCTATGGTAGGTGGAGGTGGCATAGGGGCTGTGGTGGATGCATAGGGGATTAGGTGGGTACAGGAATAAGTAGATCCTGGGGTGAGTGTAAGCAGGAATGGTGGCTGAGGTGAGTGCAGGGGAACTGAGGTAGGTGCAGGGGGAGCTGTGGTTAGTACAGGGGGGCTGAGGTGGGTGCAGGGGAGCTGTCGTTACTACAGCGGGGCTGAGGTGGCTGCAGGGAGACAGGGGCCTGAGGTGGGTGCAAGGGGAGATGTGGTGTGTGGAGGAGGAGCTGAGGTGGGTACAGAGGAGCTTAGGTGGGTACTGGGGGTTGAGGTGGGTATTGCGGGCTGAGGTGGGTACTAGGGGGCTGAGGAGGGAGCAGAGGTGGGTATTGGGGGCTGAGGTGGGTACAGGGGGGATGAGGTGGGAGCAGAGGTGGGTACTGGGGGCTGATGTACCGGGCTGATGTGTGTAATGGGGGGCTGAGGTGGATAAATGGGGGTACTCAGGCCAAGGTGGGTACAGGGGATGAGGTGGGAGCAGAGGTGGGCACAGGGGGCTGGAGAGCTAGGGAGCAGGGGACTAAGGTGGGTACCTGGGGGCTGAGGTGGGTGCTGGGGCAGAGGTGGAGCAAAGGTGGATACTGGGGCTGAGGTGGGAGCAGAGGTGGGTAATGGGGCTGAGGTGGGTACTGGGGTTGATGGGTACTGGGGAGCTGAGGTGGGAGCAAAGGTGCGTACTGGGGGCTGAGGTGGGTACAGGGGGCTGAGGTGGGTACAGGGGGCTGAGGTGCGTACTGGGGGCTGAGGTGGGTACCGGGGGGCTGAGGTGGGTCCTTTAGTGTTCAATGGGAGAAACGTCAGCACCATTTTATTACATACAACCTACTGTGCTGTCCAGTACTTCTAAGCAGCAGTCCGTCCTCCTTTATCTTAGTCCCCATGTCAGTTCCCACCCCATCGGGGCTCTGGGTATAGGCCCTCCTGTGTGTAAGCACTGTGATTCCCTCGAACAAGACAAAGAAAAAAACATTAAGATAGAACTTAAGAGCGAAATAACAGAAAAAAACTTATATACAGTTGCTCAACAACCATGTGACGGGCACACGGTAGGCAATTAGTGTGAGTGACGTATACCGCATACGTCTTAGTGGCCTGGCTTGGGCCACTGGGGGGTGAAGTGGTGGATAGTACCATCTATTGAGTATGTCATGTCATAGGGGACTGTCCCTATCCATAGCTCTAACCCTAGACCGAGAGATGTCGTGTCCCTAGGTCAAGATAGAGAGAGGACATGCGTTATGTGTTGCGGTCTTGCTCTCTCTATATTTTACGACCTACGTTCCTGTGTCCGTTTGTACATGCATACTTTCAACAATATCAACATATGGAAATATACTAAACGTGCCCGGTTGTTTGACCTCAGTATAAGGTTTATCTTATTTTGTTACTACTTTATTATGATTGTTGTTTTTTTTTTGTCTTTTACCTTAGTCAATTTTTTTCGTTATTATGTTTTTTATTTTATTTTTTTATTTTTCTTATTTTTTCCTTATTTTTGTGTTTTTCCTTTTTTTAAAATTTTTGGTAAATACATTGTGTTTGTATATGTTATTATTATCGTTATTATGATTTATTTGCTTTTATTTTGCAAACCAAATGCAGTCTAACCTAACAAGAAAAAAAAAGTAAAACTGATTTACCGGGCCGATCCTAAGTTATCCGGCAACCAGTGGATTGTGTATCAGAGCCCATTGGGCAGTATCGCTGGGCGTCCCCTCGCCTTAATCCACTATGTTATTATAGGGGTGTTAACTCCCTCTCACCTTACAACCATATCAAACGGCATCTAGAACACCTTCCCTCTCATTTGAAAAAAATGATAACAAAAGTGTCTATGGTGTGCCATTCACTTAGCTGCTTCAATTCTGTGCCAGTCTCCAGCTACTCGAGATGGGTGGGTAGGGGCAGCTTTTTCCGCCGACTCTGTCTGTGGCAGGGGAATGTTCCATTCTGCTAGCCCGTTCCTCCCATCCTCTGGGCTGAGAAACACCTTGTCCACTCCATTCCTCCATGTGATTAGGCGTGTCAGAAAGCCCCATTTGTATGGTATGGATGCCTCTCTGAGTGCCTTGATGATAGGGCCAAAAGCTCTTCTTTTAGCCATTGTCGCTGGTGACAAGTTGGTATATAGCTGGATATCCTTGAAGCGCTCTCCTAGAGTCTGTGCATCCCGCGCCACCATCATCAGCCTCTCTTTTACCGTGTAGAAATGTACCCTTACGGTTACATCTCTTGGTACTGCCGCTGGGAGGCCTCTGGGCTTCATTAGCCTGTGTACTCTGTCCAGTTGTCTCTGTCTAGTAATCCTGCTCCGAAGCCTCCGGTAGCAGTGCATGGAAGAGTTGGATGATATAGTCTCTTAGGTCAGGTTGTTTTACCTCCTGAGATATGCCACGCAGACGGATATTGTTTCTGCGGGCCCTATCTTCTAGATCCACCACTTTTGTCTCCTGCTGTTGTATTTGAGTCTTGAATGTGGTGTAGGCATCAGCCAGGGTATTATGTGCTTCTATGACCTCCTCCATCTTGTCTTCTAAATAGGCTGTTCGGTCCCCAATAGCCTGCACATCTCTCTAATGTCAGCAGCTAATTTTTGAAAGTCAGCTCTCATAGTCTGTTTAAGGTCTGTCAGCAGGATCCTAATGTCCCCTGCAGCTTGGGGGATGTGCTGGAGGCGAGATACTGAGGTTACATCACTTGCCTCTGATTCAGATGCTGGTGAGCGCGCCATTTCGGCGCCATCTTGGAGCAGCTTGCTCGGCGTTGAGAGGGCCGAGATCTGCAGGTTCGCGGCTTTTTGCCTCTGCTTTCTGGCTGGTTTGCTTGACATCGCCGGTGTTTGACAACTGAAGCAGCCGTTTTTTGTCCAGTCCAATGCTGTGGATACAGGCTTTAAGGTACCCAGTCCAATGGAGCTAGTCTCTCACACGTCCAACTCAGTCCGTGTCGTAGCCACGCCCCCAAGCTCCATACACTTTGACTGAAAATCGTGATTTTCTGCTGAAACTCTCACCTCAAAGTATACTAAAACTAATACTCTCCTGTTCCTTTGTACAAGGGAGTATAAGAGGGCAAGTTTGAAGCCTCAGTTCACAACCTAAGATCAGGAATTGCATTGCGGCCTGAGCTCCTGAGGTCCTAAGCGGAAGGGAGAAGCAACTGCTCTCCCGGCCTATAACTCACGGTGATAGCAACAACTGCTATGTTGTGAAGTGTGTCTGTGGCATTGGCTAAAATTTGGACGATAACTACTTGCCAGAATGTTTAGCAAAGTGTGATTGCTCAACACCAGATGAGA
>OW240919.1:28495955-28510503 GCA_933207985.1 Pelobates cultripes | reverse complement strand
AGAGCTTCTGGCTCTCAATGAGGTTGTTGTAGATGCTGGGAGAGGCCCTCAGTGGACCCCAGGTCCTAAAACAGTTTGGCTACTTCCATTGGAGGGTCGGGGGTCATTGTGATTGGAGTTTTCTTAGAAGATGGTATAGGCTCAGCCACTTTTTTGGTTTATTTTCAAAATTCTTCCAATAAGCAATCTTTTTTACTTGTAGAATTCAGCTGAGTGAAATAATCACACATGGAATTATTCATTCATTTGGAATTGTTTGAAATTAACCATAAATGTCAAATTTTAACTTTCTAGATAATATCAAGTTTAGTGAATGATACTGTCTGTTAACAATGCTGGAAATGTAAATTATTGAATCCAGTGAACATTATTCACTCTGTAGGGAAACTAAATGTTTTTATCATTTGTAACAATAAATATAATAATAATATTAATAAAAACTTGAATCATGTGTCATTAGGAGCATTGTGCAATTTGCACTATTTTACATATATATATATATGGAAGGTGTTTGTGTGAAAAGTTAATCTTTGACCAATAATCACATTCATTTATGGGTGTTCAAGAGATTTATGGGGATTGTGGTTCAACATTTGGAAAATTGACTTTGAAGATTTCTACCTTAAAAATATGAAATCTCCATTTATAGCCTCTGTGCGCTTACTGTGTGTTTCATAGTAGATTTGTGTTCCATAGTAGATTAGGTGAAGAAATGAGAAGCAATAATGCTTTATTTCCAGTGATATATAGTATTTGGTACATTAGTTCAATGTAATAATATAACACAATCTCCCTAGAATGTAATCTGGTTTCAGCAGACCGCCTGCACCTTCTGTTCTTGTACACCCAACTTGTCTTGCTCAGCTTCTTGTTTTGTTAATCCACTTTTTGTACAACGCTGCAGAATATGTTGGCACCTTATAAATAACAGTTATATAGAAAATGGATGTATTGAAGTTTCTCCGAGTGTAACTTCAATATATCCATTTTTGATATTACTCTCCCCATGCAAGGTATCTTTATAGATTAACATCTCCATTTGGTAAAACAGTTATCTTATGATTTATTGTATTTCTGTATTTTTATATCAATTATATTCTTTTTTTTACAGACCCCTCTCTGCGTACAACAGCCTCATGGACAGGCACCTGACTGGGTATTTCAACAATACACGGATAAAAAGACATCTTCAAAGAGCTGGGCTGGTAGGATTTTACTTTGAAAGAGCATTAAAATATGCATTCAATACTTGCTTCAGAAAAAGAAATTAATACTTTGACTTTTCTAAATAAAGCAGAATATAGGCGTATTAAATCAGATGTTGTAAGATTTATGATTTATGGATTGTGTAGTTTGTTTTTTTCTGCAGGTTCAACAGTTTTAGCATACCAAACATTTTAGCTCCCCCCCAGCCCCCTCCAGTAACGCTGGTGCAAGGCTTAAGTACACATATGGCACAATGGAAATGATGGCCATTTGCTTACACAGTATGCCAGAGCACTCATGGGCATGCCAGAAAAATTGTAGGACAGCAGAGTTACCCTTACAAAGGCCTCAATTTAATATTGTTGGACCAGCTTTCTAAATGATTTAGTATTTTGGGTAAACTTTTAAAATGTTTTTTATTTTTATCAACATTTAAAAAAATATATATATATATATATATATATATATATGTCCACATATAAAAGCATATCAATTTATATATATATATATATATATATATATATATTTTTTTTTTTCATATATATATATATATATATATATATATATATATAAAAATCAACATACTACAAAATTTAAATATTTGTTGTAACATTAAATAATTTGAAAAGCTTATCTGAAACTATTAAATCATTAGATCCAGGCCCAAGTTTGCCATTCTACTGACCTCCTGTACACTGTTCAACCCACAAAATGTTTTAACAGCATTTACTGTGGTAAATGAGAATCTATTTTATGTATTTAATTCAAACACAGCACTGTGGATATGTAAAAGAAAATGGGAGTATTCTTCAGTCTTGTCATATGACTCGTTGTGTTTTTGACACATGTCAAAGTGCATTGATGTTCCTTATTTGTTGTGATGTGAAGTTACAGTTACCTTATTTTTAAATGGTAGACAGGAGATTTTTTTTCAACCTCATAAAGTGCATATTTACATATATATATATTTGCAGATTACAAGAAGGATATGTAAAAGAAAATGGGAGTATTCTTCAGTCTTGTCATATGACTCGTTGTGTTTTTGACACATGTCAAAATGCATTGATGTTCCTTATTTGTTGTGATGTGAAGTTACAGTTACCTTATTTTTAAATGGTAGACAGGAGATTTTTTTCAACCTCATAAAGTGCATATTTACATATATATATATTTGCAGATTACAAGAAGTGGAAGAATATTATCTGAGAAAGAATACAGGATAAATGCCATGCGGCGTGATCATCAGAAATATATCCGTGAATGCCTGGCGCAAGCGATATTCCATAAGGTGCTGGACATGGAGGTAAGAATTTAAATTGATTTTCATTTTTCATTATTATAAATATTTTCTTGGTTTACTTTCTAATTAACCTCGTCCTGCCTTTTATCTCGTTCTTCTAGTCTTATAAAAACAGAGTTCATTAAACATGTACAGAATAAAAAAATAAAAAATCACCATGAATGTGTAAAGAAATGATTATAGAATAAAGCGATAATAACAAAAACTAGATAAGGTAACACAAATGTTGAACATTGATGAACGTTTAAAATAAATAAATAAATAAATAAAATAATAAGAATAAAAGAAAATATAAATATATTTTTAAGACGATATATATCCACCCACCTAGCACATTTTTCCTGTTTTGAAGTAATATTTTGAGATTGTTGCGAATACAATGTATTAATAATACAAGGCAATGTTTAGCGATCAGGCACGACAGACAGTAATGGTCCCCTGGATAATGTACAGTTGTTTAGTACAGATATCCATTTAATATAAACAGGCCGCAGGTGTAACTAACATATTGTCTTTGTTAACCTACAACTCCAGTGGGATATTTCACTCGAGAGACGTGTCCTATATTAAATTCCCCATGAATTGAAAGTACCGCACTAGTTCTATTTTGAGCACTGTATCCATCACTGATATACAGAACAAAACAGCAATCACACGCGATTTAGAACACACGATAAACAGAGTATAACAATCATAAAAAAAAATTCTGAATGTCTCTGAGAGTGAAGATTGAGTGGTTTATAAATGTGTCCAGAGCCTCTAGATAGTATTATTTTCCCTTAATACATGTTTAAAGTTATGAATATTTTATATTACATGGGTAAGTTAGGGTTAGGGTTAGTGTGAGTGTTAAGGTTAGTGGTTTTGTCAGAGTTAGTTTGAATGTTATGGTCAGGACTCGTTAAGTTTTAGGACAGCACCGGTACACACAATGTTCCTGTGCGTGAGTTTATTTGGAGTTATACTGCTGCTGTTTACTCAACTTTTCAGATACAACTTTAGAGTTTAATGAGTGCTAAGAGGTCTATTTACAAAATGGTGAGTTGTAGGGATTTTTATAACTAACTTTCCAACTTTATAATCCCAAACTACAGAGTTCTAAAACAATGGCTGAATATTCAGGTATTTTGGCTAAAAAATATGCAAGTCTGTTATTAACTTTTCACAACTTACTATAAATAAACATTTTTGATCAGTAATATAAAATATGGTTATTTTTGGCCACTACAGCAACTTAACCGCCTTAAAGGGACATGGGTAGACACGATAACCACTTTAATGTATCAAAATGGTTATGGTGTCTGGAGTGTTCTTTTAAGTACCAGAATGCTATCTACCTTCTGGCATTCAAATTATCTCATAAACGCTCAATTGACGTAACACTAATTCTTCAATAATCCAAACACAAGTTTAATATATTTCCCTTTAGAATATACTCGTGATGAACTTGTGCAAGGGTTTTAAATGTTGTGCAAGAATTGTAAGGCAATGATATGTGATTACTGTAAACACATGCTTGTGTAACAAAGTTGCCATCATTAGACTTTGTGCCTAGTAACATCAAGGAGATAAGTAAACAATGGGACAGCAGGTGGAACTCGATACTGTTGCCAGTGACTGTTAATCTATTGTAATTATGTGACAAGAAAATTGGAACCATTTCACGTTTTGTCTATGGCATGGATATGGAAAAACACATCTAAAACTGTGATCCAAGGAAAAATTTAATTACAAAAAAAATGTAAATATATATTTGCCTGTATTGGGGCAATTTCAAGAGAAACCTGATATTCCTTTGATGTGGTAGGGTAAATATGTGAATACTATCTGTGCCTAGAGGGGTATCAGCTACACCTCGCTGGCAAGACCCAAAGGAGGCCAAAACGATTGTCTGGGGTTTCTGTATCTCTGTGCAGAGAGAACTATTACCGGCATTTTGATTCTGGACTGGGTGGGATAAGTCTGATGTGCAATGGAATAGGTTCTCTTTTTAATGGCACAAGTGAGCCAAAACATGTTGAGACCTGTGCGAGGGTTTACCGAGTTTCTTGAAGCTTGTGCCCTTTCTCAGAGTTCTCATATTCTCTGTTTTTATTGCAGTCCATATATTTTAACTTTATCTATAATCCAGGGTTGAGGAATTTATTATGCACAATAGCCACCCAAATAACAGTAACTACTGCTGTAAATGTATAACCTATCAGAAGATCCCATATATCTTGTGTTAAAGGACCACTATAGTGCCAGGAAAACATACTTGTTTTCCTGGCTCTATAGTGCCCTGAGGGTGCCCCCACCCTCAGGGACCCCTTCCCGCCGGGCTCTGGGGAGAGGAAGGAGTTAAAATCTTACCTTTCTCCAGCGCCGGGCGGGGAGCTCTCCTCCTCCTCTCTGCCTCCTCTCCTCCTCTTCGGCTGAATGCGCATGCGCGGCAAGAGCTGCGCGCCCATTCAGCCAGTCTCATAGGAAAGCACGCAAACGCCTCTAGCGACTGTCAATGAGACAGCCACTAGAGGCTTTAGAGGCTGGATTAACCTATTTATAAACATAGCAGTTTCTCTGAAACCGATATGTTTATAAAAAAAAAAGGGTTAATCCTAGCTGGACCAGGCACTCAGACCACTTCATTAAACTGAAGTGGTTTGGGTGCCTATAGTGGTCCTTTAAAACGTTACACCTATTATCATGTTTTCACATACTATATTGATCTGCTTGATATGTCAGAGCTTTATAAATAGATTCCTAATTATAAATGGTAGTTTTAAAGGGCTTCTATAGTGTAAGGTATACAAAGTTGTATTCCTTAATCTATAGTTACCTCTGTCTCCTCCCCTCCCCTCCCCTCCCCCTCCCTCACATCTTCCCCCAGCACTGAAACTGCTAAAAACCCTTTGTGTACTTACCCGATTCTGAGGGCGATCCCCCTCAGCGCTGGGGGGGGTGGTCTAACAGGGCTAATGCGCATGTGCCCCCCCCCATTAGATCCTCTCCATTGCAAAGCAGTGCTTTACTATACTTTTCTATGGGGATTTTACTGACGCTGGATGTAGGCATGCAGAGCATCAGAATGTCGAATGTCAGTTAGACTACCAAGAGTCGGTTAGCCACCAGGAAGTGGCTGTCTGACTCACATCAACTAGACACAGTTTTAGTCCTGCAATGTAATAATTGAAGTGTCTCAAAAACGGCAATGATTTAAATTGCAGGACTAAGGGGGAGCTGAAGTGGTCTGGGTGACTATAGTAGCCCTTTAAGTAAGCACTGTAATGTTTCCATTTTTCGTATGTAGTTGGATACCCAAATCTGAAGATTTTGAGACATTTTTCTTATACTCAATGTTTGTTTTTTTTAGCGCCATCACCAAATTGAAATAAAAAGAAAACTGGAATCTTTTGCCAGAAAGGAACGAGTTCAAAGAACCAAGGTAATGGAAATTCTGCACATTTTCAAAGTGTTGCTAAAAAGATACATATCTTTAGAGACATAAAACACATTGCTTTTCCAATGCCATAAAGTATTACATCAAGTGATGGCCAGGCTTGACAGTATATTTATATATTTAGTCCATTTCCCATATGTAATGTATCTGCACATCATGCAAAATGCACATCAGTTGCAAAGTTAAAGGACCACTATAGTGCCAGGAAAACATACTCATTTTCCTGCCACTATAGTGCCCTGAGGGTGCCCCCACCCTCAGGGACCTCCTCCCTCTGGGCTGGATGGCGAGGAAAGGTTTAAAACTTACCTTTTTTCCAGCGCCAGGCGGGGAGCTCTCCTCCTCCTCTCCTCCGATCTCCCCTCTTCGGGCTGAATGCGCATGCGCGGCAGGCTGCGCACGCGCATTCGAAAGCCAACCTATGGATGCCTTCTCACTGTGATTTTCACAGTGAGAAGTTATCGCGAACGCTTCTAGCGCTGTCAATGAGACAGCCACTAGAGGCTTTAAAGGCTGGATTAACCTACAGGGAGTGCAGAATTATTAGGCAAATGAGTATTTTGACCACATCATCCTCTTTATGCATGTTGTCTTACTCCAAGCTGTATAGGCTCGAAAGCCTACTACCAATTAAGCATATTAGGTGATGTGCATCTCTGTAATGAGAAGGGGTGTGGTCTAATGACATCAACACCCTATATCAGGTGTGCATAATTATTAGGCAACTTCCTTTCCTTTGGCAAAATGGGTCAAAAGAAGGACTTGACAGGCTCAGAAAAGTCAAAAATAGTGAGATATCTTGCAGAGGGATGCAGCACTCTTAAAATTGCAAAGCTTCTGAAGCGTGATCATCGAACAATCAAGCGTTTCATTCAAAATAGTCAACAGGGTCGCAAGAAGCGTGTGGAAAAACCAAGGCGCAAAATAACTGCCCATTAACTGAGAAAAGTCAAGCGTACAGCTGCCACGATGCCACTTGCCACCAGTTTGGCCATATTTCAGAGCTGCAACATCACTGGAGTTCCCAAGAGCACAAGGTGTGCAATACTCAGAGACATGGCCAAGGTAAGAAAGGCTGAAAGACGACCACCACTGAACAAGACACACAAGCTGAAACGTCAAGACTGGGCCAAGAAATATCTCAAGACTGATTTTTCTAAGGTTTTATGGACTGATGAAATGAGAGTGAGTCTTGATGGGCCAGATGGATGGGCCCGTGGCTGGATTGGTAAAGGGCAGAGAGCTCCAGTCCGACTCAGACGCCAGCAAGGTGGAGGTGGAGTACTGGTTTGGGCTGGTATCATCAAAGATGAGCTTGTGGGGCCTTTTCGGGTTGAGGATGGAGTCAAGCTCAACTCCCAGTCCTACTGCCAGTTCCTGGAAGACACCTTCTTCAAGCAGTGGTACAGGAAGAAGTCTGCATCCTTCAAGAAAAACATGATTTTCATGCAGGACAATGCTCCATCACACGCGTCCAAGTACTCCACAGCGTGGCTGGCAAGAAAGGGTATAAAAGAAGAAAATCTAATGACATGGCCTCCTTGTTCACCTGATCTGAACCCCATTGAGAACCTGTGGTCCATCATCAAATGTGAGATTTACAAGGAGGGAAAACAGTACACCTCTCTGAACAGTGTCTGGGAGGCTGTGGTTGCTGCTGCACGCAATGTTGATGGTGAACAGATCAAAACACTGACAGAATCCATGGATGGCGGGCTTTTGAGTGTCCTTGCAAAGAAAGGTGGCTATATTGGTCACTGATTTGTTTTGTTTTGTTTTTGAATGTCAGAAATGTATATTTGTGAATGTTGAGATGTTATATTGGTTTCACTGGTAATAATAAATAATTGAAATGGGTATATATTTGTTTTTTGTTAAGTTGCCTAATAATTATGCACAGTAATAGTCACCTGCACACACAGATATCCCCTAACATAGCTAAAACTAAAAACAAACTAAAAACTACTTCCAAAAATATTCAGCTTTGATATTAATGAGTTTTTTGGGTTCATTGAGAACATGGTTGTTGTTCAATAATAAAATTAATCCTCGAAAATACAACTTGCCTAATAATTCTGCACTCCCTGTATTTATAAACATAGCAGTTTCACTGAAACCGCTATGTTTATAAAAAAAAGTTAATCCTAGAGGGACCTGGCACCCAGACCACTTCATTAAGCTGAAGTGGTCTGGGTGCCTAGAGTGGTCCTTTAAGGTTAGCGATTACTGAATTATAATGTGTAAAATCCCCTGGAATAGCACACTGTATCCATTGTACAGCGCAGCTGAATTTGTTGGCACTATATAAATAATAATAATAGTAATGGGCATATTTTGTTCAATATAAATGAATTTACTAATAGTGGAACACACTTATATATCAAGATATATATATGCATTATGATTAATGCTTATATTATGTGTAAGCTGATTAATTACATTTGAAAGGATTTAAAAATTGTGATTTTTTTTAGAAAACGATGTCCTATTTTTTTTCTTAATTTTATACGGCTAATGATTATTTTAGAAGTGATTTTATTTTCATCTATACATTTAGTACATAAAGAAAATGTAAGAAATGTTATGCCTTCTTTATTTAAACTTTTAATTTCAAAGGAAAGGGCTAGATTTATTGGTAATTGGATGTATGTAATGTCACTTTAGAAGAGTATATAAAATATCTGCTGAAACTATGGTTGTAACATGTAACTATGTATTTATATTCCAGGTGGACCATTCAAAAAGTGCAGAAGAAACGGGTCCTGTCTTTTCTCCTCGCCCACCAACTGGGCCAAGAAGTGGGCTGAACCGACAGATGACAACACAGGTGGAAGGTTCAGATTCTTCAGAATCAGTCAGTACATTATAGCTATGTGTCCATGTAGTTACAAAAATATATTTAGTAGTGGCTTTATAACACTGATGAGTGGAGTGGAATGTGGAAGGAATCCATTTAGAAACTTTTCTATGGAATCCATTTAGAAACTTAACCTCCTGTGGAATTCAGTACTTGGTACAGTATTATAGAAACATAAATAAAAATAAATAGATATTTGTTTTTAAAGTTTTTAGTTTTTTTTTAGTTTGCAAAATGGAAATAAAAGTATAAATCAACAAAAGGGGCATTTGTTTTTTCAAATGCTTACCAATGGATTCTTTGTAATCAGATGCAATAGCTGCCCAGTTTGTAGTTTATTATTACAGTGAACAGCTGCAGGCTGCTCGCTGTTTAGTACACATGCCTCCAGCCACTGCAGGGGTATCTGAATTCTCACTGTAGCAAGTAACCCTAAAAGTGTATTTTAAACTTAAGATTTAGAATAGCCAAACTGGAAAATTTGTCTAAGTCATCTATACTCCTAGTTCAATCGCTTTGAAATTATCATTGAAAGAATTGTGTATGCGAGATTGACTGACTTCCTCGAGTCCAACTCTCTGCTAGACCCGCTTCAGTCTGGTTTCTGAGCTAAGCACTCTGTGGAAACGGCACTGACCAAAGTATCCAATGATCTACTCGCTGCAAAATCTCGTGGTCACTACTCTATCCTAATTCTCCTTGACCTGTCTGCGGCTTTTGACACTGCTGATCATCAACAGCTTCTTCTCATCCTCCGCAATATCGGTCTACAAGATATTGCTCTCTCCTGGTGCTCCTCCTACCTCTCCCAGCGCTCTTTCAGTGTTTCTTTCTCTGGCTCTGCTTCTGCTCCCCAACTCCTCTCTGTTAGTGTCCCCCAAGATTCAGTCCTTGGTCCCCTACTGTTCTCCATCTATACTGCCTCCCTTGGTAAACTCATTAGCTCCTTTGGCTTCCAATATCATTTCTATGCGGATGACACGCAAATCTACCTATCTTTTCCTGATCTCTCCCCGTCCCTCTTGACTAGGACAAGGTGATGTTTTGAAACTGTTAGAAAAATGCATAAATGTCCAGAGGATATAAAATCCAATGGGCACAAAAAGGTTCCTTGAAAAATATAAAATGTATATAATATTAGAAAGATATAAACAATTAGGTACATTTTATTAAATATTTAGAGAAAAGACATATAACATACACCCATAGAAAAGAGCTACAAGAAATAAAGGCTCTATATAATGACCAGTAGGGGGGGACTCTATTGTAGACTGGATGGGATGTTGGCTGGGGATAATAAGAATGGAAGTTTGAGAACCAATAAAGTCTGTGTATCAACTGCAGTGAACCTCTTGTGGCTATAATCAAAGGCAACAGAGAGCCCTATGAATCAACACCACTATTATGGGTAAACTGAATTGAATCAAATGTATCCATTGTGTAATGGTGTGTCAACACAGGCTGCTACCTGAACAGATGTTGCAAAGACTAGATTTGCATAGTAATTACAGTAAACCTCCTAAGGCTATAATAAAAGGCAATAGAGATATAAATTCACACCACTATTATGGGTAAGCAGTATTAAATCAAATGTGTCCAGTGTAACCGTGTCTTAACACCAACTGCTACCTGAAAGGGTAGTATAAAGATTGAGTTATGAATGACATCCAGTTTAGCCAGTTTATAGAATCCTGAAACAGCATTCTATAAACTGGCTAAATAAAAAATCTGACTTCAAGGTCGCTAACTGAAAAAATTGGCAAACGAGAAGGCTTGATGCTACCAAACATCCAGACTACGGTTACTACAAGGTTCTCACATTTTGAAATTGTAATGTCAGAAGGAGATAAACTGAACCAAGGCATATTGCAGAGAATTAAGAGGTAATTTCAGTCTTACTGGCTGAGAATAACAGGAGTAGACTTCTGAATACAATACCCAACACAAGCTATAAGTAGATGAATCATAATTGTAGTATAACCCAAATATGCTGGAAAGGAAAGGTGCATGGGATCTCTGAGCAATACATACGGTACCTCCCAACACTTCAAATGGACAATTAGGGACACTTTAATTTGAGTGAGTGGGGGTGTGACCAAGGCTGTTCCGAGATATTTTATGTGACTAAAATATAATTTAGAACAAGATGAATGTATCTTATTTACACAGACTGATTTATAAACACATTTATTGTAGATTTAATACGCATTACTGGGAGTATTATTGCTTTGGAGCTCTGTTATACACTCAGATACACCAACAATATGGAGCTCATAGAAAAGTGGACATTAGGATGGAGAAAAATGACAGAGTGATTTGGGCTCAAAATAGGGAATGTCTCTATGAAATAGGGATGTTTGGGATATATGGAAAATCTAAGAGACAATTAAATAATCATGAATTTATGGCAATGTAGGAGAGTCCAGTAAATGTTTAATAAACAGAGTCCAGCTACCAAATCCATGGTCAATCAGAGATGGCAGGCAGGAATTTTCAGGACTACTTGCTTCTTATATAATTAACCTCTAATAAGAGCCCAGAATAGGCTGCAAACTGTACATTTATAACTTTATATTCAGGCACGCTGGCTGAGAGCGGATTACGCAATAATTCAATTTCTGAGTATTCTAACAGGTTCAGAATCAATTAAACAGTCATGATGTATGCGTTTCAACTTCCACTACTGAATAATGTATAAGGCTCCAAAAGGTCAAACTTCAGTAACATGGAAGGCTAAACAAACTGCTCACTAAATTGCTCTCCAGGGTTCAAATCCCGCAGAGTCATCTGCCCTGGTGTTTTTCCAGATCTCTTCTTTTATTGGTCAGCTGAGAAGCTGAATCCTGACAAGGGGATTTATTTACAATATAATACATATTTTAGCCAAAGAATAATAATTATTTTATTGTAGTGAGCAATCCAAAACATAGATTAGTTTCTTGTAAAGGGATTCCATTTAGAATGTAACCAATCCTAAACCACTGAACCAATCACGATGCTTGATCAGCTTGTAATTTTTGGTCAGTACCAGCATATGTTTCAAACATGTTTTAGCTCACTTGTACCATATAAAAGGGATCCTTACATTGGCTTCCTGTGTGCTATAGGAGTCAATTCAAGGCACTAACTCACACCTATAAAGCACTGAACAACTCTAGCCCCTCTTATATCTCCTCACTGATCCACAGGTATGTCCCTTCCCGGTCTCTCCGTTCTGCCCGTGACCACCTCCTGTCCGTTGTCCGCACCCGTACGGCCAACTCGCGCTTGCAGGACTTCTCGCGGGCGGCTCCCTTCTTATGGAATAGCCTGCCTACCGCCATCCGACTCTCCCCTAGTCTTGCATCTTTTAAGAAGTGCCTTAAAACCCATCTCTTTAGGAAAGCTTATGGCCTTCAAGACTAACCCCTACCTCACATACCCGTCTCTTGCCCTCTCCTAAAGGGCAGCCCACCTTATTTGATTGCACATTCCTGTCCTAATGTGTCTTACACCCCACCTCCTATAGAATGTAAGCTCGATTGAGCAGGGTCCTCTTCAACCTATTGTTCCTGTAAGTTTATTTGTAATTGTCCTATTTATAGTTAAATCCCCTTTCATAATATTGTAAAGCGCTACGGAATCTGTTGGTGCTATATAAATGGCAATAATAATAATAATAATAAATCCGATACCATTTGCACATTAGATTGATCTCCAACAAAGGATCGATCCTTAAATCAAAATAAATAGATTTACTCCATATACCGCTAGATCTTATTTCCTCTACTCATGACAGCAGAAAACCTACTCAGTTTAAATTTCAGAAATTTCAGTCTAGATCTAGAATCTCATTATCATTGCAAGCAGCATTACATTACATCTTTTCAAGTCCTGGAACCTAGCTTGTAATTTTACATTCATCTATTGCCCTCTAGAGGATAAAACAGAAATGGACTTTTCTTAATTTCCTCACTAAGCTTTTCTTGTATTATAGTATTTTATGTAGCCATGTAGCAATCCATACAGAATTCTTGATTGCTAAACTGATACATGTCTCACTTGTAATCTAAACATAAGTATCTAGAAGCTAACATTCACATGTAAAAAATACTGTAAACATAGAGGTGACGTTTAAAACTTCAATACATAGAGGTCTGATTGAAAAAAAGACAGCAGTTGAGAACTGTCCTCTAACATTTGTATGACCATATGCATGAAGAGTATCCTGGATATGGGCTAAATCTTTAGACATCCTAACATTTAGGAAACTCACCCAGGTTATTAAATCAGTACCAACAACTAGACAAGCTTATAGTGTCAGTGGTTAAATTGTGTAATTAAATAGAATTTTGCCGCCGTGCCGCAAAGTCATTTTTGCATGACAAGTGCATAGAGAAAGAAAATGATCAAAGTTTTGTTTTGGTGTCACTTTTCCCATGTCCACAAATCCATTCTGTAAAGCATATATTCCTTGCTACCTCTCTTGTATATTATTATGCACAGGGTGGCCCTATATATATCACAAAATATATTGAAAACACTTGTTAGGAAATTTTCACTTTGCAATCAGAAATAAAGAATAATAGCTCATGTCATTTTTTTTTCATTTTTTAATCTGAAGGCATCTTCTCCCAGACCGAACACAGCTCCTGGTGGCATGCAGCGTCCCTATCGACTTCGGCCACTGCAGGGATACTCTTCCTACGGAAATGTCCCAAAGACATCGTCTGGATCACGACACAAACAGTCCTCTGATGACACAGAGCAGCACTTCTCCAAAGGGGTCAGATAAATCAAATATTTCATAAAACAACTTTCCATTTTATAAACAAACAAATATAATATGTAAAATAAAATAATACAAAGCACAATCGAAAATAGTAAAATCAATCGCTGGTAGCACACAATTAACACGAGGACATTTTACCCTAGGGCACATTGGTGCCTAATTATTTTAAAACAACATCTTTAGCAGTAACGGATGGCTGTGATTGGATAAGAATGTTAGCTGACAACTTTCAGCCTATCACTAGCCCATTGCTAGTATGAATTTGTATGTCTAGAAGGAGCTGTGTACTCTCTGCCTTAGCCATACCTCCAGTGAGGGATGGGCTGTGTGTGGCCACGGACCATCATTTAGTGCTAAACTGCTCAAAAGTGGTTTGACAGAGACAGGCAGGCACAGAACTGTTTACAGTGAAACCAGTGCAACTGCAACAAAATAAATCTCAGTGTGTCAGGGGGCCTATGGACTTTAGGTACAGTCGTAGTTACCATGGGGCAGGCCTGACTGCACCAGCACCGATGGTAGTCCTGCCGTGAAATGTTGTAGCCAGACTCACCAGGGCCCAGGGGACACAAGTGTCCACCGCATGAGGAAGAGCTAGACTTGGAGAGTGGGTGAATGTGTGTAGGTGTGTGGATCTGTGCTAGTGTGTCAGTATGTAGAGCCATGCATGTGTGTCAGTGTGAGAAACTGAGCTTGTGTCAGTGTTTTAGGATCTGTGTGTGTTTGAGGATCTGAGTGTGTATGTACCTGTGTATGTGTGTTCATCTATGCATGTGTACGACCAGAGGCGGACTGACACCTCACAGGGCCCTCGGGCACTGGGTGATCAAGAGCCCGCCCTCTTGGTCTTGGTACAAGGTTTTCTGGCCCTGCTACTCTTCTCCCCCTTCTTTTTGCTGCTTTTACACATATATTACGTGTAGGCTGCCCATCACAAAGAATGGCTGTGTGAGAGCCACACAGCCCTGACTCCCC
>OW240919.1:28433573-28495855 GCA_933207985.1 Pelobates cultripes | reverse complement strand
TGACTCCCACACCCGCAGTGTCCCCCAAAATGGCCAGATTTACTTTTAAGGAGTTAATCCAACCAAAAACAGTGTTTTAATAAACACTGTTTTTAGATGGAGTAACCCTTGCTGGTATGCCTCCCCAGCAATTAAAATAAAGAAATAAAGCAAATTTAATTTCACACTTCCAGTGATTTTGCTTAGGACATCACAAGCAGCACCCCCACTTGTACAACCTTACAACTAGCCACATGAGTTTGGAGTCTACTTGTGGGTTTGCGTGTGTGGGGATGCTGCTAGTGATGTTGTGTTCCTGTATGTCAAAGTGTTGTGTTAGATTAATTGTTTCTCTTGTTTTAAAAGAAATCAAAGAGAAGACTCAGCGCTAGGCTGCCACAGAAAATAAATATTTATACAAAGTACACGGCTGCAGACCTCAAGGAAAAAGGGGAATCCCCTCTAATCCCCTAACAATAAATATAATACTAAATAACACAAAACAGAAAAAGGTGCGCCTTAAAAAGAATGCTAAAAATAATAATAGTCCAAATGACTTATCATAAATCCAGTATGGTGCAATCCACGCTCATAGGAAGGACTCTTGAAATACAATAAAATGGAATCGGTCTTCACGGGTATGTACTTGAAATTCAGTGAAGCATATGAGGAAAGAAAACACAAAAACAGGACTCCAATGGTACAGTATGTAGACAAAATGAAATAATAAAATAGTGGTAATCAGTACTACTCACAATCTCCAGAGCTAAAATCCAGCTCTGGTATTGAATGTATGAAGTGGAATGATCCCCACTCAAGGGTATGTGAAGTGGTGCTGGTTGGCAGGTGTATAAGACAAATCAGTAGTCCAATATTGGTGCGATCCAGCCCAAAATAGAAAGAGTAAAATATAGTGCTCACTGTGTCTTTATGAATAAAGAGATATAAAATATATGAAATGTACTCACAATATGTAGAGCAGGCTATACTGCTCGATGTAAGCATATGGGTGGTACAATCCCCACCTACGGATTCTTTGTGCTTCTTTAATAAGCGGTGAATATCAATGTAGCCAGGTAAAAACGTATAAAATAAAATAAGATTTATAAAAAAGGAATATGGCAATCAAAAAAATTTTGTGCCAAAAGAATTCCTTTATTAAAATATAGTAAAAACAATATCTAGACGCGTTTCGCCTAAAAAGGCTTCAAGTAGATAATAATAAAAAGAACATAACCTGACATATATGAGCTTATATAGGGTGCATTGGTACTATTGAAATTTGAATTTTCCCGCCATAATGACATAATCTCATTAACATAATACATATTAAAAATAGACTTTACAATAGTGCAGTATATTGAGACATATAGTGGTAAGTAATTGCAGCCATTTTAATAAAAAAACAAGGCTTAAAACATATAGTATAAAAGAATAAAAACGAGTCACGTGACGCGCGGCTAAACTACTTCCGCGTCACGTGATATCACGTGAAACGCATGCGTCCCGTATCAGTGGGACGCATGTGTAAAAAAAAAAAAAAAAAGAATTCTAGGGCATCTGTGTGAAGGGAGAGGGATGGGCTGAATAGAGGAAATCGTCACCTCCTCTAAGGGGAGTGACGAATAGGGCTAAGCATGCTTTCATGCTGTCTGACTGCATAAGCAAGCAGACAGCATAAAAGCACCAGCCTCACACAGGAACACAAGTTCAAAACCCAGAAAGGGCATACCAAAAGAGACAGCCAAATTATTAAATATTAAGTACAAGACATATTAATAAATTATACATGTAGAATAGGTATTTACATAAAAAAGTGCACATTAAAACAATGAATTATTTAGTGGACACATATCTATATACAATAGTATGTGTACTTAAATAATATATGTACCTGAATAATATAGAGGAGACAACATGTAATATATATTTAAAAAAAAGAGCCCACTTCTATATTGGGCTAAAATAATTACTTAATTGTGCAAAACATAAAAACACTATGTTAAAAGGATATAAATTAAACTATATAAAGGTTTACAGAAAAAAACATAAAGTATATAGATGTATATATAAAGAATTTACTGAAAGTTTAAGAGAATTCTAAAGTTTTATAAAAAGTTAAAAAGATCAAAGTCTATATTAAGACCTCTTGGGGCAAGAGTTTTCAAATTGTAAGCCCATTCCATTCCCTTTTTGCCTAAAACTTTTTTGACGTCTCCACCTCTCCATGGTACACTGCAGATATCTATGCCAATGCATTTAAGATGTTTTGGATTTTTTCCATGCTGTAAAAAATGCTTTGACACTGATTCTCATAGCCTTTTAAGATATTCCGACAATGCTCGGCCAATCCGGTTTTTAAATCTCTTGTAGTCATACCTACATATTGTAACCCACACGGACACTCCAATAAATAAATTACATTTCTCGTGTTACAGTGGATGAAATGTTTTATCTGATTTATTTTGTGTGTGGATGATGATTTGAAAGAGGTGGTTTTTGATTTTATAGTGTCGCTCGTATGTTTACAGACTACGCACCTATTACATTTAAAAAAGCCACTGAGTTTAGTTAAGAAAGTAGAAGGGCTAGGAGAAGGGGTACTATATTTTTGCTTAGTTTAGTTGCTTGTGAGGATAGACTTAAAGCTGGGTGCCCCTCTAAATATAACACGTGGTTTGTCAGGGATAATTTCAGCTAGAGTCTCATCCTGTTTTAATATATGCAAGTGTTTCTTTACGGTCTTCTTCATAACATTACTTTTGTTATTGAAGTCGAAAATAATTGGCAATGATGGAGCACTTTTAGTGTCTTTTTTACTCTGTATTCTAAAAGTTCTGATCTATTCTTTTCACTAATATTTTTTAACGTTTAATCTAAATCACTCTTGGGGTAATTTTTTGGGGAGAATTTATTCAATAGCAACTGAGATTGTTCTTCAAAATCTTGAGTAAGAGAGCAGTTTCTTCGAAGGCGATGCCATGGAGCCAAGGTTTATAATGGCAGCTGGACACATCAATAACATTGTTCGGGCACACTTCGTTAAAAAAAGTTTTTGTATTTATTTTATCATTCTTGATAAAAATTTCTAGATCTAAAAAATGGATAAGAGATTTACTGTACTCCCAAGTTAAAACAATACCTCTATTATTGCGATTTAAATACTGTAAGAACTGATGAAGAGTCATCTATATACCTACAATATGTGACATGGTTTGCCTGCCAGTCATGCCCCCCAGAATGGCAGTGGATTCCCATTCTGCCATAAAAAGGTTGGCATAACTGGGGGCAAACCTGGTCCCCATAGCGTTTCCTTGTTTTTGTAGATAAACATAATCTAAAAACCAAAAATAGTTATTATTTAGAATTATTTTTATGCCCTGAATTATAAAATCTATTTGTTGATCTGTAATTTTATTTTCGGCCCTTAAAATGTTCTCAACTGCTGAGCACCCTTTATCATGAGGAATGATTGTGTACAAAGATTGTACATCGCCTGTAACTAAAAAATATGTGTTTTTCCAAATAAAATTGTTTAAAAGCTGAAGTAGGGTCATTGAGTCTTTCAAGTACGATTTCATACACTTCACTGAGGGCTGTAAGAGAATATCTAAATATTCAGATAAATTAGATAAAATGGAATTAATCCCTGCCACAATGGGTCTACAAGGAGGGTTTGTGGCATTTTTGTGGATTTTGGGTAAAAAATAAATAACAGGAATTTTAGGGTGAGAAACATTTAAAAATTCGAATTCTTGTTTACTTAAAATATTTTGATCGCGACCACTGATTAAAAAAGAAGTTAAAACATGTTGGATTTTTGAGGTAGGATCTTGTGTTAATTTTTCATAAACATTAGTGTCACTAAGTTGTCTCATACCTCCCCCTTTGTCAGTTGATTTAATGACAATGTTTTCGTCTCTTTTTAATTGTTTTAATGCTTCACGTTCAAGTTGTGTCAGATTATCGTGATCAAATTTATTTTTGTGAATTTTCTCTAAATATTTTGTAACTAACTTCTCAAAGACTTCTAAAGGGCCTGATTTAAAACTAGAAGGAAAAAATGTAGAGTTTTTCTTTAAAGAGGTTGATATTATTCTGGGGTATTCAGGTGGTGAGGTAGCCAAAGGCTGTGAGGTAGATATTTCTGTGTTTTTGCAAGCAAAAAACCTTTTGAGAGTAGCTTTCCTGACAAATTTGTTTACGTCTATAAATGCATTAAATGGTTTGAAAGGATTCGTAGGAGCAAATTTAAGCCCTTTCCTTAAAACTGATATTTGTGTGGATGTTAGGACCTTTTGGGATAGGTTGAAGATGCCAAGTTCTTTCTCATTTATAGGAATTATTGTCGTTCTAGCCTTTCTCTTTTGGGCTCTTCTACCACTTCTACTTCCTCTAAACTTAAACTTCGTGTTCTTGTTTTCATAGGGTGCGGTGTTTGTATATGTGCATTGGTTTGTGTGCAAAGTTCTAAAAAATAGTCATCATTATCTGTTTCAGAATCTACTGATAGCAATTGGTATCTGTTGTTGTGAACATAATTAACAGGTGATTTAGTGCCTTCAAAGTGTCTTTGTGCATATCTCGGTCTTCCAGTCTTAGGTATTGCTCCTCTCTCATTTTGATATATCCCAGCAGAATAAGGTGCATTGCTAGTGTAATTAGAGAAATTTTGTGTTGTTGGAAGTGAGTTCCGATATTGTTGAGATGGATATGAGTGCCTAGGTGAGGCTTGGTAGCTTTGATTATTTCCAATGGTATGTGATCGGTTGGAATAGTGATTACGTGATGAGGTGAAAGGTTTTTTTCTCACAAGAGGATTGGGTGGGTGTTGTGGTTCTCTTCTAGGGGGATGATTAGGATGTGATTTGAATGTATGGGCATTTGATAGGTATTAGAAGATTGATAAGTGGTATTGTCTGGGATGTTTATTTTGTTTAAATGGAAGGAGCGAATCTGATTATTAGAATAATCCTGTTTATCATGAATATATTTCTTTACCTTAATGTGCTTGGTATCCATCTCCACTTTCTCTATTTTATTTTGAATGAGAATGGAATTTTGTTTAAAGACTTGTGTCTCTGTGAATACTGACATATTTTCTTTTAAGTCATGTATCTCTACATCAAGGATTGCCATATTCCTTTTTTATTATTCTTATTTTATTTTATACGTTTTTACCTGGCTACATTGATATTCACCGCTTATTAAAGAAGCACAAGAATCCGTAGGTGGGGATTGTACCACCCATATGCTTACATCGAGCAGTATAGCCTGCTCTACATATTGTGAGTACATTTCATATATTTTATATCTCTTTATTCATAAAGACACAGTGAGCACTATATTTTACTCTTTCTATTTTGGGCTGGATCGCACCAATATTGGACTACTAATTCGTCTTAAACACCTGCCAACCAGCACCACTTCACATATCCTTGAGTGGGGATCATTCCACTTCATACATTCAATACCAGAGCTGGATTTTAGCTCTGGAGATTGTGAGTAGTACTGATTACCACTATTTTATTATTTCATTTTGTCCACATACTGTACCATTGGAGTCCTGTTTTTGTGTTTTCTTTTCTCATATGCTTCACTGAATTTCAAGTACATACCCGTGAAGACCGATTCCATTTTATTGTATTTCAAGAGTCCTTCCTATGAGCGTGGATTGCACCATACTGGATTTATGATAAGTCATTTGAACTATTATTATTTTTATCATTCTTTTTAAGGCGCACCCTTTTCTGTTTTGTTTCTCTTGTTTTACCTATTGTACAGCGCTGCAGGATATGTTGGCGCTATATAAGTGATTGTAAAAGTTGTGTGTGTGGAGGCTGTATGCAGTATTGCAATGGTGGGTATGTTGTTTGTGATGTGTATGTGTAGGGAGGCTGCATGTTTTTTTGTATGTTTGTGGGATTGTGTCTATACAGTGAGGCTCCTTGTGGGTTTTTGTGTGTGTGAATAGGGCTATTTGCAGTGCATTATGTGAGTGGAGAGGGCTGGCTGTTTCGCGGTGTCTGTGGGATAGAATCTGTAGTAGGCATCTGGTGGTTACTGGGGCTGTAGTGTGTGCGTGTTTGGATAATAGAGACTCTACTGTGTATAAGTTGGATAGTGGCTGTAGTGTGTGCGTGGGGGGATAGATGCTGAAATAGGTGCAGGGAGGCACAGGGGCTGTGGTGGGCACTGTGAGGCACGGGGACTGAGGTGGGTGCATGGAGGCACGGGGACTGAAGTGGGGGTGGGGCTGGACAGAGTATGAGGTGGGACATAGAGGTTGTGGTAAGCGCAGGAGGGGACATAGGGGCTGTGGTGGGTACTGAAAGGGATAGAGGCTATGGTAGTTGGAGGTGGCATAAGGGATGTGGTGGGAGCATAGGGGCTTGGGTAGAAACATGGATAGGTAGATCTTGGGGTGAGTATTGGGAGGAATGGTGGCTGATGTGAGTGCAGGGGGGCTGAGGTGGGTTCAGGGGGCACTGAGGTGGGTGCAGGAGCAGCTGTGGTGGATGCAGATGGGGCTGAGGTTGGTGCAGGGAGACAGGAGGCTAAGGTGGGTAAAGGAAGAGCTGAGGTGGGTGCAGGGGGAGATGTGGTGTGTGCAGAATGACCTGTGGTGGATGCGGGTAGACAAGGGGCTGTTGTGGGCACAGGATGGAACATAGAGGCTGTAGTGGGCACAGGGAGGGACATAGTGGCTGTGGTGGTTACTGGAAGGCATAGGAGCTATGGTAGGTGGAGGTGGCATAGGGGCTGTGGTGGATGCATAGGGGATTAGGTGGGTACAGGAATAAGTAGATCCTGGGGTGAGTGTAAGCAGGAATGGTGGCTGAGGTGAGTGCAGGGGAACTGAGGTAGGTGCAGGGGGAGCTGTGGTTAGTACAGGGGGGCTGAGGTGGGTGCAGGGGAGCTGTCGTTACTACAGCGGGGCTGAGGTGGCTGCAGGGAGACAGGGGCCTGAGGTGGGTGCAAGGGGAGATGTGGTGTGTGGAGGAGGAGCTGAGGTGGGTACAGAGGAGCTTAGGTGGGTACTGGGGGTTGAGGTGGGTATTGCGGGCTGAGGTGGGTACTAGGGGGCTGAGGAGGGAGCAGAGGTGGGTATTGGGGGCTGAGGTGGGTACAGGGGGGATGAGGTGGGAGCAGAGGTGGGTACTGGGGGCTGATGTGGGTACAGGGGGCTGAGGTGGGTACAGGGGGCTGAGGTGCGTACTGGGGGCTGAGGTGGGTACCGGGGGGCTGAGGTGGGTCCTTTAGTGTTCAATGGGAGAAACGTCAGCACCATTTTATTACATACAACCTACTGTGCTGTCCAGTACTTCTAAGCAGCAGTCCGTCCTCCTTTATCTTAGTCCCCATGTCAGTTCCCACCCCATCGGGGCTCTGGGTATAGGCCCTCCTGTGTGTAAGCACTGTGATTCCCTCGAACAAGACAAAGAAAAAAACATTAAGATAGAACTTAAGAGCGAAATAACAGAAAAAAACTTATATACAGTTGCTCAACAACCATGTGACGGGCACACGGTAGGCAATTAGTGTGAGTGACGTATACCGCATACGTCTTAGTGGCCTGGCTTGGGCCACTGGGGGGTGAAGTGGTGGATAGTACCATCTATTGAGTATGTCATGTCATAGGGGACTGTCCCTATCCATAGCTCTAACCCTAGACCGAGAGATGTCGTGTCCCTAGGTCAAGATAGAGAGAGGACATGCGTTATGTGTTGCGGTCTTGCTCTCTCTATATTTTACGACCTACGTTCCTGTGTCCGTTTGTACATGCATACTTTCAACAATATCAACATATGGAAATATACTAAATGTGCCCGGTTGTTTGACCTCAGTATAAGGTTTATCTTATTTTGTTACTACTTTATTATGATTGTTGTTTTTTTTTGTCTTTTACCTTAGTCAATTTTTTTCGTTATTATGTTTTTTATTTTATTTTTTTATTTTTCTTATTTTTTCCTTATTTTTGTGTTTTTCCTTTTTTTAAAATTTTTGGTAAATACATTGTGTTTGTATATGTTATTATTATCGTTATTATGATTTATTTGCTTTTATTTTGCAAACCAAATGCAGTCTAACCTAACAAGAAAAAAAAAGTAAAACTGATTTACCGGGCCGATCCTAAGTTATCCGGCAACCAGTGGATTGTGTATCAGAGCCCATTGGGCAGTATCGCTGGGCGTCCCCTCGCCTTAATCCACTATGTTATTATAGGGGTGTTAACTCCCTCTCACCTTACAACCATATCAAACGGCATCTAGAACACCTTCCCTCCCATTTGAAAAAAATGATAACAAAAGTGTCTATGGTGTGCCATTCACTTAGCTGCTTCAATTCTGTGCCAGTCTCCAGCTACTCGAGATGGGTGGGTAGGGGCAGCTTTTTCCGCCGACTCTGTCTGTGGCAGGGGAATGTTCCATTCTGCTAGCCCGTTCCTCCCATCCTCTGGGCTGAGAAACACCTTGTCCACTCCATTCCTCCATGTGATTAGGCGTGTCAGAAAGCCCCATTTGTATGGTATGGATGCCTCTCTGAGTGCCTTGATGATAGGGCCAAAAGCTCTTCTTTTAGCCATTGTCGCTGGTGACAAGTTGGTATATAGCTGGATATCCTTGAAGCGCTCTCCTAGAGTCTGTGCATCCCGCGCCACCATCATCAGCCTCTCTTTTACCGTGTAGAAATGTACCCTTACGGTTACATCTCTTGGTACTGCCGCTGGGAGGCCTCTGGGCTTCATTAGCCTGTGTACTCTGTCCAGTTGTCTCTGTCTAGTAATCCTGCTCCGAAGCCTCCGGTAGCAGTGCATGGAAGAGTTGGATGATATAGTCTCTTAGGTCAGGTTGTTTTACCTCCTGAGATATGCCACGCAGACGGATATTGTTTCTGCGGGCCCTATCTTCTAGATCCACCACTTTTGTCTCCTGCTGTTGTATTTGAGTCTTGAATGTGGTGTAGGCATCAGCCAGGGTATTATGTGCTTCTATGACCTCCTCCATCTTGTCTTCTAAATAGGCTGTTCGGTCCCCAATAGCCTGCACATCTCTCTAATGTCAGCAGCTAATTTTTGAAAGTCAGCTCTCATAGTCTGTTTAAGGTCTGTCAGCAGGATCCTAATGTCCCCTGCAGCTTGGGGGATGTGCTGGAGGCGAGATACTGAGGTTACATCACTTGCCTCTGATTCAGATGCTGGTGAGCGCGCCATTTCGGCGCCATCTTGGAGCAGCTTGCTCGGCGTTGAGAGGGCCGAGATCTGCAGGTTCGCGGCTTTTTGCCTCTGCTTTCTGGCTGGTTTGCTTGACATCGCCGGTGTTTGACAACTGAAGCAGCCGTTTTTTGTCCAGTCCAATGCTGTGGATACAGGCTTTAAGGTACCCAGTCCAATGGAGCTAGTCTCTCACACGTCCAACTCAGTCCGTGTCGTAGCCACGCCCCCAAGCTCCATACACTTTGACTGAAAATCGTGATTTTCTGCTGAAACTCTCACCTCAAAGTATACTAAAACTAATACTCTCCTGTTCCTTTGTACAAGGGAGTATAAGAGGGCAAGTTTGAAGCCTCAGTTCACAACCTAAGATCAGGAATTGCATTGCGGCCTGAGCTCCTGAGGTCCTAAGCGGAAGGGAGAAGCAACTGCTCTCCCGGCCTATAACTCACGGTGATAGCAACAACTGCTATGTTGTGAAGTGTGTCTGTGGCATTGGCTAAAATTTGGACGATAACTACTTGCCAGAATGTTTAGCAAAGTGTGATTGCTCAACACCAGATGAGAGTTATAGTTTTTACATTTATTTCAATTTTAGTGTATGATGCCCACTCCTTAGCCTGGTCTTATGATATCTGAGCCCTAGCTGTACCATACTTCCCGTCTTACTTGTAGCTAGCATAATACTGTTAATGCATGAAGCTCAGCCTGCATGATTATGATGGATAATCTCAGCATGCTTAAACTTGTATAGAATCAGCCTGATAACCATACTGTCGAAATATCCCAACATGTCTCTTTATCCCGATAATCTCATACTCTAAACTGACTTAGACCTGTATAACCTTGTTCGTTTATATAATACAAAAATCTGCAGTGTATTGGAATGCCATGCAACTCTTTCTTCATATGCTCTTTTACGTACTTAATACCACTTATGTGGTGTTACATATTTGATTGTATTTCTCAGCACAACCAAAAAAAGAATAAAAAAAAATAAAATAATGTTTTGCATTGTACTGCAACATTTACTATAATTCTGCTTTATGTATCCCTGCTGGTATCCATGTGCCTATGATAATGCATGACTGAAAGCAGAGATAATATATTCTTGTTCCTTACTTCTTTCATTTCAGGTGGATAGAGATATATGGAAATTAATAAATACAATGGATCACCCGGGGGAAATATCTCCTTATCGACTTCCCATAATCAATAACTTTGTAATGCCGGCTCCACCTCCCCCACAAAAACGTCCCAAACATGGGGCAAGTTATTCATCGCGGGGAAGACGCTTCCGTCCAACCACGGCACCTAATGAACATGAAGTATCCTCAAAGGTATGAAATTGTAAAGATTTTCCAGTATTCATTAACAAGACTTTCCCACCCTCTGTATGATCTGTTAAATACAGGGCCAATAAAAAAAGCAAACGTTTTAGAAATACATTTCAGTATTCACTCTAACCAATTATACCGTGAGATTTAGTTACATTTTGTTTGTTAAAAATATATTAGTGTTTAGAAAAAAAAAAAAGCATATTCCTTTTTTATTTCTTCTTGTGGAGAAATAAAATAATTAAACACGTTCTTGATTAATTATATTTCATTCCTGAAACAAAACAAAAAATGTTTTTTATTAAGCAACAGTAGATAAATGATCCTTGATGTTACCATATTTGACTGTTATCCACAACCACATGAAAATAAAAACTAGGAAAGTGTCTCTCAAAAGTTAATAGGACTTGCAGTCACAGCTGGTAGTCTGATATTTGGATATGCAAGTAAATATTAAGAAAAACATTTACTGAAAACTTTAGTCATTTGGGGATCTCTGACTAGAGTGGCTCCACTTTACATTCAGTCTTTAATACTCAGCTCCTACTAGATTGTAAGCTCATAAGAACAGATCCCTCTATCCTTTTGTACATGCGCATATATATGTGTATGTTATAGTAAACTGTATAGAATGTCTATTAAACATCCATTTATTTTTAAACCACGTTATATTACACATTGATGAATATGCTGGCACTACATTAAACAATAAACAACTAAAATAAAAAATAATGGTTGATAGTGATTTGAAAGCTAATTTATTAGGGCAAAACTTTAACAAAATCTAGCCATTTATGTTTAAGGAGTATCGTATCTTAATTGTACATTCCATGAGAATTTGGTACAGTCAATGAAGAAACATACCCTGGCTGTCAATCACACAGTCAGTAACGTTCTCTTTCTCTTGCATTAACCCCATTGAGTGCGCCTATCACTGCCTCCCCCAAGTCATACTGAGCCTGTGAGCGTGGGCATCTGAGCACACCCAATGAACTCATTGTACTTGGGGGTCCCTGGCTACTGTGTCCTCCTCTGCCCATGGGTCTACCCCTGGATCCTGCAACCTACTCAGCTCCCCTCTCTGAACATCACTTCCTTGCAGGGCCGGACTGGGAATGGTAAGCATCCCTGGAAAAAAAAATTCTATACCAGCCCAATAATGCGTCACGCCAGCATAAAGTGCAGATATAGAGGCAGAAAATATAACTTAAAATGAAAACTGAAATCTATCATTCTAACATGAAGGAATGCTCATAGAGCTTCAAAATAAACAAAATAGTTGATTTATTTTAAGCAGATGTGCATTTGCATATAATCAATGCTTCGGTCCAACTACCCTGACATATTAAGAAAAGTTTTGGTAATGGGACAGCTATACAAATTTACATTATCTTGTTTATTTTGAAGTCCTATGAGCGTGCTCTTCACTTTGGCTGAAATCTCCAAACCTGATGATCTCTGGAGCATTGGGAGGCTATTGTGAATGTGTGGCAAAATGTTGCGCTGTGCCAATCAGCATCTCCTCAACTGAATCTGTGCATCTCTATGGGGAGTTTTCAGCACCTCCATGCATAGCATGGAGATGCTCAACACAGGTGCTTCACACTGCCCAGCACTGGACTAGGAAGCACCTCTAGTAGCTGTGTGAGTGACTGCTGCTAGAGGTGTTCCTGGGCAGCAATGTGTTCCTAGGCAGCAATGTAAACACTGCCTTTTCTCTGAAAAGGGACAGGCCATAGACACCAGAACCACTACATTAAACTGTTGTGGTTCTGGTGACTATAGAGTCCCTTTAATAAGACGTATTTCTCTCACCTGTTAATTAAATCTTCGGCATAGACTCCTGTGCTGAAGAACTGAGTTAAAAGGAGAGTCGGAGACACAGGCGCATTCCCTCTCACTGCAAGAAAACAAACAAAAAAAGGCATCCTCAACTGTTTCTCTTAACCTCCCTTTTGAATTTCTTGCCCCTTTTTGCTGTGCACCAGCCTGAAGATAAGCCTGCTTCCCAGGCATAGACTGGGGGGAAAGAGGAGGACTTGCAAAGGCTGCAGACAGAAGATCTGCAACTTTTGCAAGATTTTTCAAAGTTATAAACATGCATCATGTTTACATTGGGGTATGTCTACTACATAGTGGTGTTTTTTGCTGTTCTTTTTTTTAAATTTAATGTGGATTTTTCCATTAAACTTGTCACCAAAAGTGAAGCAATGTCGTTAGACCGAGCCTCCCTTGTAAATTCAACGTCTCCCCCTATTCTGATTCTCAGATCTCTATTGCTGCAGTAAGAAACCCTCATATTTCTTTGGAAATTATTTATCTAAAAATGAACAGTGGCTTAAAAAGAAAGATTAGCAGAGTAGTTATTCACTAAAATGAGAATTCAGAGTGAATTTAAAGTGAATTTAAAATTTAAGGCCAAAATAGCTGACTGGAAGTATGGCTGACTTTTGAATATTTTTACAGTTTGGTTATTTTTGACATTACTTTTAATTCCATTTGAATTCCTGACAATTTCCACTTTCGAGAATAGCCCTGTATGTTTCACTTTAATTCTTCATTTAAGAACTCACAGAGATATTTAATTGAATGTGAAAACAAAGTGAATTTAAAATTGAAGGTCGAAATATCCCAGCTAGAAAAATTCTTTAATACAGCTATGTCTTCAGTTTGGCAATCCTGGCTTTAAATGTGAAATTCATGTTGAATTCCCTTGGAATTCTTACTTAAGTGAAACTTTTAGAGTATAATCTATATGTCTATTATTACCTTTTTAGGGTATTATAATAATCTTCTTTGTGGCATAAAATCTCACTTTTAAATCTAGCAGTTTATAAATTTTGTGACATTTCACATTTAAGAATTTTGTGACATTGATTTGTTAAAATCTTTTTTTAAAATATTTTTTTTCAGGATTCTAAAAAGTTTCAAAAACCATCTTTACACAGTAATGTAAAAATAACAATGATTTACCTTGGAAAAAATGTCCATCTATCTTTTGAGGATGACGACTACCGAGACGAAGTTAAAATTTTCCAGCAACACTGTGGAGGTGAAAATCTGTGTGTTTTTAAAGGAAGACTTCTTGAAGGAGGTGAGTTTTGTCAATGGTGAGTTATTAAGAGTTAAAAATCAATATTTTTGTAGAAAACACAACAAAAATATTTCTAGTGCCATATGGATATTTGTCTTAAATGTATCTGAAATTTTTTTACTTTTGAGCTCTTAATATGAAAGAGTGCATACGTTATCAGATTGACAGCTATTTTTTAAACTTTAAAATGTGGGAAAATCAGAGAGAATTGAAAATTTAATGCCAAAGTAGCCAAACTGGAAGCATAGCTGATTTGGATATTTTTTTCTAGTTCAACTACATTGGCCTTACATATAGTTACATAGTTGAAAAAGAGACTTGCGTCCATCAAGTTCAGCCTTCCTCACATTTGTTTTTTGCTGTTGATCCAAAAGAAGGCAAAAAAAAACAGTTTGAAGCACAATTTTGCAACAAGCTAGGAAAAAAATTCCTTCTTGACCCCAGAATGGCAGTCAGATTTATCCTTGGATCAAGCAGTTATTACCCTACATTGAAAGATTATATCCTTGAATATTCTGTTCTTGCAAGTATGCATCTAGTAGCCGTTTGAACATCTGTATGGACTCTGATAAAACCACTTCTTCAGGCAGAGAATTCCACATCCTGATTGTTCTTACAGTAAAAAAACCTTTCCTTTGCCTTAGACGAAATCTTCTTTCTTCCAGTCTAAACGCATGGCCTCGTGTCCTATGTAAAGTCCGGTTTGTGAATAGATTTCCACACAATGGTTTGTATTGGCCCCGAATATATTTGTATAATGTTATCATATCCCCTCTCAGGCGACGTTTTTCTAAACTAAATAGGTTTAAATTTGTTAACCTTTCTTCATAGCCGATATGTTCCATTCCTTTTATTAGTTTTGTAGCCCGCCTCTGCACTTTTTCTAGTGCCATAATATCCTTCTTTAGAACAGGTGCCCAAAATTGCACAGCATATTCAATATGGGGTCTTACCAGTGATTTATAAAGAGGCAAAATGATATTCTTGTCCCGAGAATGAATGCCCTTTTTCATGCATGACAATACCTTACTGGCCTTGGCCACTGCTGATTGACATTGCACATTGTTGCATAGTTTGTTGTCGATAACAATTCCCAAGTCCTTTTCATGTGTTGTTATCCCTAATTCGCTTCCATTAAGGATATGAAATACACATTGAATTCAGTTTGAGTTCCCATCAATTCTCATCTTAATAAATAAGACTGATCTCAGTGTAGGGCTCCCGCCTCCCAGTGCCTGGACCGCCACCACAACAAGTTACACATCTATAGGACTCCTACATCCCAGTGCCAGGACTGCCACCACAACCACTTACACATCTGTAGGGCTCCCGCCTCCCAGTGCCAGATCTTCCACCACAACCACTTACACATCTGTAGGCCTCCCACTTTCCAGTGCCCGGACTTCCATCACAACTCCTGCCTCCCAGTTCCAGGACTGCCACCACAACCACTTACACATCTATAGTGCTCCTGCCTCCCAGTGCCTGGACCGCCACCAGAACCACTTACACATCTATAAGGCTCCCAGGAATTAGCTTATTGGCCAAGATTCCTGTCATCATTCATGTAATTTTCCCTCCCTCTCTCTTGTTTTGTCACTTTTCAGAAATCCGAAGCACTTCGGAACTTCAGCAATTTGGAATTTTGGCAATTCGGTTCAGTTTGGCACTTCCAAACTACCGAACTTCGGTACTTCGAACATTTGTAGGCATCTAAATGTCCGAATTGCACAAAATTCATCCGAATGTCTAGTGCAGATTACTAGGAGAGAAAAAACATTCACGAAAGGATAAAAAAAGCATAGGACAGAACAAAACACTAAACCAATAATCTCCAACTCCAATATTAAAACAAACAAATAAAAAACTCACCCAATTCAGAAATATAGGGCTATCATAATAACATAAAATTTTTATTATTATTATTATGGTTTTATTTATATAGCGCCAATAAATTCCGCAGCGCTTTAAAGTGGGTGGACGAACAAACATGTGGTTGTAACCAGACAAGTTGGACACACAGGAACAGAGGGGTTGAGGGCCCTGCTCAATGAGCTTACATGCTAGAAGGAGTGGGGTAAAGTGACACAAAAAGGTAAGGATAGTATTAGACTAGTGACAGTTGCATGAGAGAAATCAGTCGGGAGCTATTAACAGTTTAATTGATACCCTTTTATGAAGAAGTGGGTTTTTAATAATTTTTTGAAGGAGTGGTGACTGGGTGAGCATCTAACGGGGGAGGGAAGTGAGTTCCACAGGAACAGCGCAGCCCTCGAGAAGTCTTGAAGGCGAGCATCAGAGGTACGGACAGAAGATACACGCAAGTCTTCAGCAGATCGTAAGGGACTAGACAAAACATACTTGTGTATTAGGGAGGATAGATAGGTGGGAGCAGCCAGGGCCGTCTTTAACAAGGGGCAAACGGGGCAGCTGCCCAGGGCCCAGTTGCTCCTGGGGGGCCCAAGGCAGCTGCCCTGTGAGCCCCCTGGCCGCAGCCAGGTCTGAACAGCCCACCGGGATACTGAGAAATATCCCGGTTGGCTGCAGCAGGTGATGTAATCAGGGGCCCCCGGCCCTTTAAGAGTGCTCCTGACCGAGCCTCTGTCTTCCTGCCTGCTGGGAGGAAGTGTTGTGAGGTCTCTTCCTCCCAATTAACAGAGTGCCATCAATCTCAGCCATCCAGCTCCCACTGGACCACAGGGAAGCCACACTTCTGTAAAGGTAAGGAGGGTGGCTAAACTATGTGAATTCATATGACTCTGTGTGTGTGTGTGTTTGTGTCAGTGTGTGTATGTGTATCTGTATCTGGCTCTATGTGTGTATGTGTATCTGTATCTGGCTGTATGTGTGTATGTGTATCTGGCTGTATGTGTGTGTATCTGACTGTGTGTGTGTATGTGTATCTGGCTGTATGTGTGTGTATCTGACTGTGTGTGTGTATCTCACTGTGTGTGTGTGTGTGTATCTGGCTGGCTGTGATTGTATCTGGCTGTGTTTGTGTCTATCTGACTGTTTGTGTCAGTGTGTGTTTATATGGCTGTGTTTGTGTCAGTGTACATGTACCTTTGTGTCAGTGTTTATGTGTATCTGTGTGTATGTATACCTATGTGTCAGTTTGTATGTATACCTGCTTGTCTGTGTATATGTACCTGTGTGTGTATGAGTGTCAGTATGTGTAAGTGTGTATCTGTGCGTGTGGCAATGCATACATCCCATCTAACATTGCACACAAATACAACCCTGCATTCCAACATTAACAATGCACACAAATACACCACTGGATGTATATCTGTGTTCCTGTGTGTATCACTGTTTGTGTGTGAGTGCATCTGTGTGACAATGCATACATCCCAGCATTCCTACGCCAACACTGTACGCCAAATTCCTACGCCAAATACATATGTATTTGTGTATATATCTGTGTCAGTGTGTGTAAGTGTGTATCTCTGTGTGTGGATGTGCCAGTGTTTTTATCTCTGTGTGTGCACGTGTATTTATGTATGTGGCTGTGTGTGTATACGCCAGTCTTTGTCAGTGTGTGCATGTGTCCAGATGTGTGCATGTATCAGTGTGCTAATGTGTATGTATATCTGTGAATGTATATCATACATCACGGCAATCAAACACAACATGCAACCACACCCCTGCAAACATTACATACAAACACACCCCTGAATTCAAACTCAAAAAGTATATAGAAACTGAGATTTGAAAGCAAGAACCAGAACTTTAAATTGAGCCCTATATCTTACAGGAAGCCAATGTAGGGACTGACAGAAGGGTGATGCGTGGGAGGTGTGGGCGAACAGGAAGATGGTAAATCATTTTTTATTAAGTGTTTTGACGGATACTAACACAAATCTAGTGTGTATGTAGCTGGGAAAAAAAAATAGACTTAAAGATAATGAAATGTGTGAAATCTGTAATTTGAATGGTTTGCTTCTTAGGTGAGGTCTGCCAAGCACCGTTACTGGTTTTCACTGCTAACATCGGAGATAGTGGATGGATGGTCAGTCCAGTGCATAGAGTGCACATAGAGTGCTCTCTGGATGGTCAGTCCATGGAGGTGGATGGTCAGTCCAATATATAGAGTGCACTCTGGATGGTCAGTCCATGGAGATGAATGGTCAGTCCAGTGCATAGTCAGATTTTCACTAGACAACATAAATAAAATGAAAATAAGTAACATTTCTCAGTGTAATGCCTCTGTGAAAATTAGGTTCCCCTGGTGCATGGTCACTTTCATAAGGTGCAAGGTCACGTGGTCAAGGTGCAATGCACATATAATTTCAGTTAGTGCAAGTGTTGTGGTTTGTGATTTTGGCTGAATTAGTTTGCACAATTCAAAGGGTTTCACAATAACTGCTGTGTTATCTCAAAATGCTCGAGGGCCATGTGATTATGGGAGCACCAAGATGGTTGCCGATCATCAGCCCCATTCTTGTAGCCTGGGAGAAACTGGACAGACTGTCTTTTTCTCTGTTATTAAGTCTTGTAGACCCCATTGAATGCTTACATTAGTGAAATCTCCATTTTGGATTTATTTAAAATAACTGAGTGTGTGTGTTTTGGTAATAGGAACACAAAAATAGACTTAGCATGTTACACACGTATCATGTCATGTGATCATGGTGCAAGATCATGTGATCATGGTGCAAGGCACCTTTATAGAGTCAAGTAGTACGGTCATAGTGTATGATCCCATTCCTACACTGCAAGGTCAGATTATCATGGTGAAAGGTCATGTTTTCATTGTGGACAGTTAGTTTAACAAAGAGTTTTGCTTTTTCTCTCGGCTCACGGACAAAGAGCACACCTGACCCAACTCGTGATATCTTGAAGTGTGCAGATGATAGAGGCTTTATTCATATTGCCATCAAGTAATTTGAAGGCTGCATATATTTTCCTAGTATCTTGAGATCAGATTTTGGAAAATTCTCAAGTTTTCCATAATTTATCTTAATAAATCTTTTTGTAAACATCTGTTATTTTTTGATTTTTCTTCTTATCCTTACAGAGTCCTTCAGTTTAATATCACGGCGGCACAGAGGGTTCCCTTTCAGCCTCACATTTTTTATCAATGGCATGCAGGTAGATCGATTAAGTTCTTGTTGCGAATACAAACACCGCAAGGGGGCGAGACTAGGGGGCAGGAATGGACATTTTGGATTCACTGACATCGAAGGAGCTTCTCCATGTTACAGGTATATTAAATGCAGACTTGTATACAGCTTCAGAACCACATTTTTATCAACTCTAATTCAGCCGCATCTACCTATATAATATAATGGAAATGAATTTATTAAACAGAGGAGCGAGGATTAAATCTTTTAGAAAAATATTCAAATCATATTTTATTTTTTGAATTTTCAAATGAAGCAAGAGTAGCGAGAAGCAAGAGAAGCAAGAGTAGACTATAAAAATATTTAGCAATAAAATATGTTTTGTTCTTGTTTGACATGTTGCAACATCTTTTAGAGAAAATAAAACAAGGTGTACTTGTTTTTATTGGGTATTTCACAGATAGATATATAGATAGATAAGAGATCGCTTGATAGATAAATATTTTAATTTTTTAATTTTATTTTCCTTCCTTATTATTTTACGATGGTCACGTTTTAATGTATTACATTTTAGATGTATCATTGCAATGGGTCTTGATAAAAAACCATTGCCCCCGCCAAAGAAAACCACAGAAGAAATGTCTGATAGTGAAGAAGAGAGAGATGAAAGGAAAGATGATTCGGCGGTGGAGGATGATGTTAACGAACAAAAAAGTCATGTAGATGATGAAAAAATGGAGCAGAGAAGTCCAAGAACATCCTCTCCGTATGATGCTGAAAAAGAGGCAGCTGACAGCAAGAAGGACATGGAATACGAAGAAGAGGGAGAGGACACAAATAACGAGACTCGAGTTTGCACCGATACATACGAAGCAGATGATGAAACCAAAGATGGTAATTATCATGTTCAAATAATAAACTGAACTAAAAATAAAATTTTTAGTTCAGTTTGTCAGACCCTACAAAGGATACATAAACACAAATATACAAAGAGAACAGATTTAAATTGTGAGAAAAGTAAAGCTGAAGATATATATATATATATATATGTATATATATATATATATATATATATATATATATATATATATATATATAAAAAATTGAATTGCTTGGCACTCCTCCCTTTGCACTAATAATTATATAAATGCCTAGGTACAATCCTGCGTTAAATATATCCAAATAAATGTAAGGGAGCACTGATAAAGACCCCAGGAGGGTCAAAACGTCGATTTTGTTTTTTTTGCACAGTTTATGTATTTTTGAAATACAATAAATACTTTTTTTCCACTACATTGAAGACCCAGAGTGCTCCCTTACATTTATTTGGATATATATATATGTATATATATATATATATATATATACTGCATTACCATTTATTTTTATTTGTAACATTTTAGTGGCAAATTGCATTTTTGGCCATGTGGGTTTATCTCACTTTTGCCTATTTTTGGCAAACCTGGTCCAATGTTTTCAGTGGGAATTCTGAGCTTTTTTCATATTTCAGTCACATGTTCGTCCTCACCTTGTGGTGTCTGTGAGGATGACTACCTTTCTGGCATTGATGGAGAAGCTGGTCGGCGGCCCTGTGCCGGTGTGTCTGGTTCCTGCGGCATGCTGAAAGATGTGGATCGATACCAATTTGTAGCCCTACGTCCGCCCACGGTATTGACGAACTCAACATGCGTGTGACATCACGCAAAGGACGCGCATGCACATTCTGGGGTCATAGGCCTGGTATGGCCAATCAGATTTAAAGGAGACTTATTTAAACTCCTTTCTTGCCTTCCCTCATTGCCCCGTCATGGTTTCCCTTAGTGGCTGACCGAGAGTGTGTTCCTGAGCATTTATTTCTGGTTATTGACTTTGGCTTCGTTTTGACTTCCCTGTATTCTGGTATTCTTGACTTTTGGCTTTCCCTCACCGTTGTGTCTCATTCTGTGTCCCCGAGCTCAGCAAGTATTCTGACTATTCTCTAATACGTTAAGTCATTCTAAGGCCGGGTAAGACGTTCCCTTTAGTCCTAGGTGTGATAAGGTCCTGCGTGCTGGATCAACTAGTAATCCTGACAATTTCCTTGTCCAGCAGACATCTATGGGACACAGATGGCATTCAGCAGTAGTTTCATTCATGACAAACCATGAATGAAGCAACAGTGTTAAGCAGCAGTATGCCTTCTATTATGTTGCTGAATAGTGCATGCATGATTTCTAAGAAAGCATTTAAGAAATAGTAATGACTTTTATGATGACGTATTTGAACTGGTGTGTGTGCCTATGTGAGGCACTTATTACATACCTCTGCAATTATAAGCAGATTAGTGAGGAATTGTATAAGGAAATAATTACAATTTGTGTTATTAGTGTCTCAGTTTCTCTTGTTTATTAAGCATTATTTTGAGATTCACCTTCAAAGTACAGAGGAAACAGCAATATCTAGAAAAATCCAATTAAACAAGCATCCCAAGCTATCCTTTTTTATAGCAGCTGAGAATCTGATAAAAGCAGAGGCATTGTTAAATCCATTTAATTGTCATGTGCAAGATGACAGTCTTTTTGTCTCATCGTTCATAAGATATCTGTCTAAGAAAACACATTTCTCATAATGGTTTCTAGTCAAATCAATATCACATGTACGTGTTTTGCCTTAAGAGGATCTGCCAAGTTACAAATCAAGGAGTTTTTAAGTCCTTGTAAAAGTCATTACGACTTATATTGTTTATTTATTTTAATATGTATTTCGGTTTTTATTTTAAAATGTTTTTTTTAAATCTGATTTGGTATCAGGCCGCCAGTGATCCTCCTCTAAGCACTGCATATCAGGCTGCTGCCAGTGTTCCTCCTCTAAGCACTGCATATCAGGCTGCTGCCAGTGATCCTGCTCTAAGCACTGCATATCAGGCTGCTGCCAGTGATCCTCCTCTAAGCACTGCATATCAGGCTGCTGCCAGTTATCCTTTTCTAAGCACTGCATATCAGGCTGCTGCCAGTGATCCTTCACTAAGCACTGCGTATCAGGCTGCTGCCAGTGATCCTCCTCTAAGTACTGCATATCAGGCTGCTGCCAGTGATCCTCCTCTAAGTACTGCATATCAGGCTGCTGCCAGTGATCCTCCTCCAAGCACTGCGTATCCGGCTGCTGCCAGTGATCCTCCTCTAAGCACTGCATATCAGGCTGCTGCCAGTGATCCTTCACTAAGCACTGTGTATCAGGCTGCTGCCAGTGATCCTCCTCTAAGTACTGCGTATCAGGCTGCTGCCAGTGATCCTCCTCTAAGCACTGCATATCAGGCTGCTGCCAGTGATCCTCCTCTAAGCACTGCGTATCAGGCTGCTGCCAGTGATCCTCCTCTAAGCACTGCATATCAGGCTGCTGCCAGTGATCCTCCTCTAAGCACTGCATATCAGGCTGCTGCCAGTGATCCTCCTCTAAGCACTGCATATCAGGCTGCTGCCAGTGATCCTCCTCTAAGCACTGCATATCAGGCTGCTGCCAGTGATCCTCCTCCAAGCACTGCATATCAGGCTGCTGCCAGTGACCCTCCTCTAAGCACTGTATATCAGGCTGCTGCCAGTGATCCTTCTCTAAGCTCTGCATATCAGGCTGCTGCCAGTGACCCTCCTCTAAGCACTGTATATCAGGCTGCTGCCAGTGATCCTCCTCTAAGCACTGCATATCAGGCTGCTGCCAGTGATCCTCCTCTAAGCACTGCATATCAGGCTGCTGCCAGTGATCTTCCTCTAAGCACTGCATATCAGGCTGTTGCCAGTGATCCTCCTCTAAGCACTGGATATCAGGCTGCTGCCAGTGAGCCTCCTCTAAGCACTGCATATCAGGCTGCTGCTGGTGATCTTCCTCTAAGCACTGCATATCAGACTGCTGCCAGTGATCCTCCTCTATGCACTGTATATCAGGCTGCTGCCAGTGATCCTCCTCTAAGCACTGCATATCAGGCTGCTGCTGGTGATCCTCCTCTAAGCACTGCATATCAGGCTGCTGCTGGTGATCCTCCTCTAAGCACTGCATATCAGGCTGCTGCCAGTGATCCTCCTCTAAGCACTGCATATCAGGCTGCTGCCAGTGATCCTCCTCTAAGCACTGCATATCAGGCTGCTGCTGGTGAGCCTCATCTAAGCACTGCATATCAGGCTGCTGCCAGTAATCCTCCTCTAAGCACTGCATATCAGACTGCTGCCAGTGATCCTGCTCTAATCACTGCATATCAGACTGCTGCCAGTGATCCTGCTCTTATCACTGCATATCCATACCTACCAGCAATTCTGTATTAATTTGTTTGGAAATTATTTAGATGATAAAAGAAAATATATACATACAGTTGTGCTCAAAAGTTTGCATACAAAGAAATTGTGAAATTTTGGCATTGTTTTTGAAATATGACTGATCATGAAAAAAAATATTTTATTGAACCATAGTGACCATATGAAACCATTTATTATCACATAGTTGTGATAATAGGCTCCTTTTAATATCATAATGATAACAGAAATCACCCAAATGGCCCTGATCAAAAGTTTACATACTCTTGAATATTTGGCCTTGTTACAGACACACAAGGAGACACACACAGGTTAAAATGTCAATTACAGCTTAATTTCCCACACCTGTGGCTTTTTAAATTGCAGTTAGTGTCTGTGTATAAATAGTGAATGAGTTTGTTAGCTATCACGTGGATGCACTCAGCAGGCTTGATACTGAGCCCTGGGGAGGAGAAATGAACTGTGAAAAGACCTGCGTAACATGGAACTTTATAAAGATGTAAAGGGATATAAAAAGATATCCAAAGCCTTGAAAATGCCAGTCAGTACTGTTCAATCACTTATTAAGAAGTGGAAAATTCAGGGATCTCTTGATACCAAGCCAAGGTCAGGTAGACCACAACTGCCAGAAGAATTGTTTGGGATACAAAGAAAAACCCACAGGTAACCTCAGGGGAAATACAGGCTGCTCTGGAAAAAAACAGTGTGGTGGTTGTTTCAGGAAGCACAATACGATGATACTTGAACAAAAATAATCTGCATGGTTGAATTGCTAGAAAGAAGTCTTTACTGCGCCAATGCCACAAAAAAGCCTGGTTACAATATGCCTGACGACACCTTGATGTAAGATGAATGCATGTTATCAGAAAATACTGGCAGACAATTTTCAGTCTTCTGCACAAAGGCTGTGCATGGGACGCTTTTGGAGTTTCCAGCATGACAATAACCCTAAGCACAAAGCCAAGTTGACCTTCCAGTTGTTACAGCAGAAAAAGGTGAAGGTTCTGGAGTGGCCATCACAGTCTCCTGGTCTTAATATCATCGAGCCACTCAGGGGAGATTTCAGAAGAGCAGTTCATGCAAGACGACCAAAGACTTTGCATGAACTGGAGTCATTTTGTCAAGACGAATGGGCAGTTATACCACCTACAAGAAATTAGGGGCTTCATAGACAACTATTACAAAAAACTGCATGCTGTCATTGATGCAAATGGTATGCATATTTTTGAACACGGGTCATTTAATTTTTAAATGTTTTGTTTTATGATTGTACCATTCTGTTATAACCACAGTTGAATATGAATCCCATAAGAAATAAAAGAAATGTGGTTTGCCCGCTTGCTCATATTTTCTTTAAAAATGGTACATATATCACCAATTCTCCAAGGGTATGCAAACTTTTGAGCACAACTGTATATACAGTTGGTTGATGTATGTCGTTATAGATGAGGATACATGTTATTGTGAGTGACGTGGATAATGTATGCTACAGTGTACTATTAAATGTTAAATTGACATCATAGCTTCCCTTTAAATCTAATACTTAGTCTATGATATTTGCTGCTTTGCCGAACTCCACATATTCACTTGTTTTAAAAATTGTCTGACTTGACTTTTTACATTGGTAAAAAATGAGCAGAGCTGAAGAGATAGGAAATGTATAATTGTTCTGAGCAACGCTTTGTATTTTTTTTTTTTCCTTTCAGAGTACGATGAAGATTTCGAAGTGGAAGAAGAGAAATCAGATGAGAAACATAATGAAGAAGGACAGGCTTATGATGAAGTGGAAGAGAAGTCAAAGTCACCCTCGGATGATGAAAAAGATGATTTAGAGCATGAAAAAGAGAGTAACAAGTCATCAAAGCTGAAAGTGCAGACTCCCGACAGTCAAAAAGATGAAAGAGACGGGTATTCAGAGAGCGAAAATGAAGGGGATAAACAAGGTTAGTTCTTAGCAATATGAATTTAATACTGAGAAAATTAGGGAAGATTTTTTTTTTTTTAAATGAATAAATACATTAGATTCAGCTTTTGCCAAGTAAATGTTTTCATAGAGAGAGGGAAAAGTCTTATATTTGAAATGTTCCGATCAGGTTATGGTCTGGATTATATTACAAGAGATAAACATTACTTAAATACATATTTTTTTCCCCTTCACATCTGTAGAAATTTGCTATTCGATTACTGGAGACATGGCTATACCGAATCTTACCAAAGTTCTGTTAGAGAACAATAAATAAAGACAGCCATGGCTATACCGAATCTTACCAAAGTTCTGTTAGAGAACAATAAATAAAGACAGCCTGGAAGGTGGATTCCACCATCTTTGTTGCTGGTAATTGTAAACCGATTTATTAGTCTTATAGGTTTCCGTGAATTGTCTTTTTAAACCCCTTCACAATGCCAATTGTGTGTACACAATTCCCAGGGTATGCTCCCACACCCTTGAATCATGTATACACGATTTTAACAAGTGCAAATGAAATTATTTTAATGCAGGGCGGCAATCAGGGCATGACAACCGGTTGGGGGTCTAGCCTGCTCGGTGAGTATATACTGCCTGTACCCCCATCATGGGGGAACAGGCAGTACACCTGTAAGGGGCATGGCAGCCATACCATAAATGTGCACAAGTATTTCTACAGAGCTGTGGTGGAAGGGTGATGGAAAATCTCCCTCTCTGCGCCATTGCAATCTTCCCTGCTTAGAGAGGGAGCCCTATTTGTATCTCCCCCACCAGGCTCTTCCTCTGTCCATAGCCCGGCTGTCAGAGCATTGCTGCCAGTTACCATGGCAATGCTTCAACACTGCACTCTGCCGGGGCTTACAAGAAAAGCCTGGGAAGCCGGTAAAGTACAAACTGGACTCTCTCCCTTGCACAGGTAAAAGGCATGGAGAGGGGAAAATCACAATATATAGAATATATTATATAATTATTAGAATATTTATATAATATTAAAAAAAAAACTGCTTCTGTCACTGCCCACAGATGACAGTCCCTATCCCACCCCACAAAGACAGGCAGACACAAACACACACACACACTTAATTCACACACACTGCATCCCCCATACACACACTAGACCTGTTACACACACCACATCCCTTACACACACATACTCTGCATCCCTTACACACACTGCATCCCTTACACATATACTGTATCCCTCACACACACACTGCATCAGGTCAGGGTCAAGGGCCACTTAAAGTGTCGAATGCTTACGGGTATTTCCCTCTCATAAATTGCATTGTCACAGATATTCACCAATTGCATAAAAGTAGACTAAAAACTGAAAAATAGTGCTCTCTGTTTTGTTGTTGTTGTAAAAGCAAAATAAAAGGAGGTATACTCACATAAGGAGAGCAAAAAATTAGGTTTTTCTCAATCCTGTGTAGTGTAGGTGGTTTCCTCCCCACCAGGGAGATAAAAAGTGTGGCTCCACCGGATAAAATCTTCAGGGATAAAATCAGGAAGGTTCAGGTAAGGTAAAAAACTAGTTTTATTTAAAACAAAGATAATAAAACCAATGACATAATAACACACAAGATACACGTGCTCACAGACAGGACCACTATCAGGGGGGTACATCAGAGTGAGAATGTGATAAAATAAGAATGCATTAAGAGAGGGTGAGAGAAAACAAGAGAATACAAAATAAATATGAAAAATTACTACGGGAAGCCAGGCATCTTAAAATTGGACTCTGCAGGTTCTTACATGCCATTTCTGTAATACGTTTTGTTCTTTGGCAAATCTCTTCTTTCGCACAGTGTCAAAGTATAACAAAGTCTATAAATATGTGATGCTGATTTGTAGACTTGTGCATGGTGGAAAAAATGATGGTTCTGATGACCGAATTTTGTCCACGAGGCTTTTAGCTCATCTGAAGTTCGGCGATGCAAAAGATTTGGGAAATGTGATTCAAATTAATGAAAAGGGTGTGAAAATTAGCCTATCACTGTATTACAAAATATTTGCATGTCTATTTTGTAGTACAGCTATAGTCTTATTTTCACTGCCTTTTACTGAAGCTAATTATTGGCGTTTAATGTTTAAATTTAGTTCACGTTTGGTCAGTATTTGGATTTTGATGTTCCATAATTTTGTGTTGGCTAATCCTTCATTTATTTATTGTTTATTTAAATTTGTGACTGCCCCCTAACCATCAATCATGGATTTTTGGCACCATGGGCAGAACTCCGAATCATAAAAAAAATTACTTGTCTCATCCATTCCATGTGCTATTTGTTATTTATGTGAGTTACAACTTGCTGATTGACAAACATTCTGACAAATTGCAATTCGTTTGAAACCAAATGTGCAAGTGTACTGATTTACTCATATACTCTGACACTGACTTATTAAAGGTACACTATAGTCACCAGAACAACTATAGCCTATTGAATTTGTTCTGGTGAGTAGAATCATTACCTTCAGGCTTTTTGCTATAAACACGGTCTTTTCAGAGAAAATGCAGTGTTTACATTACAGCCTAGTGATAACTCCACTGGTCACTCCTCAGATGGCTGTTAGAGATCCTTCCTGGGTCATGGCTGCCTAAAATGCTTCCAAACATTCAGTATCTCCTCCCTCTGCATGCAGACACTGAACGTTCCTCATAGAGATTCATTAATTCAATTCATCTCTATGAGGAGATGCTGATTGGCCAGTGCTGTGTTTGAATTGTGCTGGCTCTGCCCCTGATCTGCCTCTTTGTCAATCTCAGCCAATCCTATGGGGAAGCACTGTGATTGGATCAGGCTACCACTTCTGATGATGTCAGCAGACTGCTTGTTTTTTTTTGAGGAAAACAGCATGCAGAGTTACAGCTTCTGGTTTGAATACAGTAAGATGTTGCTATATTTAGGGAGGCATGAGGGGCCCAAGGGGGCTAGATGGTGGTTTTAACACTATAGGGTCAGGAATATATGTCTGTGTTCCTGACCGTATAGTGATCCTTTAATACACAGTGAGGGAAAAAAGTATTTGATCTACTGCTGATTTTGAACGTTTCCCCACTGACAAAGAAATGATCAGTCTATCATTTTAATGGTAGGTGTATTTTAACAGTAAGAGATCGAATAAAAAAATTAAAAAAAAAAAAAATTCCAGAAAAATGCATATCAAAAAAGTTATAAATAGATTTGCATGCCAATGAGTGAAATAAGTATTTGACCCCTCTCGACTTAGTAATTGGTGGCAAAACCCTTGTTGGCAATCACAGAGGTCAGTCGTTTCTTGTAGTTTGTCCCCGGGTTTGCACACATCTCAGGAGGGATTTTGTCCCACTCCTCTTTGCAGATCCTCTCCAAGTCATTAAGATTTTGAGGCTGACTTGAACCTTCAGCTCCCTCCACAGATTTTCTATGGGATTAAGGTCTGGAAACTGGCTAGGCCACTCCATGACCTTAATGTGCTTCTTCTTGAGCGACTCCTTTGTTGCCTTGGCTTTGTGTTTTAGTTAATTTTGGGAATATCCATCCACAACCCATTTTCAATGCCCTGGCTGGGGGAAGAAGGCTCTCACTCAAGATTGGACAGTACGTGGCCCCGTCCATCATCCTTTTGATGCAGTGCAGTTTTCCTCTCCTCTTAGCAGAAAAACACCCCCAAAGCATAATGTTTCGACCTCCATGTTTGACGATGGGGATGGTGTTCTTGGGGTCATAGGCAGCATTTTGGTCTCATCTGACCACAACACTTCACCCAGTTCTCCTCTGAATCATTCAGATTTTCATTGGGAAACTTCAGACGGGCCTGTACATGTGTTTTCTTGAGCAGGGGGACCTTGTGAGCACTGCAGGATTTCAGTCCTTCACTGCGTAGCGTGTTACCAATTGTTTTCTTGGTGACTATGATCCCAGCTGCCTTGAGATCATTAACAAGATCCTACCGTGTAGTTCTGGGCTGATCCTCACCATTCTCATGATCATTGAAACTCCACGAGGTGAGATCTTGCATGGAGCATCAGACCAAGGGAGACTGACAGTTATTTTGTGTTTCTTCCATTTGCTAATAATCGCACCAACCGTTGTCACCTTCTCACCAAACTGCTTGGTGATGGTCTTGTAGTCTATTCCAGCCTTGTGTAGGTCTACAATCTTGTTCCTGACATCCTTGGACAGCTCTTTGGTCTTGGCCATGGTGGAGAGTTTTGAATCTGATTGATTGATTGCTTCTGTGGATGGGTGTCTTTTATACAGGTAACAAGCTGAGCTCTTAAAGGGAGTACTCCTAATCTCAGCTCGCTACCTGTATAAAAGACACCTGGGAGCCAGAAATCTTGCTGATTAATAGGGGATCAACTACTTATGTCACTCATTGATATGCAAATCAATTTATAAGTTTTTTGACATGCATTTTTCTGGATTTTTTTGTTTTGTTATTCTGTCTCTCACTGTTAAAATAGACCTACCATGACAATTATAGACTGATCATTTCTTTGTCAGTGGACAAACGTTCAAAATCAGCAGGGGATCAAATACTTTTTTCCCTTACCGTAGATACTTAGTATAACTTTTGCGACCTTTGACCTGTTATTTGACCTCTGTCTTATTTTTGTATTGTCATTGGCTGTTCTATGTCTATAACACGTTATGTTAGTATAACGTGTTATGTTAGCTTGTTTTCTGTCCTTGTGTCTGCCTGGGTTCTCCAGTTTAGGCTCACACAGGTCTTGAGAGTTTGTCTGGATCATCAGTATGTCAGAGGAACCTGGGGGAGACTTATAGCACGTCAATAACACTAGAGATTTACTCTGAAAATAATCTCTTTATAAAGTAAGATCTAGTTCAAAACTGAGGGTCCAACTTATCAGCATTCAAGCCATTAATGTCCCCTTTGAATTCAAAAGAATTTGTGATTTAGAACTTCTAAACGTTGTCAGAAAATATATACCTATTTATGGTGTTTTACTCCAACAATTTGTGTCTATGCGTGAATTTCACAAGACAAAGAGCGAAGAAAACATTATTTGAAGTGTTTTAAAAACATATTATCGACCCTGTCAACAACTTTGCAGTGTGCTGTGAAATCCTGCCATTTATAGCCGATATAAGTTGTTCCTTCACAGCTATTTCTCAACAGTCTTATTCCATGGCATAAATGGTAAATTAATTCTTACTAGGTGAAAAGCAAGCTTGTCTCTTAGTGGAAAGGAAATACTTTGGTGCTAAAGCCTGTCAAATTATACATCTTCCCAAAGAGTCTATCAAACAAAGAGATTTTTTATTTAGATGGTTTAATAATTAATATGTCCTTTGTCAATCTGTCATAAAGGTATGACTTGAGTTGAACATTAGCTGTGGTGAGCTTATCTTTACAGATCCTCCCGTAGACTCCATCACTAACTAAATCAATATAATGATTATACCACAAGTTATATAGCTGAAAATGCAATAAGTCTAGGTGTGTAGATCAAATGTGACTGCTCAGGGAAATACATTTTTATATAAACTCACCATCCTCTTTTGTATGGCAGAATTTAATACAATTGTGAGATTTAACACTCACGTGTGCCAGAGCCTCAGTACCTTGCTCTAGGGCAAGGATAGGCAACGTTTGGCACTCCAGGTGTTGTGGACACTACATGTCCTGATGTTTTGCCAACATTATGGCTGTAACAGTATTATGGGAGATGTAGTCCACACCTGAAGTTCCAAAGGTTGTCTACCCCTGCTCTAAGCAATAGTACAGGGGTAGTAAAATTTTTTTAAATTTCATCGAAAGTGCCATACTTTTTGTGTTTATTTAAACACAAGGTCCAAAAGTGCAATTAGTAAATAACATGTTCATATTAAACAAATAAATATATTTTCCTTTCATAAGCTGATATTTTTTAGAATGGTGGAAAAAATATACATATTTACTGATCTAGAATATAAGCACAATTTTTAAACAAATAAATAATCATATAAAATCCCAGTATCACTAATTCTAACATTGTCCCAAAGGGATATATTATTTATATGTTCTTGACCAAAGAGGCAGTTATGTTTTTTCAGTGTGTACATGGTTCACATGCATAAAAATATAAAAATAAGACAGTGTCTGTACGAGTAAAGATTGGTGGGAAGATGGACATGTTAATCACCCAGACATGCTGCTGAGGCAAATGTGTGTTTATATATATCTCCAATGCCGTAATAAGCTAAATAATTACTTCAATAGTATTTAACAGGCTGGATAATATGGAACTGTCTCCAAATCAGGGGTGATGGTTCTTTCTTTAGCAACTGCAGGTTGTTTTTGAGGAAACAAGGCTACATCCTCTTGGTAAATATTCTTAGTTTTTTCACAGTATTTGTGCCAAAACTGGCAGTATGGTGACTTGCATTGGAATTAAGTTCCTGGCAGACATAACTGGACATATAGAGGGAATTGGGTTCAACCATATGGCGCATTTTGGCCTTCATCCAACCAGGACCCTCCAGAGTCGGTAGCAATCGGCTACACCTGTGTTCTGGACCATCCTGCTCATTGTCCACCCAGAATGTTTTTGTTTTGAGGGATGTAGTTCTACACATTTGTGTCTAATTTTGCTTGAGGCTCATATCCCAAAGGTGGGTTTAGCCTATATTTGACTAGTGGGTAAAATATAGAATTTTGGTGATCACTGGCATGCAATATTATTATTATTGTTATTATTATTATTACTGGCATTTATAAAGCGCCAACAAATTACGCAGCACTGTACAATTGGGAAAAGACAAACACAATAAGAACAGACCAATACAACAGGTAGAGGACCCTGCCCGTGAGCTTACAATCTAAAGGTTAAAATGTGGAGATGAGACAAGAGGTAGCAGAGGAATTTGTATGTAATGGCAGAGAGCGTTAATAGTATAACTGCAGCAGCTGATAACATGTGAGAGTAATAAGGAGGTGATTGGCTGTGGATCCAAACAGCTGGAGGTGCATGCTATATAGTTAGATGGAACCAGGGTGGGTGGATAGAGCCTAGTAAAATCAAATGACCTTCCTGTTGCTGGGGTGGGCCTAAGAAAGAGAGATAAGACAGTTAGGAATTTACAGCTGGGAGTGGCAAGCGGAACATGTACGTTTCTTTCTGTAATGACCACATTTGATTTAAAAATGACTCATACAGAAACCACTGTACACTTGCTACATCACTTTGCTTCTAAATATTTGTTTTCATTGGGCATGATATAGATTTTTTTTGTTTCGATAGCTGATGTATCTTATCTAGTAAACTGTTGAGGATTCAGACCTTAATTACGACACTTTATTTAAATATAACTTGTAAGGCAACACTTTCTACCTTCTGCGTCACATTGTTCTTAAATATATGTTTTTATTCAGTGAAAACTCTATTGACACAGGTGTAATGATCCCACGTCTGTCCTCTGTAGCCGTTCTACTTCACACAGATTGTCTTTCCTTTGAATGCAGTGACATTACTTTGATGTTGTATTTTCCATATTGAATAGGCAAACATAGCTTAGTCGAAAAGGACATGAACTCAGCTGCAAGAAAAATCCAAATACGTTATAGACAACATAGAAGTCGCCGCCTGAATATTCAGAACGAGAAAGCAGGTTTGAAAAAGCTTGCGTATCGAATCATGGCACTCATTGCAGCTCCAACTGTGCTATCAGAAGCAATGCAATTGCTTGGCAAATTTGGCTTTATCTGCTGTTTTTACACTTTTATATTTTGGAAGCTGGCTACATCTGCATGTTATTCAATCAAGGTTTCTGTGTGATTGAATGTGATGTTTTAATTACCCATTTAATTGATTGCCTAATCAAGATTGAATTGAGCATATCAAAAAATTGTGCTGCAATGTATAATTTACATAATTAGCAAACAGACACACTCATATAGAACCTTACACATGTAAACGGCATTTACATACATTCACGTACAAGCCATATCACTCACATGCATGCACACTCACTTATATACAAATACACTAACTCGTGTGCTCACTCATAAACTCACGTATGTGTGTCACATGTGTTCTACTACATACATGTAAAACGTAGTCAGGTTAAATGTGAAATGTTCAAAGAAGCACATACATGGAAGTTCTTCTATGGAAATCCTGCTTTCGTATCCTTAATTTTAAAAAAATATTTTCCCGAGTGGTTTGGACTTTCATGCACTGCAGTTCTCCAGGTGAGATATAATAAAATAGAACATTATAAAATAGCAATAGATAAATTAAACTTTGAAATCAAGGAAATATATTTTAGGAATTCTTACAAGCAATGGTGTGGAGGAAGCAAGAGTTTTATTTAGAAGAAAATGGTTACTTTTTAGACTGAGCAAGAATGCACAGCTGCCAATCATGATCTACTTTGGTGAATCGGTACCAGCAACATAATTATTGTTAGGAAATGCTGAGTGTTTCCTTCTTGTAATATTTCAATATAACAAAGTCATGTGTGGGGAAGGAATTGCCATAAAATATCATTGTAACCAAATGGTTCTTGGATTCCAGAAGCAGGGAGGCACATGCTACCAGTAGAGGCTGCAGAGGGAGGCAGCTGTCCTGTTAGTGTCAGTAGCACAAGGGATAATTAGAATAGGTACCAGAAGGATAATCCAGAAGAATGGTTTTGGACAGGAGTAGGCAACCTTTGCACTCCAGATGTTGAAAACTACTTCTTTCATAATGCTCTTGCAGTAATAACACAGGCAACTCATCAGAGGAGATGTAACCCACAACATCTGGAGTACCATAGTTAATAGGATAAGGCAAAGGTAAATAGGTAAAAAATCTAGAAAAACTGTACATCTGCTTTATAGCAGGTGTATTGGAAGCCATGCAATATTGTCGCCCGCATGTATCGCTTGTGCATCAAACATGGGCATGAAAATGACTCAGTGGCAGCTTTCTATCAGCTGCGTAAACAAACTTTCTTACAAGCAAAATGGCATCTTGCTTCTAAAAGAAAGAACACAGAGCACGATTTTAAACAATTTTAGTAAACAATATTTTAAAAAATATAAATATTTTTTTTATATATATATATATTATATGGTTTCCATTTAAGACTAAGTTTTCTCTATTTTTGTGTTTTGTATTTTTAGAAACACAACATTATTTTTTTGCCATATTTAGTTACTGGTGGGTGGAAGTGAACGTGTATTTGTAATGTCATTGTAAGGGTTTTTTTGGGGGTGTTACGTTTTCCCCTAATTTGGAATTTTCTGCCTCCTGATTCCTTTTATTGTTCTGTTTGTGATTGTACATACGTTGATTATTTTAGCTCTACCTGCAGATTTTGAATTCTTGCAATTTCTGCAATTAGAGTTTCCAAGTGATGTCTACTAGTATCTACAAAGTATATTACTTTTCTTCTATAATGTATTAAAAGCAGAGTATGAGTTAAAACTATTGGTGAAACTGACATTTGCTGGTTTCTTGTGAATTTGACATGTATTGTTTTGTTGATCTTTAAGCAATTGATGAGCTTAATTATTGCATTGTTTAAAATGTTGACGTTATTTTCTCACAATTTTAGCAATTAAACACGACACAGAGTCCTCTTCGTCAGCCAGTTCCATTTCTAGTAGCTCAAGCGAAGATGAGTCTGACTATGACGGTGATGGCGAAGAGACTTCTAGGAACAAAACAACACAAGAAACAAAGAAAGTTCTGAGCAGAAAAGCATCACTGGAATCCGAAAAACCTTCAACACCCAGCGCAGAAAACCAGACAGACGATGACCCACTTGTGGAGGAGACAGAAAATAAAATATTAGAATTACAAGAGACCAGCCTGGAAGCCAAGGCGTCACAGCTCAGTGATATTGCTGAAGAGCCACATCAAAGCAGAACAGCCAGCAGACAGAACAATCTTGAGAGTCCTTCTGGAAGTGGTCAGGAGACAGATTCTGAGCACGATGACACGCCATCTGAGGATGAGAATATAGCTGCAGCTGAAGAGGTTTTAGATAATAAACCTTCTGAGAGTGAGGATGAAGAGGGTAAGCACCAAGCGTAAGCTGTGTGGACTAAATATATGCATGCCCTTGAACTAGGTTTTGCATTGAATAAGTATGCTTTTAAAGCGGCATGCAGAATGTAATATCACCATAAAATAAGCAAATATGTTTTATGGATGTTGACATGAGTGCAATGTATTTGTGTGTTTGTCAATTAAATTGCTAATATATATTAGCAGATACAATTGCAGTTCAATCTTTAAATACATTTTATTTGTATTAATTTTGCAAGAAACCTAAGACTGGGCAAATAACTTGGCAATACATATTATAATGTTCTTTTATATTTTATTTTTTATTTATAGAAATCAAATGTAATCAAACAAAGCATTAGAATTAGAAGAACTGACATAAATGTATTTTTTAAAATTAAAATTGAGACAGTTTGAGTCCGATTCTTGTAGGTCTGTACTGTATTTGTCCCATCTACAAAGGCAAAAAATTATCAGCAAAGCTTTGCCCATTCCTATCCTTATTCCACCTGCTATATTTTTTATTCTTCTGCCTCTTTTTGGAGATGACTGATTTTAAAATATTTTTTAGTTTTTCTCTCCAATAAAGGACTTGTTTCCAATGTCCTGAAGCTATATCCAACCACAACATACTGACTGTTTACAACCTCCAGGCCCATGTTTTGAGGCCTACCAGATACTGTCGGTGTCTTAGCATTCAACTATTAGCAACATAAAAGGTTCTAATTCATTGCCATAGAAACCACAATGTGATGGTGTAAAATGATTACACAGCAGCATTGTTACACAATTGTTTCTCCAACTAAGTGAATTAGAATCCACCTGCTTGTATAATTGGCTATATCTCCCTCTTATGTTAAGCATCACAGTTTTAACTTCACTGTTTCTCTCTATGGTAATTTCTTGGCAAGGCATTGCTGACATGCCTTTTGATTTGTTTTCATCACGACAAGGATTTATACTAGTTCTTTCCTAAAGTATCGATCCTTCCTTTTGTCATACTCTTAAAAATAACAAGAAATCGATGCTGGGAAACTTAGGAACAGATAAAACACTTAAACATTATAATGGAGCTACCAAGGTCATGCATAATATTGACATCTGTATTCTTCATTTATTGGATATAAAATGGGGCAGGTGATATTGGCTGAAACAATGGTTAACTGTCTTAAGTCTACAATTTACCATGTTTGTTTGCTAGTGTATAAGATGGTTCTAAAAAGATCATTGACCACTCTCCTAGAGTAGCATCTACTGCCTGACTCTACTAGGAGGCTTTGATGGAACATATGTAAATTGGTCCAATTTGACATCCTTCCACCACATGCTTTCCAACTTTCATTGTTGGTTGTTTTTGTTTCTATTGTCGCATTCGCACTAAGCCCACCAGTTGTGGTGCCCTTCACAGTCCATAAGGCCCAACCACTTTGTGATATTTAGTTATGCTTTAGCTGTTTTGCTTTCTCTATTTTCCATTATTCCGTTCTTGCGTTTTTACACTACTCTCCTTTATTGCCCATCCTACTAAAGAGTAGCTGTAGAAGAGGAGCTGGGAACGGAAGGAACAAAGCTTCGCTAGGTGTGTACAGCCAATCCATCCTGGATAGATCTATCCCCTTCCCTAAAAAAAATATATAACTGAAAATAGCAATAATGATTTCTACAGTTTTACATTGCAGGGATAAAATGACAGGGCCGCTGTACCCAGGCCATTTCAGTAAGAATCAAGTGATCTGGGTGACTATAGTGTTCCTTTAACATGTGGATGGATATCATGCAGAAGAAAATTAAAAGCAAGCATACATGTATTGTTATTAAAACCATATGGTGCGATCAGTGCAAATAGTGGAACTCATTTCTACATTATAACTTAGTTTGTGGCTGTACAGAAAATTTAAAAAGAAATCTCATTACAAAACAGAAAAAGTGTTACCAAAATAGAATCAACAATCAGATTTGATCAACAATTAATGTTATATTGATTTTTGTATGATAATAGCAATATTATTTTGAGGTATACTGCATGTATTACACAGTATTTTTGCACTTGTAGTGCTTTATGTTAGTGGCACCTGAAATTCACAAGGTTTTCAATTCTCAACCATCAAAAAAATTACATTCTTTCTGCGATGTTAATCTCGCTGTAAACAATCGTACTTTATTACGAGAGATCTTTTGGTCTTTATAGTTCACACATTTATTGTTAGATTTTATTTAACCCATCAAAAAAGATGCCTTCTTCTGTTAATCTTGAAGTCAGGGGCACCTTCTTTAATGCTACAACAGACGATCCCTTCTTGATTTCAATATGGTAACTGTATCCCTTATTGCCTTTACAATCTTCGTATTATTTTACCTTGCTTGTAAAATATTTTTTAAACTCTGTATTTTTAAAAGGCCATTCTGGGCATCTATTGAATATAGCTATTGTATTGGGTAGCTTAATGCTATAGTTATAGTTAAATCAGTATGTTTACTGTTCTTATATTTGTACAAAAGCAAACAAATTCTAATCTGTCACTTCACATTTGTGATTGTTGTTGCTCAGAACGTTTCCTTTTTATTTATCCCCTGTCATCCATGATATAGTGCTGACTTCTACACACTGCTTAATACATTATATCACACAAGGATGCAAAACCTATTGGAGTGTTCAGTGGGTCAGTCCTTTTTACAAATGAATAACATTACATTTATCTATGTTGAAATTATAAAATATGAATCTAATCCCTCAAAATATCACCATCACAGAATGTGGCTCTGAAAGACTCTCTTTGTGAACAGGACTTTGATGTATTAAAAGTAAATCTAAATTTTTAATAACAACACATATCCTTGACCCTAGCTAGTTGTACATTCAATAAAAGCTAATGTCAAACACTATTCAATAAAACCTAACCTTTGAATTGCAAATTTAGGAATAAAAGTTCTTGCAACTCTGCAGTACTTTAATGGTACATTTTGCAATGTTTCCCTATCCAATATCTTCATTTTAAAGTTAAAAAAACCTTGACCTAACAGAGTTTGATGAACGCCATCTAATTTCTTATTTTTTATGTCACTTTCTTGATAAAAGATATTGGACAAAACTCAGTTCAGTAAATACATTTTCTTGTATACCTAACTAAGATATGTATTTATTACAAACATAAAAAAAAAAAAATTCCATTAATTTTATAAATAGCTGATCAATTTCATGGCAATATAATTCCTTAGCATTTTCTCTTCCCCCTAACATGGCATGATTAACACAGAATTTGTCACTATAAAATTATAGAAGCATACTGTCTACACATTCAAATACACCCATTTTTTAAATACAACATAATGGCAGGCAATTTATAGCTTAAATTGTACATTTTTTTTATTGAGTTAACTACATTTATAGTAAGTGATACATTACAGTTTATTTATAGATTTAGTTTTTAGATTTTTTTTTTAACATCTCGATTTCCTTTAAAATTGCTAAGTGTGGCATCCCATAATTCCCAGGGTGCAACGAGGGATCAAGTGCTTAAACAATGTATTGTATTGCATCATCTATGGCATTCATATTTGTAGGGAGCCAGTAAACCCTTGGTAGATGTATCTTATAATATATACTAATATCTGCAATTTTGGTAGCATAATATATAGATGGAGTTTCAATGTCTATCTGAAGCTTAATTTTTATCCACATGTATTTTACCTAAATGTTACACTTTAACTGAAAACTGAAATCCATTCTCACTAATGTTCCATTCTGTCCAATTATAACTACACTTTTGTGGTATACCTTTATATTCAACAATTTGCTGGGTTAAACAAAATTGCAAAGATCAATTTATAGAAATTCCATAGATTCAAATTTTTGTTTAATTAATTTCAGCAAAATAAATACAATCTATTTCTCTTCAGTTTTCATTTGCTGTGAAATGCGTTGGTTGCACTGTTTGGTTGTCACTGCGTTTACTTTCATTGTGTTTTGTTACATTATTACTCTCCTTATATTATATTATTTTATGTTTTGTGTTTCCTGAGTTTTACCTTTGCATGTATCACATCATGTCTGCAATAAACCACTATGTGCTGTGTCATTTTTCTTCCAATTTTATATATCAGATTACATAATGTTGTATATTTAATATCTGTGTGAATGCATGTGTTGTGCTTTTGCATGTTTTTGCAAGAAGTCTATCTCATGTTGAATAAGACAAGCTAAATTTGGAAGTTTAGCTAAATAGCCTATTCTTCATGTGCGATTTAATTCTCTGTGGCTGATCGAGTCTGTAAAAACACTTGTGTACTACAGTATTTAACGGCTGAATCACTGATATTTTATTACCCGATACAAAGGAGAATGCTTGGATTTTGCATACCGTTTTTATTGCTCCAACATAAAAATTGCTTTAAACTATGAACAGATCCTATTCACTCAACAGCTTTGCCCAGATCAATTCCCAAGGTCACATCCTGGCAGATTTTTTAGAATTTCTCTAATTAACAAATAATTAACCAATTATCTTTCTGGGTTTGTAAGCAATGTCTTAAAATATCACTCTAGGCTGAAGATGATTTTTTAATGCAATAGTTAAGTAGCTAATATAGAAAATGATGCAGAATAATATAATCAATATTATGCATAATAAGAAACATACATGTGAAAATTCTGAATTTTCTGCAAATAACTGGGCTTTGCAGCTTCTGTAGTGAGCGTTTACCAAACCAAGAAGTTATTTATCATGATGCTGCCTTAATATTTCAATGCTGAGCTTATCTCATAAAATGTATTTTATGGACCCAACAAAGGTTTCCGGGAGTTTTAATTTAGTCTAACAAATAGTTAAACTGCAACTCCCAGAACCCACAAGGAGAATTGGAAAGACAGTGCAGTTCCAAGGGACTTATAGAGAAAAACGATAAAAAAAAAAAAAGATTCTAAAGATGCAAATGCCTTAAGTATGCCTATAAGTGTTGCATTGAATATGAACTTCTCCGTGCTCTGAAGTATGTGCACTTCAGCTCTTCTGTTAGCGTTAGACTATACCTACTAGAATCCTGGGACTTATAGTCAGGGCGGGTACTAGGCAAAGATTTTGCCGCCCCCTCATGAAAGCAAATACAATCTCACAGAGGTTTATTTACTAAACTCTGAATTGCAGTGAGTTGAAAACCAAATTGCAAAGTTTAAACAGCTGAACTGTGACTGTAGCCGAATTGGAGAACTCTCCTAGATCAGCTATTTTGGCCTAAATTTTGCCATATGGTTTCCAACACACACTTCCTAATACACACATACTGCTTAATGCGTATCCATACACACATACTGCTTAATGTGTATCCATACACACATACTGCCTAATACCTACATCCATACACACATACTGCTTAATGCGTATCAATACACACACACTGTTTAATACCTATATCCATACACACATACTGCTTAATACCTACATCCATACACACACTGCCTAATAACTACACCCATACACAGATACTGCCTAATACCTACATCCATACACACACTGCTTAATGCGTATCCATACACACACACTGCTTAATGCGTATCCATACACACACACTGCTTAATACCTACATCCATACACACATACTGCTTGATACCTACATCCATACACACATACTGCTTAATGCGTATCCATACACACATACTGCTTAATGTGTATCCATACACACACACTGCCTAATACCTACATCCATACACACATACTGCTTAATGCGTATCCATACACACACACTGCTTAATACCTACATCCATACACACACACTGCCTAATACATACATCCATATACACATATTGCCTAATACCTACATCCATACACACACACTGCCTAAAATATGCATCCATACACACATACTGCCTAATACCTGCATCCATACACATATACTGCTTAATGCGCATCCATACACACACACTGCTTAATACCTACATCTATACACACTTACTGCCTAATACCTACATCCATACACACATACTGCCTAATACCTGCATTCATACACACATACTGCCTAATACCTGCATTTATACACACATACTGCCTAATACCTGCATCCATACACACACACTGCCTAATACCCACACCCATACACACATACTGCCTAATACCTACACCCATACACACACACTGCCTAATACCTGCATCCTTACACACTGTCTAATACCTGCATCCATACACATACTGCCTAATACCTACATCCATACACACACTGCCTAATACCTACATCCCTACACACACACTGCCTAATACCTACATCCATACACACACACTGGCTAATACCTACATCCATTCAAACACACTGCCTAATACCTACATCCATACACACATACTGCCTAATACCTGCATCCATACACACACACTGCCTAATACCTGCATCCATACACACATACTGCCTAATACCTGCATCCATACACATATACTGCTTAATGCGTATCCATACACACACACTGCTTAATACCTACATCCATACGCACACACTGCCTAATACATACATCCATACACACATACTGCCTAATACCTACATCCATACACACGCACTGCCTAAAATATGCATCCATACACACATACTGCCTAATACCTGCAGCCATACACACATACTGCCTAATACCTGCATTCATATACACATACTGCCTAATACCTGCATCCATACACACACTGCCTAATACCTACATCCCTACACACACACTGCCTAATACCTACATCCATACACACACACTGCCTAATACCTACATCCATACACACACACTGCCTAATACCTACATCCATACACACATACTGCCTAATACCTGCATCCATACACACACACTGCCTAATACCTGCATCCATACACACATACTGCCTAATACCTGCATCCATACACATATACTGCTTAATGCGTATCCATACACACACACTGCTTAATACCTACATCCATACGCACACACTGCCTAATACATACATCCATACACACATATTGCCTAATACCTACATCCATACACACACACTGCCTAAAATATGCATCCATACACACATACTGCCTAATACCTGCAGCCATACACACATACTGCCTAATACCTGCATTCATATACACATACTGCCTAATACCTGCATCCATACACACACTGCCTAATACCTACACCCATACACACATATTGCCTAATACCTACATCCATACACACATACTGCCTAATACCTACACCCATACACACACACTGCCTAATACCTCCATCCTTACACACTGCCTAATACCTACATCCTTACACACACACTGCTTAATACCTACATCCATACAAACATACTGCCTAATACCTACATCCTTACACACACTGCCTAATACCAGATCCTTACACACATACTGCCTAATACCTACATCCTTACACACACTGCCTAATACCTGCTTCCATACACACATACTGCCTAATACCTGCATCCATACACACACACACACACACACTGCCTAATACCTGCATCCTTACACACTGTTTAATACCTGCATCCATACACACATACTGCCTAATACCTACATCCATAAGCACACACTGCCTAATACCTACATCCATAAACACACACTGCCTAATACCTACATCCAAACACACATACTGCCTAATACACACATCCATCCACACACACTGCCTAATACCTACATCCATACACACATACTGCCTAATACCTGCATACATACACACATACTGCCTTATACATGCATGCATCCATACACACATACTGCCTAATACCTACATCCATACACACACACTGTCTAATACACACATCCATCCACACATACTGCCTAATACCTGCATACATACACACATACTGCCTTATACATGCATGCATACATACACACATACTGCCTTATACATGCATGCATACATACACACATACTGCCGCATGCATACACACATACTGCCTTATGCATGCATGCATGCATACACACACATACTGCCTTATACATACATACATACACACATACTGCCTAATACATGCATACATACACTCATACTGCATTATACATGCATACATACACACATACTGCCTAATACATGCATACATACACTAATACTGCATTATACATGCATACATACACACATACTGCCTAATACATGCATACATACACTCATACTGCATTATACATGCATACATACACGCATACTGCCTAATTCATGCATACATACACTCATACTGCATTATACATGCATCCATACACACATACTGCCTAATACCTGCATACATACACACATACTGCCTTATACATGCATGCATACATACACACATACTGCCTTATACATGCATGCATCCATACACACATACTGCCTTATGCATGCATACATACACGCATACTGCCTAATACGTGCATGCATGCACACATACTGCCTAATACCTGCATCCATATTTATAGTGCAACCACCAAAAGGTGGACACCACTGTTTTATTTTATAACATACATATTCCCGATCTCTTTATTTGCATTTGTTAAAACATGACTCAGGCTTAGTTCTTCGGTAGAAAAACCGGATACAATTAGGAGGTAAATTTCTAAAAGCATTACGATGTTAAAAATAAATAGTTTTTTTTGAGTATATGAAGGGACCCTAGCTGTACAGCCATCGGTTCTATTTTAGTTTACCTGAAGGTGATTTAAAATTCAATGTAGAATAAGACAGACACACGTTTCTTGTAGAGACGGCAGTCTAGGATAGTAGCAGTAAAAAGAATATTCCTTATAAAATGTGCATTGTGTGAGGCTGAGCAGTTTTAACACAATTTGCACATGTAGAATTCTCACCTGTGCTTTCATTAGGATGTTTTATGAAACACCTGCTCCAATGTGCAAACCAACCCAAACTGATTATTATGATTTGGTTTCCAACCGAGGAACAGTACAAAATGGGGGGAAAAATAATATATTAACCCATCATGCTCTACAAGTTTCCATGGCTACATACAGAACAGAAAAAAACACAAAAACAATTTTTACTGTCCACACATTTTGCTTGTATTGCAGTAAAAGCAAACTCAGCTACCTACATTGCTTTTCGATATTTCTTTTTTTAATCTAAATCCATTGTAAACTCCACTGACACACTAAGACAGGGGTGCCCAAAAGGTAGACCCCCAGATGTTTTAAAACTACAACTTCCCTGATGCTTTGTCATTCTAAAGACATGCAAAGCATCATGGGAGTTGTAGTTCTACAAGATCTGGGGATCTACCTTATGGGCACCCCTGCATATTGGTTAATTAAAACCAAGCTCGTTGCTTTTTGCTCCATTTAAATTATGTATGTAACATGCCACTTGAACTCTTGTGGCTTTTATTCTATGGGCAATAGCAATAGTACACTGCCTTACTCGTGCCTTCTATATTTACCCCTCAGTGACCAGTGATGTACTACGTACCTTATAACATAAAATGGGGTGTGCCACCCCCTTGTTATGAACGATTAAGGTATTTTTTTCCTTTCTAATTAATCCACAACATGCGCATCTCATAAAAATCCAAGCTATTGTGTGTTTGGGGAAATGACTTTCCATTCACAGACCATTTTATTAGCCTTGGCATGTCTCTCTCTGATGAATGTCATAAAGGTTGATGTTCTATGTCATGTCACTTTGACTGAGAAACCTCTCCATTCAGTAGAAACAGAGAAACTGACAAACAGACACATTTATTTGATTGATTGCCCTTAACACAAGCCGTTTCCTAAGCAAATGAATAGATTTGATAATATGACAAGTTTATCTGTTGTGGAAACGTTTTCGATAAAAACTGAAAGAACTTAATCAAAGTACAAATTGCTTTTCCTATGTAATGTATTTTTTTCCCTGGGTTATTTTATGTCCTAAATCTAGCTAATGAGTTCTAAGTTAATAGCTTTAATGTTTCAAGCAAACACTTCAATAACATGCTTGCTTATTCTCTGTGGAATTCTGCTGAAATGAGATATGACAAATCAGCAAAGCGGTCTGATACTTATAATGGTATTCATTAACATCTCCGATAATCTAATATGTTAATACATATATATTCACATAATGACTCTAGTACCAAGGTAAACATTTGCAAAACGAGATGATGTGTAGTACTAGCGAATAATAAAAAAATTGTACACGCATATACAATTTCGTTTTTTTCCTGGTTATATTGTGGCAGCTCTGAAGTGGGTAATAAATTTGAACCGGTGTTGTGCTGATTCGATAAGTTGCAAAACCAAAGCTATAACCTGAGAAAAAAAGATTTTATTTTGCTCAGCTCAAGATTATTTTTAACTTATCTTTTTATATTGTTCAGGCCATGACAAGTCACTGTTTAGTGAAAACACCAGTAAATAATTGCTTAAACCACACATTAATCACAATGGTGTACAGCTTTGGGTTTAATAGCAAGGTGGGATACTCTGTATGTTCTCTCCACTACTGAATTTATTAGAAACAGTTGTGCATAAAACACTCAATGTCCAATGAGAAGCACAGAGCAGAATATCTGTTACCCAGCCAGCTGTCCTACTAAAACCAGTCTTATTTAATAGAGTGGTTGGGATTGCTCACTAACATCGCACTCGCATTTCTACTCATGATATTAAACGCTGTTTGATTTGGTAAGTAGCCTACATGGGGCATATAAAAACAAGAACACAATCAACGGAGGTAAAATATAGAACAATCTGTTAAAATAAATGTATAGACATTGATGATTTTAATTTTTAAATTTTTTTTTTTTTTTTTACAAATTTGTCGCTTGGTTTGTGCATGGAGTGGCTTAAGCTATTGTGCATGGGCTTTATCTCACAATTATTTGCGCTTCAAGATCCCTTAATTCTTTTCATTAGAAAACAAAATCCCAATATCTTCACATATGTTCCTGTTTTTGCCCCCTGTGCTGTACTGTCTTGATATTTTAAAGAATGCAAATCAGTCCAAGAAAAAATAGCGGAGGCGATGGGACAAGTTGAGAGCGTGGAATCAGAACCGGAGGCAAGTGACACCAGTACAGACGAAGAGGATACCTTTAAAAGACCCTTCATTGCTCACAAATGTAAGATTAAAATGTACTACATTCTGTCTCTGTTTCACAAACTACTGCTATTTGTAAGTATTATACATACAACATTTGTTAGATTGCTTTAATAGCTACCAAAGACAATTTGTAAATTGTGCTGCCTTTCACGCAATAATTATACTTATGACCTAAGCAGCATTGCAAGTCTAGTATCCTCTACTTTCTGAACATTACTTTTATTACATTAATGTCTTTAAAGTTGACCTCTCACCATATCAGTTTATCCATCTCAACCTGACTTGTACAGATATTTCCCCCCATTATCTATTTCACATCTTTAGCATCATGTAATATTTTCTGAGAGTTCCATAAAGAGAAGTGAGAAAAGGAGGTAAATTCAGGACAGTCTAAAACATAATTATGAAGCAATTCCTAAAACAAATTTTAAAAAATCAAGTGCAGTGAGGCATAAAGCAAGATTTTATAAAAATGAAATAAGTCTTTAACTATTGACTGCAATATCCAAAATTGGTCAGTTGAAGACACAATACTGAGGAACATTTACATGATGTCAAAGGTTATATATCATAATTGTGGATCAGGTATGTAAATAATGATATACATACTTTTTATTTTCTAGTAACAGCTGAAAACATTATACCAGAGACAAACAAATTGACCGCTGAGTCTAGCGATGTAAAGGATCTGGAGGAAAATTCAAAAATAGAGGCATTAGAAGAGACAGAGAAACCAGAAGAGCAAACGACAGAAGAAAATGAGATAACGGCAGACAGCACATTAAGTGAAGAAGAGACACGTCAAGAACATTTGCTAAATGAAGATTTGAAAATAGAACTTGAACAAGAAAAGGATGAGGAAGAAGTTATTATGGATCACAGTAATATTGCAGAGGAACCTCCGCAAAAAGTTGACGAGGACGATTATGAAGCATTTAATGATGAACTTTTGAGAGAGGCATTGAATGAAGATTTAGCAGATGAGGCAGAACTTAAAGACTCCAATGATGATAATGAGATAGGTGATTTAACAGATGATCTTACCTTGGAACCAATAGAAGATTCGGAAATGGCTGAAGAATTTAGGGGAATTGAAGGAGAGAAAACCACAAATGAAAATGAGGCATTGGAAGAAGAAACAATGGAGGCCTCTGCATATTCTTCCCTTAATTCTATGCTAGTATCACACACAGAAGAATCTATATCAAATCTTGATGAATTAAATAAAAAAGATAAGGATGTCAACTCTTTAAAAGATCATGATGAATTGGTAAGTGAGAGAGATTCAACTAAAGAGATAACAGAAAACCTTTTAGCTTCATCATTGAGTTTTGCTAACACCAGCTCTGCAGATGGACCAAACCAGAATCAAGAAACTGGAAATAGTGGGAACGAACTTTTGGAAAAAGAAAGTGATTTATTATTTACAGATCAAACATTTGATGAGACTGCAGAGGATGCAGATATTGAGTTGAATATGGAGCAACAGTTTGAAATGCCCGTTGTTAGTCCTGAATCAGACCCTCTGAGTGTTTCTCATATAGAAAGTGAAGAGACTGTTGACAATGTGGACAATGAGAATAACTTATCTTCTAGTTATATCACAGACGTGAAAGAAGCATTGAATAATGCAGATGTCAGTGAAGATATTCAAGCAAAAGATGATATTCAGGAAGAAGAAATATCTCATATTATGGCAAGTGATAAGGAAAGCAATGCACCTGTAACTGATGCAATGCATACAGAAACTGATACAGAAATGGTAATGGGAGAACCAGATGCTAACACTAGTAGCCCAGAAGAAAGGAAAGTGTCTGATAATGAAGAGGAGATAACAGCAAGTGGTGAAACTAGCAATGTTGAACTGACCACTGAAATTCTAGAAAGTCAGGAAACTTTAGAAGAAAGCATGGAGAGCAAGGCAGAAGATGATTTAGATTTAATGGGTTTAAATAATGAACAGATAACAGAGATTCCACTTGCTGAGAATGATGACCAATCAGATGGAGTTGCAAGGACTGAGCAATGGATACCCAATGAGGAACTAGGCAATTCAGCTGTGGAGATGGCAGTTAAAGGAATATTTGCTGAGGAGATGGAACGACCTGAACATTTTGTGGAAGGTGTGGGATATGTAGACAAAGAGCTTTTTGATAAGGAAGGTGATTTACGTGACAGTGAAGACAAGGAGACTACTGAAAATGGTGAACTTTTGACATCTGAGGGTGAAAATGCATCCAACAAACTCATTCAAGATGAGGAAATGGTAGCTAGTGATGTAAGGATGACTGAACACAATGTGCCTGATGTTGTAGAAGAAACAAAGGAAGATGTATTGATGGATCCAATCACTGACATGGAAAATGTAACTGATGATAAAGAAGACGTATCTAGAGATGACTTTCATAATGGAAACCTTGAATCGACTGCTAAGGATGAAAGTGTAGTGAAAAACCTTGAATTTACTGATGGTGGCACTAATAATGATCACATAGCTACTGCTGTGGAGAAGGAAGATATTTCTGCTACTGCAAATGAGAAAGAAGGCTTGCCAGATGTAGAAATTGAGGATGCACCTGTTGAAGATGGTAGTGAGACAGAAGTGGTTAATCTAACAGATGAGGGAGTGGTGGATAAACATTCTGTGAAGGGAGAGGAAATTGATAATAATGAGAAAGAAACATTTAGTGAGGGATATTCTGGTGACCAAGAACTCACTAATGATACAATTGGTGATGATATAGACGAGCATACTGAATCAGAAATGGCAAATATTGAAAATACATCAAAGTATGCACTTAGTGAGGAAAATGCAGCCATCAAAAATGAAGAGGAAATTGATAATACTGCCACAGGTGAGTCAGACCTGATATGTGCGGATGAGCCTAAGGAGGAGGGTGCAGTTACCCATTTTTCCACTGCCGATAATATCTCTGAAAATGTTCATATGGGAATTATAAATCATGATAACATTGAAGGTCAGACCAAAGAAGAGCATGAAAGCCAAGAAGCTGACTCCACAAACTTAATTTTAAATACAGAGAAGGATGCTTCCGAGCATAAAGATTCTGTTGTAGAGGCTGAAGTTTTGAAGGATGCTTCCGAGCATGAAGATTCTGTTGTAGAGGCTGAAGTTTTGAAGGATGCTTCTGAGCATGAAGATTCTGTTGTAGAGGTTGAAGTTTTGAAGGATGCTTCCGAGCATGAAGATTCTGTTGTAGAGGCTGAAGTTTTTAAGGATACTTCCGAGCATGAAGATTCTGTTGAAGAGGCGGAAGTTTTGAAGGATGCTTCCGAGCATGAAGATTCTGTTGTAGAGGCTGAAGCTGAAACTAACACCCCAAAAGAAGAATCTGAAGAAAAAGAGAAAGATGATGGAGAACATGGCAATTCCACAGACGGTAGACAAGTAAGTGATGTTATTGATGGTGGAGAAGATCTGGAAAAATTGGATCATGATACAGAAGTTAAGGATAATGTTAAAGATATTAACGATTCAGGCACAGAAATTGGACAAAATAATATGTTGGAACCATCAGCCCCTGATGAAATTGAAATAGCTAATGTTGTGACTGGTCCAGTGGATGATGCCAAAATCTCTGAACCCAAAGAAGAGGAAAATCCAGAGGAGAAAGAAACAAGTAGCGCAACTAATGAAGTTACTGACCAGTGATGTCACGTATCACGTACTTCCAGATGGTCAGTGTCTCAAACGCATTCACTAGTAACCAACTAGCAATTAAATAAATATGTACATCTTGACAATGCTTGAACGATAACTTGAAGGCTCCATTGCTTATAACTATTAAACTCCAATTTTGAAATAATCCCCCCCCCCAAAAGAACTATTAGAAGCTGCTAACTTTTATCTGTTGAATTGTTGTATAATCACTGATTATTCTGCATTACAAGATCTAACTATAAAAACATGCAAAGCCAGCAAAACAGCCCTTTATTGGATATATTTTTTATAGGGATTTCATAGTTTTATGCAATTCCTGGCATTTTTTATGCCACATATTCATGCTACAAACTTTCCTCTCTACCTCCTGTAGGATCCAAAGTCTTGGAATGTATAGGTTATTAGAGCAAACTAGAGTCATGCTTGTGTTTTTAGATGTGCGCTCTGTGCTACATACCGTACAATTTCTGCAACATGGTCAACAATGACGTATAGGTATTGTTTTGCCCCTTCATTAATATAAACCTGTTTTTACACATAATTCTGACCCTACCATCTGCTTGTCACAGTCCAAATTGCGATTTGTCAGGCCTGAAAACATTTTTCCAGTCTCCAGTAATCAACATTTGTTTTTTACATGCCCAAAGTAGCCAGTATCTTGTTGTTTTCTGCCACAGGAACATACCCCAACACTGCTTTCTTCTACTGTATCATATTTGATCACAGTGTTAAGTATTGTGTTCAGAGAAGTCCTGGTCTCCACCACTTAGAAAAGAGTGGTTATTTCAGTATCTGTGGCTTTAATGTTAGCTTGAATGGAGCTGGCCTTTCTGTGACTTCTCTCATTAACAAGGTATTTTGCCTACAGAACTTGCATGAAAAACCCAGTAGTTTAGCTGTTTCTAAGATTCTGGAACTACCAAGTTGATGCAAGGAATGCTGGCAATACAACTAGACCACTTGACCATGTCTGCTTTATATATTGAGCTCTAGGAGTCACTGCTAACTATAGATATTTGTATTAATGAACACATGCACCTTCTAAAGTCACCATTAAGTTTACAAACCTTGAATATCATTGAAGGTAAAGCTATTAGTTTAAATACTATTAAGGAAATAAATATACTTGATACATGTATAAGAATCTCAAATAAATTGTGAGGATTCTGGTGAGATACCAACATTTGTAGATTGAATAGCTTAATTGATTCCCATGTGTGATTTTAAAAAAGTATCCAATTATTTTAGTTTTGTCACCTATTCACCGGTTCTATAGAGGGATGCATATGAGGCAATCGACAGTTCAAATTATAATATTTTTGTTATTTGCATCACAGAAGACATTTTATTGAATCTAAGTGTTAGTTTACAATTTATCTAAGGATCAGCTATTTAAATCCACCTATTTTTCTTTTAGCAAACATTCTAATTCTAATTAAATCTCAAGGAAGGCCGATTAATGTATGGGTATGAGAATAGATATATATTGCTGCTCGAGACATGATGGGCCTATAAATTATCACCAAGTCATGGACCATCCCAAATCATCGTATAACTTTCCTATGACCTGCTTTTTATAGCAATATCTACATTGGATTGGACAAGTAAGTGATGATGCAAAAGGATAAAGAAAAAAATAAATTTTATTCACGATGCCCATGAGGTCAGATTAAATGTCACAAACAGATTTTATATCATATCACAGAAATACTATTCTGACTGCAACCAGTAATCAAAAATGGTATAAGAAAAAAAGTTCCCTTTTGACGGTATCTTTCTAGAAATGGTTATGAGAAATTCTATCTGAAGCCATTTTATTAATGACATGAAACAAAAAGCACATATCTCTGTTGCACTTTAAACATAAATAGTGTTTACTAAAACTACTTAATAATGATGTAGTATTTAAACTTTAAATTTGTGTGCAAACATTTTTTAACTACTGAATAACATGATTATCATAATAGTATTGGTATGTATTTAAATAATTTGGCCATGCATACAATCTTTAAAGAGTGTCATAATTGTCATAATTAAACCCCTCATTGATTCGTATAACTTGATACATTTATTAAAATAAGTCAATTCCTGTTTTTTTCTTTGTAATGTATTTACTTTTAATAAAATAAATGTTAAATAATATGAATTAATTGTAAAGACATGTTTTTTTTTTCTAAAAATCTCTCAATAACAAGATTTGGGGGTACTTTTGTTAATCAGCTTGTGAAATGGCCTAATTTACAATGTATTGATTTTAAATAATATTCAGTATTGACCATTACAAATAGAAGAAATAAATAAGGCCTAATTACAAATTTACTGTTGAAAAAATGATTATGATTGTCCCAAACATTAAATCCATGTGTATTTCACCTTGTGTATTGTTTTGTAGAAAAGCTTACACATTTGGTAAAATTCCCCTGAGTAGAAAGAGAGACAACTCAAAGTCATAGTGATAAAATATTAACAGACCTTTCCATTATTATTATGAACTGGAATATTCAGCAAAGAAAAGCCCATTTGAAGCACCTGACACTGACAAATAGTTTGGGCAATGGCCAAGTAGCTCTGTATTATCTCGCAATGACGGGACTAAATGTAAGGGGTAGATGTCTTTAGTAATTTTAAATGCAGTCAGTTTTCAGATATGCAGAGTTTCTCTGTCAATTTGTATTCCATATCCCAATCACTTACCATAAAATACCTGTTCTAACCAATACTCAAACTATTTTTATTTATACAGTAATCTACTTTAATAAAATAATTATTGACCCTTTTTACATTATTGGTCTGATATTTGATTTTCTGTGGGCTTCATTATTTGCGCAAGGCATTTGACAGGTTATTGTTAAAATATAGCAATATTTTTAATACATCACGCTACTTCCTGATAGCTCTGGTTTTTTAGTTTTGCCATGGGAAACATGGGAACCCACAGTCTACCTATTTTTAAACTGGGGACCCACAGTCCACCCATGTTGCCCCTAGTCAAAATCCTGACTACATTTACATTTATATATAAATATAATTTCATTCTATTCTTATTTTGATATTTATATATTCAATTATATATTTATATATTATGTATTTCTTTAACATAGTTATGTGCTTTTTTTTCTATAATAATAAGTCGGAGGATCTGACTGACAATCCAGGCAATCCCCCTGCAGGGAATCTGTCAACGATACTGTTTAGAGTCATGTGATTGTGGTGTCATTATGATCACATGACTTGGATCAGAGGAACTGGCTGGAGGAGGACTGCCTCATTTGTCAGGCATCCCCCGATCTGATCTGGCGAGGAGGCTAAGTATCTGGGCTGGAGGGAGAGCCCAATTGTTGTAGGGTGTGCTATGTCACTCTAACGGTGTTAAAGCCCCCTTCTTTTGTAGTACGGCATAGCACACCCTGTTGTCTAGAAGGGGGTTACACCACCTTACGGTCATTCCTTGCTCCAGTCTTTCCCTGGTGTTATTGGCTTTGCCTGAGGACACATAGCCAAACAGGCATACCAAGACAACATGCTGCCTTCATTGTCAGTACACCTGTTTCAAGAGCAAGACTTAATTTCTATGGGATTTGCACTTTGATGGAGATCAGGAAGTCTAAACTGAGGATTGATTGGTGAGGGAGGGATCAATGATTATAGAGCTTTAAACGAAACTTTACAATTCCTAGCATAATGCAAAGATGATATTTTATGCTTCTATATCCCGTGTGTACCTTGATAAGCAGACTTTGACCCAAACTGATGCAGACATTATTCCACATATTTAGGAGAATTTGAGTGCCGTAAAGATTTATTGAAAAATGTTTTTATTACAAAATAAAAGCTCTTAAAATGATTAATTAAACATGGGAAATTATACGCAGTCTAGATTTTTAGAGACAACCAAAGCAAAAACTAAAGTTTACAGACTATGACTTGACTGCTGCTGATTCCACCTTTAATGTCTCTGAAAGCAAGAGCTTTATTCAGAAAACTACAAAAATGTTAAAACATTATAAATTGTTGAAATATTATTTTGCTCTACCATTAAAAAATGAATACAGCTCAGGCAAAATAGTTTTCAAAAATGATCATGAAACGCTTACATGTTTCAGTTTATGATAGTTTCACATATGAATGCCTCAATTTTGGTATAAAATATATCACTTGTGTTAGAAATGTTTGAATGCAAGTTCTGTTTTAATTATATGTTATCTTCAGTTAACTATATACATATGTTTGTAAGTGTGATTATAATAATTAGTATACGGTTTGTTTACAAAACAGTGGATTATGGTAAAAGAGACAACCAGATTTCAAAATATATGCCAAATAGAGAATTTGGAGAATCAGTTTAGCCACATTTTGCAATCTTGTTGTCTATACACTACAATTCATTGTTTAGTGAATACGTTTAAATATACGTTTAAATATTAGGTGATGTGATGTGCATCTCTGTAATGAGAAGGGGTGTGGTCTAATGACATCAACACCCTATATCAGGTGTGCATAATTATTAGGCAACTTCCTTTCCTTTGGCAAAATGGGTCAAAAGAAGGACTTGACAGGCTCAGAAAAGTCAAAAATAGTGAGATATCTTGCAGAGGGATGCAGCACTCTTAAAATTGCAAAGCTTCTGAAGCGTGATCATCGAACAATCAAGCGTTTCATTCAAAATAGTCAACAGGGTCGCAAGAAGCGTGTGGAAAAACCAAGGCGCAAAATAACTGCCCATGAACTGAGAAAAGTCAAGCGTGCAGCTGCCACGATGCCACTTGCCACCAGTTTGGCCATATTTCAGAGCTGCAACATCACTGGAGTGCCCAAAAGCACAAGGTGTGCAATACTCAGAGACATGGCCAAGGTAAGAAAGGCTGAAAGACGACCACCACTGAACAAGACACACAAGCTGAAACGTCAAGACTGGGCCAAGAAATATCTCAAGACTGATTTTTCTAAGGTTTTATGGACTGATGAAATGAGAGTGAGTCTTGATGGGCCAGATGGATGGGCCCGTGGCTGGATTGGTAAAGGGCAGAGAGCTCCAGTCCGACTCAGATGCCAGCAAGGTGGAGGTGGAGTACTGGTTTGGGCTGGTATCATCAAAGATGAGCTTGTGGGGCCTCTTCGGGTTGAGGATGGAGTCAAGCTCAACTCCCAGTCCTACTGCCAGTTCCTGGAAGACACCTTCTTCAAGCAGTGGTACAGGAAGAAGTCTGCATCCTTCAAGAAAAACATGATTTTCATGCAGGACAATGCTCCATCACACGCGTCCAAGTACTCCACAGCGTGGCTGGCAAGAAAGGGTATAAAAGAAGAAAATCTAATGACATGGCCTCCTTGTTCACCTGATCTGAACCCCATTGAGAACCTGTGGTCCATCATCAAATGTGAGATTTACAAGGAGGGAAAACAGTACACCTCTCTGAACAGTGTCTGGGAGGCTGTGGTTGCTGCTGCACACAATGTTGATGGTGAACAGATCAAAACACTGACAGAATCCATGGATGGCAGGCTTTTGAGTGTCCTTGCAAAGAAAGGTGGCTATATTGGTCACTGATTTGTTTTTGTTTTGTTTTTGAATGTCAGAAATGTATATTTGTGAATGTTGAGATGTTATATTGGTTTCACTGGTAATAATAAATAATTGAAATGGGTATATATTTGTTTTTTGTTAAGTTGCCTAATAATTATGCACAGTAATAGTCACCTGCACACACAGATATCCCCCTAACATAGCTATAACTAAAAACAAACTAAAAACTACTTCCAAAAATATTCAGCTTTGATATTAATGAGTTTTTTGGGTTCATTGAGAACATGGTTGTTGTTCAATAATAAAATTAATCCTCAAAAATACAACTTGCCTAATAATTCTGCACTCCCTGTATATAAGTCATAAACACCTAACACTGGGTAATGACTGAATGCTCCAGAAAGACACGGAGGGATAAACTGGAAACAGATGGGAAACAATGATGAACTAATAATATAGACAGATTTAAGTAAGTCAAGTCAGGGCTAAATAAACAGTAATGTGGGTTGAAATGAACAATGTAGGCTTTAAGGAACACTTTAAACATGTATTCCTGACCCTATAGTGTTAAAAAAAACACGTTAGGTGCCCAGCTGGCCTCCCTTAAATAGGTTGAAAACTCACCTTATTTCCAGCGATGCACGGGTCGACCATTGCTGGTTTTTGCACCCTTGGCTGAGATCATCAGAATTGCCAATCCCAGCCAATCCAATGCGTTCCCTTATGAAAACATTGGAAAGCTATTGCGCAAGCGCAATAAAATAGAGATGCATTGGCTCAATTAATCTCTATGGGGAAAGTTCAGTGCTTCCTTGCAGAGCGTTTCTGACCCAGAAAACACTTCTAGTGGCCATCTGAGTGACTGCCACTGGAGGTGTCCCTCACCAGTTTTTAATAGAAAAGGGAGTGTTTACATGAAAATGCCTGCATGGACTGACTACAGACACCAGAAGAACCTAGATCAGATTCTGCACTAGAAAACTACTGGTAAATAGAATGTGGCAGCTCAACAACTCAGAATGGTGTCTCACTTTTCCAGAAGAAATAGGATATATTGGTAGGAAGAAGTTGGGGGTAATGCCTTGATGTGTCAGGAAATGGAGCTATGGAATAGCTCCACTAAGATGCGCTTGAGTGGTACAATCCCCGCTTAAGGATGTGCAGTGTGTTTCTTGGTCTTGGTGAGTAGTCCAAAAATATAAATTGAAACTGAAATTGACACCTTATAGTGTAGTAGCTTGGTATAATATGAGTCTATTATACAGGTGGATGAGGTTACACTCACATTTATTGGAGCCTTCTATGTGGCTCCTTTAAAAAGTATGGAGTTGTATAATCCCCACGCTAAGAATGGGTTGATGGTGCGGTGCCTTTTCCGTGGTATATATATAAAAGATAGAAACAAAGATATAGTGCACACTGTTAGTAAAATAAGTGGAGATCAGCTTACTACTTTTGGAAGAAAAGTAAAGTTTTGTTCAATCCACAGGATTATGGTCACACACTCCCCACCGTCGAAGTTGAAGTCCATAAGATTTTTGGAGTTCCAGAAAAAAATAGGATTTACCAGGATACATAAAAGTAATATCTTTCTTTCTTTAATACATTTACAATATTTTCTATAGTGAATGCCCTAACGCAATTTGGGACACCAGTGTAACATGCACTTAATCTAGAAAGGGTGCTTGAATTGAAAAAAAAAACAACAAAAAAACACCTTGTTGCCATACCAAGACTATATGTATACAATGTAAAGAACCCATTGCACAGCAGTTACTGCAAACAAATATAGTTTATTATGAAATGTGAACAATATACAAGTAGTTAATACATAGTATAAATAGCAAAGTGCATAGTTGCAAAGTATATAACATACCAGGTATAATCCCCACAGTAAAGTATCCATAAAAATTGCTTAATCAAGGGGACGGGGCTTGCCTACAGACAGAGTAGGATGCAGGTTGGAGGAGCCCTGCAGCAAAATACAAATTTGCAGCGATTTAGCAGGGATTATTTAACCCCTTTAGCTGCAATACTTACCTGGACAGTTCCTAGAACACACTGTTCACCGGAGGTAAGCACTTTCTCCTAAAACGGGAGTATTCATTGGAGACTCTACCCACTGCTACCTGCTCACTACCACGAGGCAGGGGAGGTGGCCAATCCCTTGCTTCACTTCAGCCTGTGCAGTGCCTAAAGCCTTGCCACCCAACCTTTGGACCGGTGGGGGTTATCCTGGTCCACACTGACCTGCTTGGAGAATCTTTTGGCGTATTACAAGCTGGCTAAGCTCTTTATTTCTACTTCACACAAAATGGCTGCCATAACTCACGACGAGCTGAAGGATGTCGAGATGGCTGAGCATCGTTCGAGGTCCATACAGGACTTTCTTGATGCTTTTGACCAAATTTGCCTAACATTTTGATGGAAACTTGAAGGCAGGAAGAGCCTACACAAATATGGCGCTCCTGCTAAGCAGCATTCACCACTCCTGCCTACACACTCACTTGCTACGGAGCTGCAGGTGTGTCCCCAACTCGAATTATGGGCTGGTGAATCTCCTGAAGGTGTCGAGCGGGAATCCCTTACTAACTACAGGGGCAGACCACAAGGGACTCTCAGCCCCCGCACGGTTTACTTTCCCAGAAGCGCCAAGGGCACAACATTGGGACAGATCTCTGCACCTGGTTTGACAGATCTATGAAGCACAAGGTGCTAATTTTGGAGGCTGGTGGATGGTAACCAGAGGTGCCTGGTGACTCCGGGCTGGAGGATTTTGGGACACTCAGCCCCATACCACTCTTATGACCCACGGTGCCACTGAATCTCCCCGCATAGGGTCGGGTAGCTTTGTGGGATATGGTATGATGTTATACCGAAATAGTTCATTGCTCAGGCAAAGCCATAATTTACCTTTAATTTAAGTCTATGTTGAGAGTATTTTTTCTTTTTGCATCCTGTTCGCTTCTCCACAAGCCTAAGAGTCAAGCAGAGCTGTTTTGCTGCAGTCAGTGAATACTATACTTCATTACGTCTACTTATCTGTGTTATTTCATATTGTAACATTAATGGATGTCTGCATAGCCTGTTTTATTTTACTTTATTTGTTACTCATAAAAGTGCGATAATATTGACATGCCACTTAATTTGCTAACAACTACATGTCTCATATTATCTTGTGGATATGTCATCAAACGTTTGTTGTCTTGTTTTTTTTTTTCATCATACAAAAAAATAAAGAATGATAAAAAAAAAAAACGTAAACATTTTTCATCAAAGTACTAACCTAGGGCTGGAGACCAAAACATCCCAATGTTTCGACTGTTGTCTTCTTCTTCTAGGGAGATACTAGTTAATACACAAATATTCAAGTGTGCTGAAGGAATCTATATAGAGTATGGTGACACAACGAGTAGGCCTGACAGCAGTTCCTGATCAGATTTGCATCTCAGGTGCTATAGTCACCAAAACAACTTTAGCTTAATGGAGCAATTTTGGTGTATAGAACATGCCCCTGCAGCCTCACTGCTTAGTTCTCTGCCATTTAGGAGTTAAATCCCATTGTTTATGAACCCTAGTCACACCTCCCTGCATGTGACTTGCACAGCCTTCCTAAACACTTCCTGTAAAGAGTCATCTAAAGTTTATCCGAATGTAAATTTGGTTGAATTTCGGCAATTCGGACATTCAGAGTTTTCCTCTGCACTCGTTTTTAGTTCTGCAATATCCTTCTTTAAAACTGGTGCCCAAAACTGTATGGCATATTCAAGGTATATTCATTTGGCAAAATTATATTTGGATCACGTGACTCAAACCTCCCTTTTATACATTCGAACACACTACTAGCTTTTGTAACAGCAAGCCAGCATTGCACACTGTTGCCTAGATTGTGATCTATACTTGTTCCAAGTCCTTTTTATTTAATGTTATCTCTAACTCAACCCCATTTAATATATAAGTAGCTTGTAGGTTCTTTTTTCCTAAATGAATGACTTTGCATTTATCTTTATTGAATCTCATTATCCACTTGCCTGCCCAGTCTCCAATTTATCCAACTCTTTGTGTAGAGAAGTTACATCATATTCAGATTGTATTTTCTTACCTAGTTTTGTGTCATCTGCAAACACCAACACATGACTTTCAATGCCTATTTCAAGATAATTTATAAACAGATTAATGAGAAGGGGACCCAGGACAGAACCTTGAGGCACTCCAATTACCACTTTTGTACAGTTTTCCATTTACAATTACTCTCTGCACTCTATCTTTAAACCAGTTTTCTATACAGTGTTTGTCTACACCAACTGATTTCAGTTTTACTAATAACCTTTAGTGTGTAACTTTATCAAAATACTTTATATCTAAGTAGATGGTGTGGGTGGTGCACATAGTGGTCAAAAGATGTGGACAGTTTGTGAATAGTATTTTAAGTTTGTAAATGGTGGTAACAGACTGTGAATGCTGAGCTTGAATTCTGTGTGTTGTGTTTAAGTCCAGGCAGTGAGTGAATGTTTTGACTATCTTTTACCATTTCGTATTGCAGGCGAGTGCAAGCATTTAAGTAAGATCCAACAAATAGACTCGCACTATGAACTAGGAGTGGGCAAGAATCACTGCAATCCTCCTTATTTTATATAACTGCTGCACTATGGATAGTGAATACACTTACAAATAAAAGAGTACACACTATAATGTCAAGACTGGCAAGCCAAGGAGGCAGATAGATGCCTTGAGGCAGTCACCTACTTGCCTACAGACAAATCTGGTTCTTCATGCATTTTCCATAGATAGATATGTAGATAGATAGATAGTTACGTAGATTGATAGATAAATAGATAGATACGTAGATAGATACGTAGATAGATGATAGATATATAGATAGATAAATAGATCAATAGATGACATACATCTTTCATATCTCTAATATATTAAGAATTTGATAGCAGGCTGAACAAGACCAGCTTGAAGGTATGCGGTTAATTACCTTTAAACATATATTATGGCATATGGGAGTGGGCGGTTGCGTAAGGGAACATATTGTAGCATTCAGCATGAACGTCAAGTGAGCACATCTGTTTTCAGACCATCATTCAGTCGAGCACATAATTGATCATAAAAACTCTCAAATGATACAGAAATTAATTAGAGGAATACATTGTAACTGTATGAAAATTGCTAGCATGATGTATATATTAAATGTTATGCTCTTTTAAAAGAGTATAAATAAAAAATCAAGTACAGGTGTTCATTAAGATCACTTTATAAATGTCCTTTATGGCCTTTCACAATTAATAAAAATGCCTTCAAATTACACTACATGGATGTTCTTGATACAAAAACCACATATTAAAATGCACATTAAAAAAATAATCTCAAGAAGAAAAAACAATATGGGCCAAAGTATGTTACAATGGTTTATTCACAAACAAGCAGGTGCACTGAATTAACACTTCTTTAGGGACAAACATATCCAGTTAGAGGAGCCTAACAACGATAGCTAATATTAGCACTGCAGATGTGTGTGGCCATCAATTCCCATGATGCTCATCGAAGCTTGAGGATAAAGCAATTAACAAACACCTGCAGAGCTAAAGTTAGCTGTCAATGTGCTATAGCATTAGTGTGGATCACACATATAATTAACCTGCTAGTGTTACAATGTAAAATGCAGAATTCTTCACTTGCACATCATTAAGTCAAAACAAAATATGCCACAAGATATGGTGTGTATTTTCAACCGCAAATGTCAAAATATTGGTAATTAAAACCCTAACATAAATAAACATAGCATTGCTTCTAACACAGATCCTGCTTACTTGAACACAGTCTGTCCGCAATAACGAGAGATGGGCAGACAGTCTGACATTCAGAGAGACTGAGATGGACAGACTCAAATGAATCTCGTACCCATCAATTTGTTTTCCATTTAATATCGAATTTAGAAAAAACAAAAAAAAAAGATGAATATTCTTTGTGATAAAAATCAAAGTAAACGTTATCAGAAAATAATCAAACTAGAACCAGGCTTTATGAAAAATCATATGCTTAACGCTTTGCAGAGAAGTCCCAGCACACACTCTAACGCCCTTACAGAGTGATAGGATTGTTCAAACAATAGATCAATGTGTCAGTTACCATCTTCAAAGCTGCTATTCTGACAGCAGGAATGAAACCGCATTGTGCTCATGGGATCCGAGACGTAACCTGGAAAATGTGAGAGAACATATTGAGACAAACGTAAAAATAAGATTGTGCTCCGGTGGAGGAAGATAACATAAAACAGACGTGTTAAACCATATTTACAACACACAGCATTAACCGTGCTGGTGCAAGAGGTATAAGTGTCTCTTTCTTCTGTATTAATTCTACAGTATCTCCAGGCATGGTACCATGATCCTATGCTCCTGTAATTTGTTATAATAGAAACATACACTGTCAAACCGACAACACATGGCGAACATCTTCCATTCCTTAACACAGTGATTTTGTCACTTCTTAACCTGCAATTCCTTATAAATTCTGCACAAAAAAATATTTTCTGAGTGCCTGGAATTTTTTCTAATTTGCAAGTGCAGCTGGGAGCACGCCAGCTCCTTGTTCTAGAACAGCTTCCCATCACTGGAATTGTCTAGGAACCAAGAGGCAGTCTCTTTTTTGCTACATGGAATCATAAGTACAGCATGATATCACTTAATTGAAGGACATACTTGAAAAAGAGATAAATCTCAATGTATCCTTCCTAGTAACGTATTTTATAAATAATTGTGGCAAACAGAACACGGCAGATGTCATCAACAACAGCCAGTTCTGTTGGTGCTGAAAGACCCATTCACTTGGATATTTGAAAAACCACATACACAGTTACACGGTTTTTCTTGACCTGTTCTGCTGTTTCTCTTTAACATTGTGTCACATCTTTAACCATCTTTTTCAGAATTTGTACCACCTAAATGGTTATAGCCTCTCCCTGACTCTATGCCTATCTCTCTGAGAGCATACGGTATTGAAGGCCATCAAACTGTTTAAAGCTTTTTTTTTTTGTATTAGTCACATTTTCAGGTCATAGGTTAACCAATGAATAAATAGGGCGAATGAGAGTTATGACATAGCAGACAAGATAGGTCAGCACTGACTACTGACAAGCACACTTTCTCTGCCAACTGCTGTG
>OW240919.1:28393517-28427177 GCA_933207985.1 Pelobates cultripes | reverse complement strand
GAAGAGGGGAGGGGGGGAGTAAGAAGAAGAGGGGAGTGGGGGAGTAGTAAGAAGAATACAGGGGGAGGGGGGATACTCACCGTCAGGCCCTGGGGCCCAGACCTTGAGCTGTGTAAAATTGAGCTGCTTCCCGTTCTCCCAGAACATTGAATTTTGGGACCACAGTTACAAACAGCATTCAGAGATCCTGTTCTACAACAGACCAGTGGAGCCAAACGGCAGCCAGAGCCCATCACCATCCTCATCTGGTTGTAAGTAGGCAATCTATGTTATTAGTGACACTAATCTCTAATTTACCTCACATTAAAGGGACACTATAGTCCCCAGAACCACTGCAGCTTAATGAAGTGATTCCGGTGTCTATAGCCTGTCCCTGCAGGCTTTTTAATCTAAACACACACTGTGTGCAGCACTGGTGTTAGTTCATATGGCAGATCATATGGGTGGGGCATTGTGATGTCACATGGGGGGGCGGCAAATTTTTCTTTTGCCTAGGGCGGCAAAAATCCTTGCACCGGCTCTGTGTATAGATTACATTTTTATGCCAACCTAAACAGACAGACAGGTTTATTCACTACAGTGTCAATTGACAACATTTCAAAGTTAATTTAACCGTTTGGCCAAAATAAGGAAACTGTAAATCCTCCAACAGTTTTCACTGAAGTCAAAAGTTACCTACTAAGCCCTCATTGAACACTTTTCTAACAACCTACTTCGTACCCCTACTTTTACCCTTTGTGTCACTATAGAAACTGTTAATAGCTCCCGACTGATTTCTCTCATGCAACTGTCATTAGTCTAATACTATCCTTACCTTTTGTGTCACTTTACCCCACTCCTTCTAGCATGTAAGCTCACTGAGCAGGGCTCTCCACCTCTCTGTACCTGTACGTCTGGTTACAATTACATGTCTGTTAGTCCACCCATTGTACAGCGCTACAGAATCTGATGGTGCTATATAAATAATAAAATAATAATATATATCTTATGATATTCAATGACCTGTCAATTTGCTTCATAGGTCATTGAAATGTACTGTTTGAGTAATAGACACCAATGAGAGTTTTTTTTTTTTACATATTTACTTGGGAGAAAGTTTTCCATAGGAGTTGCGGATACGTTACCAAATAGTTAGTAGGAGAGCATCAAGATTACAGTGAAGCAAAAATATTGTCATTTCCATAGCAATATTTGAGGCAATGTCCTTACAATCCTTTTGTCCTGAAAATACCACATCATGTGTCATTGGAATGTGATGCGTTGCCTACGGCGTTATGAAAAAGAACTAGAATAAAGATATTTCGATGATAACATCAGAATACTGGGCCACTTTCTGCAGCCGTCAGCACTTACTCAGCCTGGCGAATCCTTTACAAATGGAGAAATAAAAGATCTGACAAACAGAGGCATGAATTAATAGATAACGTGTCCATGCAAAGAACGATTTACTTTATCTTTGATATTTCCTTTTTTTTTTTACTAAGAGAGAAAATACTCATGACTGCTTCTAGAGACCCCCTAGAGAATGCCTGCTCTGAGACCCCCTTGTAGATCTGATTTCAATATTGTACATAGGCAGTGAAGCAGTTTTTCCAATCAGATTTAAAGCAGTAATTTCTGAAAGCTGGCCTAAACAGTTGGCAAATATTTTTGTTACAAAATCAGAGAATATGAGAACTCTGAGAACGGGCAATTTCAGGGAAACCACAATAGCTAGGATTTTTGTTAGTCCCCACTCAGGTCACAAATATGGTTTTGATCACTTGTGCCATTTCTAAGACAACCTATACCATTTTCATTTTAGGCTGTTCCTGCCCATAAGGGAAGTCCAAATCCGAAATGCTGCCAAGTTTCCTCTGCACAACAGGTAAAGCAACCTGGATTGACAGTGGCGTACACACAATCCATGGGGCCCCAGTGCAAAACTGCTCTGTGGCCCCCCCTTCTCTCCCCTCTCTCCCCCGATCCGTGGGCCCCCCCGACACATACATAGACACAAACACATACACACACACACACAGACACCCCCCGAAAGACACACACATACATACACACATACACAGACAGACACACACACACACACACATACATACAGAGACACACACATACAGACACATACATACACACATACATACAGAGACACACACACACATACAGAGACACACACTCACACATACAGAGAAACACACACGCACACAGAGACACAGACACACATACATACAGATACACACACATAGAGACACAGACACACACAGATACATACCGACACACACACATACAGAGACAGTCACACACACACAGAGACACGCACACAGAGACACAGACACACATACATACAGAGACACAGACACACACACACATACAGAGACAGAGACACAGACACACACACACATACAGAGACACACACACATACAGAGACACAGACACACACACACATTCAGAGACACACAGATACATACAGACACACACATAGAGAGACACACACACATACAGAGACACAGACACACATACAGAGACACACACACAGACACACACATACGGAGACACACACATACAGAGACACACACACACACACATACAGAGACAGACACACACAAAACAGAGACACACACACATACACAAAATGTTTCCTCTTTCCTACCTTTTGTGACTTTCCCTGGGGTCCAGTGGGGGCTCAGCATGATGGGAGTCAGATTTCCCACTCTGACTCCCTCCTCCTTCCTGCTTCCTCCCATGCGGGCTCTGATAGCTGGGAGGGGTGACCAGGGAGTCACTTTCTCCCAGCTGTGATGTCATCACAGGGGGCCTGGTCGTGCTGTTAAAGCACCCAGCGCTGACCAGGCCCCTGAAAATCCATCTCCTTTGGGTGGCCTGACAGCATGGGCCTCCCGATGGGCAACTTAACATGCAACCCCGGCGGTTTGCCACACGGGCCGGGGCCGCAAGGCGTGGCAGCTGGTGCCCAGTCACAGGTGTCTGCAGGGCGACTGGGCCCTCTGGAGTGACGGGCCCGGTCGCAGCTGCGACCGCGGTATGTACGCCACTGTGGATTGATCTTTCAATCACCTTTGGGCTTTGTCAGTGAGGTGTAGCTGATACCCCTCTAGGTGCAGAGAGCATGGGGTCCACATATGTCCACATCTGGATTTCCCTTTTAACTTAGGGAGAGCTTAAGTAAATGCAAGAGAATAAGAGAACTCTGACAACAGGCAAGCCCTCAGAGAAACTCTTTACTTAATCCCCACTCAGGTCTCAAAAATATTTTTGCTCATTTGTGCCATTACAGAGAGAACCTACACCATTTACATAACAGGCTGATCTCACCCGACGCTCCACCCCATCCGACGTCCCAAGATGAGTGGGATCTAATGCACTATGGGGAAAAATCTGACGTTGGAGGTCCTCTTGTAGAGTTTGAGGACGTCCAGCATCAGATACCAATCAAAAGGTCAGTTTCAATTCAGGAAGCCCAACCTATTTATCCTCACTAATACACAAATATGTCTCATCTAGACCCCTACACTCTGCCGGACACCTACATCTATCCTCTTTTCATACTCCTACCTCTGATGCTCACCTTAAAGACTTCTCTAAGGCTGCACCGTTCCTATGGAACGCCCTTCCCCTCTCTGTTAGACTTTCACCCAGTCTCCACTCCTTCAAGAAATCTCGAAAAACTTATCAATTAAACTGTGAACTGCTTTCCCTCCTGCACCCTGATTCCTCTCCTGAAACTGTCATCAAAAGCCCTCAATGAACACATTCCTAGAAACCTACTTTTCTACCCTACCCTTACCTTTTTGTGTCATTTTACCCCACTCCCTCTAGCATGTAAGCTCATTGAGCAGGGCCCTCAATCCCTCTGTTCCTGTGTGTCCAACTTGTCTGGTTACAAATACGTGTGTTAGTCCACCCATTGTACAGCACTGCTGAACTTGTTAGCGCTTTATAAATATTAATAATAATAGTGGCTGTCTGGTAGTCAGCCACTGAGGGTAGACTTAGAGCTGCAATGTAAACATTGCAGTTTCTATGGAAATATATGTCAGGTAATATAAACAATTTGGTGTGTTTTTTCGCTCTGTAGATGCCAGTTAATTTAAAGTTACATATGATAACTATCTCACATAGTCCATGTTGCTCAAGTCACATATGGCATAGAAAACTGATAACTTTCTATTAGTGTCAAAGTTTGCTAGTTAACTTGCTACGCATTACTGTAAAGAAGCCACGTCTGTTTTCAAGTCAAGGACTACAGACTGAATCCTTCAACTTGAACAACTAATACTTTATTAGTGAATGGGGAGCTACTGATAGGCTTAGAGCGCAATCTGATTCCTGATTCAAGCTTCAGACACAGTGAATGTTCGTGGGAAGAGTGATCAGGCGCTTGATTTTTTTGTTAAAGGTAATCCCGAGCCCTAAGACTTCCTTGCACCATAAGGACTTTATCATGGTGCCTGGAGCGTTCCTTAATCTCTGTACTTGTTTTGAATCAATCTGAAATAACTTTGCTCTAACCGGCTTTCCGTTGTTTGGATGAAACTTTTTGAATGGACTATACCAGACCAAAATAAATCAAGTGGAAAAAAATGAATTATCAGAACTGAAAGTGAATTACATTTTTAGGTCAAAATAGTAAAATTTGGAAAATTCTCCAAGCCAGGTCTGTATTCTGTCGGGCTAACTTTGAATTCCTGAATAACTCTTAGTTTTTCCTTCCTTACACTAAAAGATCTTTTCAGTCATCTTCATTTAAAAGATGGCCCTGACTGTAATATTTTCTCTATTTACATCTCTGATATGCTAATACATGTAAAGTGTTGATTTTATTTTGTTATTGCTACAAAGAAGCTACTTAAATATTTATCAGTAATCCTATACACCTAACTATTGTTCGTCCTAAATAAATATTTTAGAAGCCCCACTGCTATCGTGTTCCAGACATGTTTCTGGCTAATATTAGCAGTCTGAGTGGCGATGGCAGACCTGTACTTTGTGACTAGTTTTATCGAGAATTTCCAGGTAAGACAAACCTTTATCTTGATTTTACCCATTCCTCTCCGATAACAGGATTTTTACAGATTACACTGAAATTCTGCCATCAGGAAACGCTAAACTACACTACATTAAAATCCACGGTGCCACACGTTGCCTGTTGATTTCTCTTAAGTACCATTTCTATTGGTAACACTTTGCTGCAGTCAGGGTATCTTTGCATTATTGAAAGAGACTTCAGGTCATTCTACGTGACACAAGGCAACACTTTTTGGAATATGTCTTATTTGGTTTAGTACATGGCAGGTAAGATGATAAAAATATATTTGTAGATACATTAGGCATTAATCACTAAACTATGATTGTGAATATTTCAGGCCAGTACTGCCAAGAGTCTCCGAATCAAACTGAGGTTGTCTATTTACAGCTCACTACCTAGTGTGTTAAAGTAGTTTATTATACAGTTTTAACATTAACTCTTACAATGATACTTTTGTGTGAAATATGTTTATAGTTCTCAATTGAAAAGTGTTGCAGAATGTTGGGTGGATGTTTTGTGAGATACAACCTGTGTGTAGCGTAATATCAAAAATTTCAAACATTAGAATGACTAATGATTAAAAGTCCTGGTTTGATAAAGAATTATAGATAGCAAAGTACAGTTGAGTTATAGGTCATTTTTATACTTTTGATAAAAAGTTTTAGTTTGGAGAATGTCAGTTATATGTCTGGGAGAGTGAAAAAGTAAAAAAGATAAAAGGACCGAGAGATGGAAAGAAAGGGGGGGATGTGGAGAGAGGGGGGCAGACATGGGAGAGAGAGAAAACAAGAAACAAAACGAGAAAGAGAAAATAAGAAGGAGCAAGAGAAAGTGCAGAGACGGAGAGAGAAAGACAAAAAAAATCAACATAAAGACAACAAACAGGTTGGATAAAGAAAAAAAAAACATTAAGGTACAAAAGAGAAAGTGATAAAGTGAAAAGATGCAAGGCACAAAGAAGAAGAGAGGGAAGGAGAGAGACAAAAAGGAAGATAAAAAGTGAAAGAGGGAAAAAGAGAGAGGGAGAAGAAGAAAGGGTAAAAGCAAGAGAGGATGTAGAGACAGCAAAAGGAAATGTGAAGAACAGGTAGACTGGACATACTATAGAAAATATTAAAGGAGAGAATAATTATAGAGAGAATTAAATACCAACGGTCAAGTCAGATTAATGGAGGCTAAAATAATGAGAGTTTGACACATAACAATGACCTGTATAATATGGGGAAATAATGCCATTGAGGGATTCTGGAGACATCACAAGATCGAAGAAGGTATTTATAAATGTCCCCTGACACCCTGACACCCTGACAAGGCATTAAAATCCTTTGTTGTTATGTATAAATACTGCTTATATTTTTTAATTAGAGTTAGTGTAATTGTTAAAGTAGTGTAGGGGGTTAATGTTTAGTGAAGTGTAGGGGTAAATGTTTAGTGTACCTCTGTAGTGTCTAATCGTAGTGCAGGGGCACGTATTACTGTGTTAGGGTAGTGTAGGAGTTAATGTTTAGTGTAGTGTAGGGGTAAATGTTTAGTGTACCTCTGTAGTGTCTAATCGTAGTGCAGGGGCACGTATTACTGTGTTAGGGTAGTGTAGGAGTTAATGTTTAGTGTAGTGTAGGGGTAAATGTTTAGTGTACCTCTGTAGTGTCTAATCGTAGTGCAGGGGCACGTATTACTGTGTTAGGGTAGTGTAGGAGTTAATGTTTAGTGTAGTGTGTCAGGAACGTGCAGGGGTTCAGGTTTTGTGTAGTGTAGTTTATTAGGATAGTAATCTGAATTAGTCCTATCGAGTGATAGGCTGAACTCCGGTTCACCAAAAGCGAGAAAAAAAGAAAAATGTTGCTTTAAGGAGAATCACCAGAAATAGAAAAAAAAAAAGAAAAGGAACCCCTTCAAAGAGGATCCAAATATAGAATCCCTTAATAAAACAAAGCATAAAGTAGCTACCTGTGACTGCTTTGTAGTATAGCGGCTTAGTGATTTTTCGACATTTATTCTGACTTTATATTTAGCTATTACATTGGTGAATCCCCTATAACAATTATCCTAGTTTTTGATTTTTTTTTCTTTGACTTCCGTCAGATTTCTAGCAATTCCAGTTGTTACACTGTATCCAGCTGTATAGCTATTTATCTCAGTAGTATGGAGTTACAACAATATCTCGTGGATTCTGACTATATTTTGGTTGTCTTTATTCTACATCAATTTACCCAGCTTGTGAATTATATATTACACTTCAAGGCAGATATGTAGCAATTTCAGTTGTCACACTATATCCAGCTGGGGACCTATTTATCTCAGTAGTGTATAGTTGCAACAATGTCTTGTGGAAACTGCGTATCTTTTGGTTGCCAGTTTAAATTAATATTTTCATTTAAGCCCATTAATGGTGTATTAGAGATATCCCCTATAACTCACTCTAATGAAGGTTGTTTCTGCATTTAGCATTGCTACATAAAAATTGGGAGGTTACTGTCTCTTTATCTCTAATAAATTTGATAAATGATAAATGATGTGTTGCAACGAGCTAGTACAATTAGATCTCATATTACAACTATTAGCCTATAGATATATTCCTGGTCTTTTTAATAGTTTAGTAGTAAAGAACTTTAATAAAGAAATTCTTCCCATATCAAATTATAGTAGATAGATGTCGGGAGGATCGTATATTTCTACCTACAATTTTGTTTTTATTTTCCATGATAATACTTGCTCTTCCAATCAGTAAGGTATTTGTATTCTGAATAGATATCGCTCGGGGGTATATAATTTAAAAAAAAACATTTGAATGTTCATGTTTTGTTTTATTAAGGGATTCTGTATTTGGATCCTCTTTGAATGGGTTCCATTTCTTTTCTCCAAACCAGACGAGCCTTGTAAAAGCCGATCAAGTTTGCTTTGATTCTTGATTCAAAGTTCCGCCCATGGCATCATAAAAGAGATCGTTGATTGGAAAAAAAAGATGACTAGTGAATCTAGTGAATCGTAAGCAATAGAGGGGTAAAAAGGAGAGAGTAGTAAAGAAAAAAAAAGAAATCTATATTTATATAACATATATTAAATATATAAATACAGGCTTTTCTTTTAACTGATACTTCACATTTTTTTCTCTATTGGTAATTTTATAACTTGATCTGTTAACCAAATGGCAGAAAAATGCTCCTAGCAGTATACTGTTGTAATACGCCCAAGCTTCGGCTTAATAACAGACATTTTCTCCTAGGATTTCATGATAATTCAATGAATCCATCTTGCCTTTCAAGTGTGGCAGGATTCCAGTGCTAGATGATGCAAAGCAGCCCCAGTGGATCACCGAACCAGCATATGCTTCATTATTCTTACTCCAAAAATACTGCTGATCCATTGGGCCTAAAAGTTCTAGTTTTGTTTCATCGATCAACAAAACAGAATCCCAAAACGTCTGTGGCTTTTTTATATGATCTTGAGCATATTGGAGCAGATATTGTTCTTTTGGCTCAGTATTGGTATATGTTCTGGCATGGAAACATTTTGCGTTTAGTATGTGCTTACTGTTCTTATTGAAACCTCAGTGCCTGTTGCCACCAAGTCTTTTGCAGTAATTTGAGGGTTTTTCACAAACTGGCTGCTCAGAAATCTGTTTTCAGCCATTGATAGCTTTCTCTTTCTGCTTTGTTGTAGTAGTTTAACCACTGTTCGTTCAACTTTGAACTTGAAAAATATGCTTCCAACGGTGTCTGTAGGAACAGTGAGTACCTTCACTATCTTTTTATATCATGTTCCTTGTTTGTGAAGGGTGATGATGTCTTCTCTTAACTTTGTGGACCATTCTTTTGATGTAGCCATATTTCTAGCATGCAGTCAAACGTGATACTCAATAAACCCCTAGCCAGTTCAGATATTTCAAGTGTTCCAGCTTAAGCACAGTTGGTGCAACTAATGGGACAATGCATGTTTTGCATATTTGTGCTGTTGTGAGGGATTCTATTCAGGGGTTGAATAATTTTGAGACTAGAGGAATCATTATAAGTTGCATTTTCAGTTGAATTTGGGGAAATCACTTGAATAATTTGTTGTGTTGAGCTATTTCAATTTTATAACATGACAGGAGGCTTTGTATTTGCCTAAGTCTTTCTTTACTAGAATTCCACAGCAGCACAGAAAACAACCAATCAGAAAAAAGTTAGGTACTATAAAACTCCCCTCCCCATGCATCATCTTCCTCTTTCTTTGCTGCTCTGCAGTCAGTACAGGTCAGAGTACCACTGCCTCCTGCTTCTAGTGGGTGGCTTTTGGATTTAGTATGATTTATTTGTGATTTATATTTATTATGCTTAGTTGTGAGATTTATTTGCCTTTTTGGCTCTTTTCTTTGCTTCCCCTGTTTTTCTTTGTGGAATTTTTCCTTAACATTGTGTTGGTTTTAGTTTTTTTTCCCCTGGGGATACCTATCGGTTTTCTTCCCCTTTGATTTCACCCTCCCTCCCCCTAACCCCATTCTCTAACACGTTTCTGCTATTTATTCCACCCTTGCTAACTGTGCTTCATGTGCTTCCCTCGGGGTATCAAGAGATTAGCAGCCTGGCTGCCTCTTCTGATTCCCCGAGCTCCTTGGTGAGCTTACCGTATTCAGGGTACTCGCGGTCGGACGCGAGTACTCGGCGGATGGATCCGCTGGCGCACGTGGCCACCTCGCCGTGACCGGTTCCTTCTGAGAGCCGCGGGCGTCCGACCGCCCACGGTTGTCGGGTCTCGGCTATGGTTGCTCCGGCTGATTTCATCATGTTCTCCATAATTTTCTCAGATATGTCAGTTAGGATCAAATTGCTGTGAGTTTCTTTTACAGTGTTTTTATCACAGCTTGCTGTGAGTTTTTTAGGGCAGTATATATCACAGATTACTGTGAGTTTCCATGTATATATATCACAGATTACTGTGAGTTTCCATGTATATATATCACAGATTACTGTGAGTTTCCATGTATATATAATCACAGATTACTGTGAGTTTCCATGTATATATATATCAAAGATTACTGTGAGTTTCCATGTGTGTATATAATCACAGATTACTGTGAGTTTCCATGTATATATAAGCACAGATTACTGTGAGTTTCCATGTATATATATATCAAAGATTACTGTGAGTTTCCATGTATATATATATATCAAAGATTACTGTGAGTTTCCATGTATATATATCACAGATTACTGTGAGTTTCCATGTATATATATCACAGATTACTGTGAGTTTCCATGTATATATAAGCACAGATTACTGTGAGTTTCCATGTATATATATATCAAAGATTACTGTGAGTTTCCATGTATATATATATATCAAAGATTACTGTGAGTTTCCATGTATATATATCACAGATTACTGTGAGTTTCCATGTATATATATCACAGATTACTGTGAGTTTCCATGTATATATAATCACAGATTACTGTGAGTTTCCATGTATATATATATCAAAGATTACTGTGAGTTTCCATGTATATATATATATCAAAGATTACTGTGAGTTTCCATGTATATATAAGCACAGATTACTGTGAGTTTCCATGTGTATATAAAATCACAGATTACTGTGAGTTTCCATGTTTATATATAATCACAGATCACTGTGAGTTTCCATGTGTATATATAATCAGAGATTACTGTGAGTTTCCATGTGTATATATGTCACAGATTACTGTGAGTTTCCATGTGTATATATATCACAGATTACTGTGAGTTTCCATGTGTATATATGTCACAGATTACTGTGAGTGTCCATGTGTATATATGTCACAGATTACTGTGAGTTTCCATGTGTATATATAATCAGAGATTACTGTGAGTTTCCATGTGTATATATAATCACAGATTACTGTGAGTTTCCATGTGTATATATAATCAGAGATTACTGTGAGTTTCCATGTGTATATATAATCACAGATTACTGAGAGTTTCCATGTGTATATATAATCACAGATTACTGTGAGTTTCCATGTGTATATATCTCACAGATTACTGTGAGTTTCCATGTATATATGTCACAGATTACTGTGAGTTTCCATGTATATATATCACAGATTAATGTGAGTTTCCATGTGTATATATGTCACAGATTACTGTGAGTTTCCATGTGTATATATATCACAGATTACTGTGAGTTTCCATGTGTATATATGTCACAGATTACTGTGTATATATGTCACAGATTACTGTGAATTTCTATGACAGTGTATATATATCAAAGATTACTGTGAGTTTCCATGTGTATATATGTCACAGATTACAGTGAGTTTCCATGTATATATGTCACAGATTACTGTGAGTTTCCATGTATATATATAATCACAGATTACTGTGAGTTTCCATGTGTATATATCACAGATTACTGTGAGTTTCCATGTGTATATCTAATCACAGATTACTGTGCGTTTCCATGTGTATATATATCACAGATTACTGTGAGTTTCCATGTGTATATATAATCACAGATTACTGTGAGTTTCCATGTATATATGTCACAGATTACTGTATGTTTCCATGTGTATATATCTCACAGATTACTGTGAGTTTCGATGTATATTTGTCACAGATTACTGTGAGTTTCCATGTATATATGTCACAGATTACTGTGAGTTTCCATGTATATATATCACAGATTACTGTGAGTTTCCCTGTGTATATATGTCAGAGATTACTGTGAGTTTCCATGTATATATATCACTGATTACTGTGAGTTTCCATGTGTATATATGTCACAGATTACTGTGTATATATGTCACAGATTACTGTGAGTTTCCATGTGTATATATAATCACAGATTATTGTGAGTTTCCATGTGTATATATAATCACAGATTACTGTGAGTTTCCATGTATATATCTCACAGATTACTGTGAGTTTCCATGTATATTTGTCACAGTTTAGTGAGTTTCCATGTATATATATCACAGATTACTGTGAGTTTCCATGTGTATATATGTCACAGATTACTGTGAGTTTCCATGTGTATATATATCACAGATTACTGTGAGTTTCCATGTGTATATACGTCACAGATTACTGTGAGTTTCCATGTGTATATATATCAAAGATTACTGTGTTTCCATGTGTATATATGTCACAGATTACTGTGAGTTTCCATGTATATATGTCACAGATTACTGTGAGTTTCCATGTGTATATATAATCACAGATTACTGTGAGTTTCCATGTATATATCTCACAGATTACTGTGAGTTTCCATGTATATTTGTCACGGATTAGTGTGAGTTTCCATGTATATATATCACAGATTACTGTGAGTTTCCATGTATATATATCACAGATTACTGTGAGTTTCCATGTATATATAATCACAGATTACTGTGAGTTTCCATGTATATATATATCAAAGATTACTGTGAGTTTCCATGTGTGTATATAATCACAGATTACTGTGAGTTTCCATGTATATATAAGCACAGATTACTGTGAGTTTCCATGTATATATATATCAAAGATTACTGTGAGTTTCCATGTATATATATATATCAAAGATTACTGTGAGTTTCCATGTATATATATCACAGATTACTGTGAGTTTCCATGTATATATATCACAGATTACTGTGAGTTTCCATGTATATATAAGCACAGATTACTGTGAGTTTCCATGTATATATATATCAAAGATTACTGTGAGTTTCCATGTATATATATATATCAAAGATTACTGTGAGTTTCCATGTATATATATCACAGATTACTGTGAGTTTCCATGTATATATATCACAGATTACTGTGAGTTTCCATGTATATATAATCACAGATTACTGTGAGTTTCCATGTATATATATATCAAAGATTACTGTGAGTTTCCATGTATATATATATATCAAAGATTACTGTGAGTTTCCATGTATATATAAGCACAGATTACTGTGAGTTTCCATGTGTATATAAAATCACAGATTACTGTGAGTTTCCATGTTTATATATAATCACAGATCACTGTGAGTTTCCATGTGTATATATAATCAGAGATTACTGTGAGTTTCCATGTGTATATATGTCACAGATTACTGTGAGTTTCCATGTGTATATATATCACAGATTACTGTGAGTTTCCATGTGTATATATGTCACAGATTACTGTGAGTGTCCATGTGTATATATGTCACAGATTACTGTGAGTTTCCATGTGTATATATAATCAGAGATTACTGTGAGTTTCCATGTGTATATATAATCACAGATTACTGTGAGTTTCCATGTGTATATATAATCAGAGATTACTGTGAGTTTCCATGTGTATATATAATCACAGATTACTGAGAGTTTCCATGTGTATATATAATCACAGATTACTGTGAGTTTCCATGTGTATATATCTCACAGATTACTGTGAGTTTCCATGTATATATGTCACAGATTACTGTGAGTTTCCATGTATATATATCACAGATTAATGTGAGTTTCCATGTGTATATATGTCACAGATTACTGTGAGTTTCCATGTGTATATATATCACAGATTACTGTGAGTTTCCATGTGTATATATGTCACAGATTACTGTGTATATATGTCACAGATTACTGTGAATTTCTATGACAGTGTATATATATCAAAGATTACTGTGAGTTTCCATGTGTATATATGTCACAGATTACAGTGAGTTTCCATGTATATATGTCACAGATTACTGTGAGTTTCCATGTATATATATAATCACAGATTACTGTGAGTTTCCATGTGTATATATCACAGATTACTGTGAGTTTCCATGTGTATATCTAATCACAGATTACTGTGCGTTTCCATGTGTATATATATCACAGATTACTGTGAGTTTCCATGTGTATATATAATCACAGATTACTGTGAGTTTCCATGTATATATGTCACAGATTACTGTATGTTTCCATGTGTATATATCTCACAGATTACTGTGAGTTTCGATGTATATTTGTCACAGATTACTGTGAGTTTCCATGTATATATGTCACAGATTACTGTGAGTTTCCATGTATATATCTCACAGATTACTGTGAGTTTCCATGTATATTTGTCACGGATTAGTGTGAGTTTCCATGTATATATGTCACAGATTACTGTGAGTTTCCATGTATATATATCACATATTACTGTGAGTTTCTAAGTGTATATATATCAAAGATTACTGTGAGTTTCCATGTGTATATATGTCACAGATTACTGTGTATATATGTCACAGATTACTGTGAATTTCTATGACAGTGTATATATATCAAAGATTACTGTGAGTTTCCATGTGTATATATGTCACAGATTACAGTGAGTTTCCATGTATATATGTCACAGATTACTGTGAGTTTCCATGTATATATATAATCACAGATTACTGTGAGTTTCCATGTGTATATATCACAGATTACTGTGAGTTTCCATGTGTATATCTAATCACAGATTACTGTGCGTTTCCATGTGTATATATATCACAGATTACTGTGAGTTTCCATGTGTATATATAATCACAGATTACTGTGTGAGTTTCCATGTATATATGTCACAGATTACTGTATGTTTCCATGTGTATATATCTCACAGATTACTGTGAGTTTCGATGTATATTTGTCACAGATTACTGTGAGTTTCCATGTATATATGTCACAGATTACTGTGAGTTTCCATGTATATATATCACAGATTACTGTGAGTTTCCCTGTGTATATATGTCAGAGATTACTGTGAGTTTCCATGTATATATATCACTGATTACTGTGAGTTTCCATGTGTATATATGTCACAGATTACTGTGTATATATGTCACAGATTACTGTGAGTTTCCATGTGTATATATAATCACAGATTATTGTGAGTTTCCATGTGTATATATAATCACAGATTACTGTGAGTTTCCATGTATATATCTCACAGATTACTGTGAGTTTCCATGTATATTTGTCACAGTTTAGTGAGTTTCCATGTATATATATCACAGATTACTGTGAGTTTCCATGTGTATATATGTCACAGATTACTGTGAGTTTCCATGTGTATATATATCACAGATTACTGTGAGTTTCCATGTGTATATACGTCACAGATTACTGTGAGTTTCCATGTGTATATATATCAAAGATTAATGTGTTTCCATGTGTATATATGTCACAGATTACTGTGAGTTTCCATGTGTATATATATCACAGATTACTGTGAGTTTCCATGTGTATATATATCACAGATTACTGTGAGTTTCCATGTATATATGTCACAGATTACTGTGAGTTTCCATGTATATATATCACAGATAACTGTGAGTTTCCATGTGTATATATATCACAGATTACTGTGATTTTCCATGTGTATATATATCTCAGATTACTGTGAGTTTCCATGTGTATATATATCACAGATTACTGTGAGTTTCCATGTATATATCTCACAGATTACTGTGAATTTCCATGTATATTTGTCACGGATTACTGTGAGTTTCCATGTATATATGTCACAGATTACTGTGAGTTTCCATGTATATATATCACAGATTACTGTGAGTTTCTATAACAGTATATATATCACAGATTACTGTGAGTTTCCATGTGTATATATCACAGATTACTGTGAGTTTCCATGTGTATATATATCACAGATTACTGTGAGTTTCCATGTATATATGTCACAGATTACTGTGAGTTTCCATGTATATATATCACAGATAACTGTGAGTTTCCATGTGTATATATATCACAGATTACTGTGATTTTCCATGTGTATATATATCTCAGATTACTGTGAGTTTCCATGTGTATATATATCACAGATTACTGTGAGTTTCCATGTGTATATATATCTCAGATTACTGTGAGTTTCCATGTGTATATATAATCACAGATTACTGTGAGTTTCCATGTATATATCTCACAGATTACTGTGAGTTTCCATGTATATTTGTCACGGATTAGTGTGAGTTTCCATGTATATATGTCACAGATTACTGTGAGTTTCCATGTATATATATCACATATTACTGTGAGTTTCTAAGTGTATATATATCAAAGATTACTGTGAGTTTCCATGTGTATATATGTCACAGATTACTGTGAGTTTCCATGTATATATGTCACAGATTACTGTGACTTTCCATGTGTATATATAATCACAGATTACTGTGAGTTTCCATGTGTATATATATCACAGATTACTGTGAGTTTCCATGTGTATATATCTCACAGATTACTGTGAGTTTCGATGTATATTTGTCACAGATTACTGTGAGTTTCCATGTATATATGTCACAGATTACTGTGAGTTTCCATGTATATTTGTCACGGATTACTGTGAGTTTCCATGTATATATGTCACAGATTACTGTGAGTTTCCATGTATATATATCACAGATTACTGTGAGTTTCAATAACAGTGTATATATATCACAGATTACTGTGAGTTTCCATGTGTATATATCACAGATTACTGTGAGTTTCCATGTGTATATATATCACAGATTACTGTGAGTTTCCATGTGTATATATATCACAGATTACTGTGAGTTTCCATGTATATATGTCACAGATTACTGTGAGTTTCCATGTATATATATCACAGATTACTGTGAGTTTCCATGTGTATATATAATCAGAGATTACTGTGAGTTTCCATGTGTATATATATCACAGATTACTGTGAGTTTCCATGTGTATATATATCACAGATTACTGTGAGTTTCCATGTGTATATCTCACAGATTACTGTGAATTTCCATGTATATTTGTCACGGATTACTGTGAGTTTCCATGTATATATGTCACAGATTACTGTGAGTTTCCATGTATATATATCACAGATTACTGTGAGTTTCTATAACAGTGTATATATATCACAGATTACTGTGAGTTTCCATGTGTATATGTCACAGATTACTGTGAGTTTCCATGTGTATATATATCACAGATTACTGTGAGTTTCCATGTGTATATATATCACAGATTACTGTGAGTTTCCATGTATATATGTCACAGATTACTGTGAGTTTCCATGTATATATATCACAGATAACTGTGAGTTTCCATGTGTATATATATCACAGATTACTGTGATTTTCCATGTGTATATATATCTCAGATTACTGTGAGTTTCCATGTGTATATATATCACAGATTACTGTGAGTTTCCATGTATATATCTCACAGATTACTGTGAATTTCCATGTATATTTGTCACGGATTACTGTGAGTTTCCATGTATATATGTCACAGATTACTGTGAGTTTCCATGTATATATATCACAGATTACTGTGAGTTTCTATAACAGTGTATATATATCACAGATTACTGTGAGTTTCCATGTATATATGTCACAGATTACTGTGAGTTTCCATGTGTATATATATCACAGATTACTGTGAGTTTCCATGTGTATATCTCACAGATTACTGTGAATTTCCATGTATATTTGTCACGGATTACTGTGAGTTTCCATGTATATATGTCACAGATTACTGTGAGTTTCCATGTATATATATCACAGATTACTGTGAGTTTCTATAACAGTGTATATATATCACAGATTACTGTGAGTTTCCATGTGTATATGTCACAGATTACTGTGAGTTTCCATGTGTATATATATCACAGATTACTGTGAGTTTCCATGTGTATATATATCACAGATTACTGTGAGTTTCCATGTATATATGTCACAGATTACTGTGAGTTTCCATGTATATATATCACAGATAACTGTGAGTTTCCATGTGTATATATATCACAGATTACTGTGATTTTCCATGTGTATATATATCTCAGATTACTGTGAGTTTCCATGTGTATATATATCACAGATTACTGTGAGTTTCCATGTATATATCTCACAGATTACTGTGAATTTCCATGTATATTTGTCACGGATTACTGTGAGTTTCCATGTATATATGTCACAGATTACTGTGAGTTTCCATGTATATATATCACAGATTACTGTGAGTTTCTATAACAGTGTATATATATCACAGATTACTGTGAGTTTCCATGTGTATATATCACAGATTACTGTGAGTTTCCATGTGTAGAGTTTCCATGTGTATATATATCACAGATTACTGTGAATTTCCATGTGTATATATATCACAGATTACTGTGAGTTTCCATGTATATATGTCACAGATTACTGTGAGTTTCCATGTATATATATCACAGATTACTGTGAGTTTCCATGTGTATATATATCACAGATTACTGTGATTTTCCATGTGTATATATATCTCAGATTACTGTGAGTTTCCATGTATATATATCACAGATTACTGTGAGTTTCCATGTGTATATATATCACAGATTACTGTGAGTTTCTATGACAGTGTTTATATATCACAGATTACTGTGAGTTCTATGACAGTGTATATATATATATATATATATATATCACAGATTACTGTGAGTTCTATGGCCGTGTATATAGCACAGCTTGCTGTGAGTCTTAAGGGCTATAGATATCACAGATTACCGTGAGTTTTACTGACGGTATATATCAGAGACCTGTCTATGCAGATACTATTCAATTTTATCAGGTTCTTGGGCAGATTCATTGAGTTGGCAATTGTTTTGCCCTACTCCTGACAGAGACCATGAGTACAATACCCTTCAGGCGGTATGATGATGATGACCTACAAGATAAGAAATCTCAAACAGATCTGTATGTACATGTGCATACCAATTCGCAGTTTAAGGAAGGTATTGCTCAGCAGAGCTTGATTTTATGGACACTATATCACTGGAACAACTCCAGCTTAAACCCAATACAACTGGTTTTAGCACTATTTTGCCTGCTGGGCATTTAGGGACTGTCAGTCCCGGTTACGGTTTATTTACACAGTAGTACACTGTCTAAAGGATTGGTGTCTAAGGGCCATAGGTCACAGGATACCCGGAGGATTTACAGATATTTAGGGGACTCTGCCCAAAGTCAGAGGTCCCCATTACTCATTTAATACGAAACACAGGATTGGCCTTCTATGTCTGTGCCCTTTTAAATGGCCTGCTATGGCTGTGCCCCATTGATTGGCCTGCTATGTCTGTGCCCTATTGTTTGGCCTTCTATGTCTGTGCCCCATTGATTGGCCTGCTATGTCTGTGCCCATTTGATTGGCCTGCTATATCTGTGCCCTTCTGTCTGGCCTGCTCTACCTGTGCCCATCGTTGACCTGGTCTATCTGTGCCCGAACCCCTCTTTTGACCGCAAGCTTGGGGGAATATCACTGAGGAAAGCTCAGTACCCACTATTGACATGGAGATAGGTGGGTGTCCGGACAGGCACTGCTGCCATACTATCCAAGAGGACACCAGGATATGGGCACCTAAATATGATTGAAAGGGTGAAGGCCCTACACCTCATGCCCTGAAGGGCAAAGCTTTTATGAGGATTCCCGGGCATGCAACCACTGGTTATACCCGACGGCAACACATCTCCAAGGGGAATTTCGCACAAGCAGGGACCAGTGCTCAGACGCCATCTTAGGTATTGGTAGTTTTTTTCTACGGCATGTTTAGCTCCTGACCCTTTCAACTGGATTTACTCGACTCGTTTTTCCAGTCTGCTATCCGACCTACTTTCCGAGGTACGTATTTTCCATTATCTACATAATTTGTCATTTCTTTGTTTTCATGCCTTCTGATTGTCCTATCGCTCGGGTCGTCGAGGTGCCCGACTTGACCTCCTCCAACCTCCCAGGCGCTCGTGGATTGCGGAGAACGTCTCCAGCTTTCCTCAGGCTACCAACGGTCATCCTGGAGCCTGCGCGCGTGCACGGGATCCGGGCGGTCCGTTGATAGTTGCCATCTTTGTCTCCGAAGCTTAGCTTTCTCATCACCCCTTTCTCTTATTAAGGACGGACATGGCCTGAGGTTGTATACTACGCTGATATTAAATAAGGGTGTAACCCCACATTTGGTCACCCTGAGTCTCTACTGGACTCTAGTTTGGATTACAGAGGGTGCGGCCCTCCATCACCTCGGCCCAAGACTGATATTTTTATTTTCAAGAGTAGAGAGCGAACAACTCTCATATACTGAACCGGACACTGATTCATTATTAGAGGGCGCGGCCCTCCCTCAACCTCAGCCCGATACTGAGCTGGATACAGAGGACATATTCCGAGTGACACATTCTCATAGAAGGAACCGGACACAGATGTAGACTCTATGTTTGGCTTCTAACGGATGTGGCCCGCTCATACCACCAGCCGTACGCGGACACAGAGTTCGATCACGTTTTAGAGAGTGCGACTCTCTCATACACTCAATGCACTACGGTGCCGTCCATTTGTTTATCACACAGGATTGTACCTGTACAGGACAACTGTGACTGCATAGAGGGGCATCCCTCCTGCATCCAATTTAAATATAACGACCGCGCTACCGATTTCGTTCTAGAGGGCTGCCTGAACGGGCAAGGTATACATAGTTAGACTGGATCCATCTTGTATTCCACACGAGAAATACCAACAGAGGTATTAGTGGGGAGGTTCCACGCTTATTTACACACATTCCTGGAGACAGTACGGCTAAGGAGGAGCCTCAGTTATTACAAGAGTACAGGTTTTGGTATAATCTGCGCTATATCAAACAGGCAATTGCACTCTGTTTAAGATATTCATTGCGAACAAACTGTGCAGACAATTTTCCCGTGTCAAGGTGACATGAGATCCTGAGGCCTGCATAGGGCAAATGGGCACTGCCTTTCTCGGGTACCAAGACTATGGAATTCACACAAACGGTCTGCAGGTGCATCATATGCATGGATCGCATGGAGAAACCAGAATTCTCAGTTGACTTGGCTTCCCTGGTCATTACAATCTTGGGATAAAGATGGCAGGACTGCTCCTACACCTCTGAACACATATCTGTAGAACAGAGTTCGGCCCTCCTTCTATACTCTATATCAATCACTAGAACCATCTTGGTTTGGGTTCTCACTAGCCCTCCTATTCAACTACCATCAAGGAAACCTACGGTGGACTCTGTGGAGGAACCCTGTGTGTCCCCGGCTCCTACATGGAAGTTACAAGTCAGGACGCAATCTACCACTGGAGTACTGCTCAGGAGGTGTAGCAGGCTCAGATAGGGCTGCCGACAGTCTGGGAAGGGACAAAATCTGCTTTGGATGGTTGAACGGTTGAAGACCTTTGTTTTTTTTCGTTAGATTTGCCCTCTGGAGTCACCTGTCATGAGTGACGGGACTTTACCATTTGCCTGCATATTAGAGAATGCTATGCGTTCGCGGGATTCCAAACTAGAATGGAAATATCTCTCTATAGAGAGGCCTTGACTTCGGTTCTCGAATTCACACCCCTGGGTCCTTTGACCTAGGGCCTAGCCTGGGAGATACATGCCTGGACAGTCTAGGATACAGGGACCTAGGGGTCTCACTATATTATACCCTATCTTGTAGGTGGCGTGTTGACCAGGAACCCCTACACGAATTTTGACAGGTCGGGCATGGAACAGGATCGTACAAACGGTAATCGGATTATTTTACTCTCTCACTACAACACGTAAGGGCTCTTCTGTGTTATACAGGTCCCAATCACAATTGGATCCGGACATCTTAGCACTCTTAGAGGATGATATATCTGGATGGAAATCTCAACCCCGGTTTACGGTCCCATCTTTTTGAACTTTCCAGGATTCACAATCCCCAGAATAGTTGACCACCGTTTCACCACACAAATTCAGTTTGAGACCTTGATTGGGTGTCCTTTCTATACCGCAGCCGCAGATTATGCAGTCCAGTTGGAATACTGGAATCACTTAGGATATGGCTAGTATTGACCACACTCTTATCTGCATAATAAATTTCTTATCGGAGGAGGCAATTCACCGGGTAGGTCATAAAGGTACGAATAGACCTCTGTTCGAGAATTGGCAGTGGACTTAGGCGCATGCCTGAATTTGGAGATTTGTCTGCAAGGCCACATCGCCTGGTGACCCTGGCATGATTGGAGGAAACACCTTCCACATCAAGAGTCGAGACATGGTGGCAGTCTCTTCTCGCGGCCCTTGTCCGCATATGGCCTTCGGCTTTTTACACCTACAGGAAAATGGCTAATAGGTCAACTTGGCAGCTCATGGACTGAATGCTAGGGAACAGGTCGCAACCCCACGTACAATGGATCTATCATTGGATGGTGTTTTTTCCGTATTTGGAATGCTTCGCCAGCTGGCATCTTCATCGATCCGTCTACTGTCGCTTCTCGCAGTTGGGTGTCCATTTAGGATTGCTCTAATATTCAAGGAATGGGTACCAGCTAAACAAACAGCGTTGGATTTGTTGGCTGAGTGTTAAAAAAGCAAATACGGAGCCTCCTGTCATGTTATAGGTACACTAAAGCTAGCAAAATCTACAATTTCTTTTGTTTGATTTATTCATTGTAAACAGCTGAAAGTCTGTACATTTTATAATTAAACCTGGTATTTAATGGGGGCTGAAAATTTTTGTTTACAACTGCATATGTACACTGATTGGACAATTTTCACACCCTTTTGATTTGTCTGCTTAAAGGGACACTCCAGGCACCCAGACCACTTCTGCCCATTGGAGTGGTCTGGGTGCCAGCTCCCACTACCCTTAACGCTGCAACTGTAATTATTGCAGTTTTCATAAACTGCAATAATTACTTTGCAGGGTTCAGTCCTCCCCTAGTGGCTGTCTACTAGACAGCCACTAGATGGCACTTCCTGGTCCATAACACAGGTTTTGTGTGAGGACCTCCAGCGTCGCTAAAATCCCCATAGGAAAACATTGAAAGGTCTAATTTCACCCATTAGGTCTCCCCAGCCGGCGGGCGGGATCAGTCTCCCCCGCCGGCTGACATAATGAAGGAGAGGAGCAGCGGCGGAGGAAGAAGCAGCTTTGAGGGACATCGTCGCTGCCTTTGGTAAGTGACTGAAGGGGTTTTCACCCCTTCAGCAACCGGGGATGGGAGGTGGGAGGGAGAGGGGACCTGCAGTGCCAGGAAAACTGATTGTTTTCCTGGCACTGGAGTGTCCCTTTAAATTCCAAATCAGGTTTTTGGTATCAAAATTCTGCTAAGCTGAAACGCCATATGGCTGAAATTAGGGAGCCCTGAAAAACTTTTTATTTTTGGTAAAAATTGTTTGGCTCAACTGCATTTTCTCACTGTGCAGAAATCTGACCTTTATAGTATACTATAGGGGTTAAGAAGAAGACTTAAGACTTTATCGTCAGGGCACCACTGGAATAAGCAGGTCTTACTTTCCTTGCTGGCAGCTGTAGAAATTAAAATGGTAGCTGCTGCTGCTGCCTTATGCACTAGTTCTGCCCAAGATAGGGTCCCAGAACTCTAAACAGAGCATCTCTATGTTATTCCCTGTTCATTAACCTTCTTAGAACATAGGCAATTGTCCAATTTTCATCTACCCAGAGAGGGTCCATAGACACATTAAAGCTATATGGAACAGCGAGAACACCTTCTAATATTTGTATTTTTAAAATTAGAAAATAAGAGGGTGCATCAGGGGGAGTATGTCAGTGATGCAATGCATGTCACTGATGAAGGATAGTCAAAGGTGTCAAAGAAAGAGAACACTTTGGGTTGGTTTGCATGTGCTCATGTAGCTCTGTACATCATATACGCATGTGTTATGTCTGTCACGTATTTGACGAGAGGAGTCCAGGAAGCAAGAATCAGACAAGGCAAAGCACCAAAGGGAAAACCATATTCGTAGTCAAGTAAAGCCAGGGGTCAGTTCTGGTGGCAAGGGCTCAAAGATGATAAAACAGGCAGAGGGTCAGATACCAGATAGATCAAGTAAGACAGGATAGGCACACTGAAGTTAACACCACAGTAAGCACAGTAGAACTGAGCAATATGGTAGAGGTAGACTGTGATTATATAGGGGAGAGGTATCCATCTCTCACATTCTAATGGTTAGAAGGTGATTAGTCATTTAAGCAATTTCAGGAGTACTGTTCCTTTAAGAGGCCGGCGTTTAGGCACGCGCACCTATTAGAATCACACTTGGCTTTGGTTGGGACTACCTGTGGCGTGGCACCGCGTCCACGTGTTGCAGGGACGCCGGTCGGCTGTGCACAATGCTGGGCATATCTGAGTCCTCGGCGTGCACTGAGAGGAGACCGCTGCAGCCGCAGGCAAAGACATCGCTGGGGAGTCGCAGGTAAGTGCGGTCGTGACAGCATGTGACCTAGCATGAGCAGAAATACCCTGTAATGGCTTCATAAACCCATGAGTAACTTTAAAGATGAATTTTTGTTAATTTTCCGATGAATAATTTTCTCTGAAGTGGCACAGCTACACAGCCAGATTAAGACAGTCTCACGAAATCTTGGATTGTTGGGAAATATTCCCAAGAAACCTGTTGCTGTTTCATACTAAGTATCTGTTGTACTAGACTATAGACAATTTATTGAAGAGGTGGAAGGTGCAAGATGTATACAAAGCATGAGGGGTCATCAACTTCTCTACAACTCTTAATGGGAACTCGGAAAGCCAATGTAAGACAAGAGTGATATACTTGAGGTGATCCATACTTATAGCACAATTCTGAATCCCCTGAAGCTTTTGAATTATATTTTGGGGGAGATTTACATATAGCCCATTACAATATTCTAAACAAGACATTGTTAGCATATTGGCATATATATTTCGCTATCTTGTGAGAGAAAATGGACCACATTGTTTGTTAGCTTGGCCTTTCAAGTTTCATCGTGTACCTTTTAAAATGTCTGTAGCAGAGCGCTAGTCCTAGCAGGGATTCTCCTCTGCTGGTTACTCCAATATTCGCTCAGGAACAAGTAGAATACTCCAAGGGAACAGCCAAATACAGCAAAGTAACCCAAGAATCTCCCACCACCTCCCCAGCAACTGGACGACACTCATCTCTGGGGGCATAACTCATTTCAATGAAGCCACCCACTGCCTTTTATGAGAATCCCCATGCAAGGGGTTTCCAAACACACATCCCAGGGGCATTTCCCACTGGACCTGAGAGTAGACTGAGACAAAATATACAACATAATTACATTAACTCTCAGGTCCAGGACATGTATAATACTAATCACCCAAAACATACAGTTCCCCACAAGATGCCCCCTTAAGTCCTATATCCCCGGATAGCCTGGGTCTGAGCACCCAATATATCCGAAAAGCGCTCAGATCCCACGAACACAGCCGAAACGCCGCAGGGGTATAGTTTAGACCAACCGCACATGAGCTGCCTGCCCAAAAAGATTCCATGAAATTAGGCTGTGTGGTCAGTCTCTTTCGGGAGTATCAAATAGGTGAAATACAAGACATGAACTGTTCGTGCAGACATTATTGCTGTGTATCTTGTTCGGGAGTTTGCTCCCCCCGAACGCCACTCTGTTCGTCAGAATCCCCACAAACCCTACAGAGGGATGGAAGTCCCAGTGGTGTTCATGCCATCTAGTGTCCGATTTTAGTTCCATGCACTCGACGACCAAACACCACTGTCTCTGTTCACGACTAAAGATGGCCACTGCCACATGTTCCCACGTACGAACAGCGGCCACCCAGCCGTCCAATTGGAATGTTATTGCGGTTGGTGGTGGTGTGAACAGGGGTTACTGGGGTTAATGAGCGGCACACTACACATATGGGTGGCCTGGCATTCGGTAATTTGTTCGGTTGTCGAACAAGATGTGGTATTAGACGGGATGGCTGCTATTTTACCGAATGCCCAGATGAACAGGGGAAAGAACAAGAGACACCAGGGACTAGGAGCACAAAACATAGGAAACAAGAAAGGGGGGCAAGCTACGGACAGCCCATAGCAGGAATAAGGGTGACAGTCTATGGTCCATTCGCTTCAATGTCCATGGTTGTTACCTCTGGGGAATGCCATGCTTGGAATAAATTTTAGATTTGGATAATTGATGAGACAATACATTACTTGTCTTGTCAGGGTGATGGCAATAAGTGAAGCTGCTGATTGATAATTTTTAGAATAACATTATAATATTTTACATTTTATTAACATATTGAACAGTTGAAGAAGACAATCCTTCAGAACAATTGCCACATTTACAAACTGTATTCTCAATGTCAAACACTTTCCATTTAAAAGCATATTGTGAGGCATCGGGAATATATTGTTGGGAAACATTCATTGGACCATTCATAAAGCTTTTTGTGAGGAGAGATATCAAGGGCTATTGGCTTTAAATGCACCATAAACCTGATGTGAGCATTGTGCTTATGAAGCTGCTTTGGGTTTCTGTGTTTCCCGATAATATTTGCATTAACCTTGTAGATTTTCAGAATGAAACATCTTCAGTTGTCCTTTGACTGTCTAATATTTTTTTCAGATTTTTTTTTAACAAATATTCTACTAAGCATTCAAGGGAAGCTTTATGAAAGTGTTTAGAAAATCTATTTCAATCTATTAAAGTATTATAAAGTCTTAAAATCATAGCCTTTTTTCTTTGAATATTCTGTCAGATGGTTGCACCTCTATAATTATAATCTCACTAACTATGATAGTGTGTGAATATTATATGAGTATTCTACCATGCTTTTCACACCAATATAAAATTGATGTAAGAGAGTGCAAAAAATGGTAAATATTAATAAATGAAAAGCTCAAGATGAAAAGAAGCACAAAGAATATGAGATGTAAAAATAACAATTTGTGGAGAAGACTATTAGTATATGTAATTTACACCAGAAAAAAAAAGAAAGAAAATGTTTAGATAACATTATTGACATGGGACCGAATGTGAGCATATATCGTATTCAGGCCGCGCGTACATAAAGCTTCATTCATCCACATTTATATTCAAGAAATAATAACTAGCTAGTATGGGAATGCATTTTTTTTTGTCAGAAGCCACTAGTCACGTATATAATGCCTGAAAGTTTACTGAAAATATAAGATCAGCACCTGCCCTCAAAGGTTCAGATAGTTTTAATGGGTCATATCATTCCTATAGTCAGGGAGTGGGAGAAGTGAATGGACTCTACCATTTCACTGATTAGCATTCCAGAGACTGATAAATATTTCTACAGCAATGGCAGTAATGTGAACATACTCCAAATTTTATTGAGGTCCTCAGTTAGCAAGCAATGTTTAACCTCTGTGAGGGCCATTGCCTCCCTGACAATATGTCATATTCACCTACTAACAGGCTCTCTAAAACACAATTTGTTCCCACATAGTATTACTTTTAATGGTCTAACAATTCATGTTTAAAGAATACTACTTTTTATTTTATCTCATAGTTACAATATTCCTTATCAATCTTAATGTTCTTTTTTGCCTTTGAACACACAGGACACTCGATGACATCAACTGGCAAGACCAGTTTTGGCAGTGTTTGATGTGACCCAAGTGTTTTACATGTCTGTAAAATACCGGAAATGAATCTTCTCCTCCTCAACCCTAGTCTTTTACACTTCTGATTATTTGTATGCAATGCAACAAATAGTTTTTTTCCAATGCAAAACTGGAAGCTTTATGGCTATATGTGCTAAATATATATTTGCCTCTGCCGCCTCAGCCCCAAAATGACCCAGGGTTTCACAAAATGCAGTACTAGACTTTGTATTAGAAAGCATATAAAATTTCTGTAGGCTTTTAAAGATCTCTCTTTGGCTCCTATTACTATGCAAATATCTTCTCCCTGACGTTCTATATGCTTTTGTAAGCTATTGTGAAATGTTTACATCAAATAGCGATGCAGCTAAAAGTCTCAAACTGTTCTTTTTTGTTCGGAATTCACTCCATCTGCATAATCTGCTAAACTCACATTCAGGAGACAAAATAAAAATAAATATTGTATGCGGGGAAAGAAACTTTCTGAATTTCACTCACTGTTATGTCAAATATGGGCTAAGCACCGATCCTTAAATTGGAAAATGTATTTCTGCATAACATTTCTGCTTCTTAATGAACCATTTACTTAATTGTATTAATGGTTAATGTCATATTTAGTGATATTAATGTAATCAATGAAATGGGTATGCTGCATAAACCCTACTAATCCATTTTACTTTATTTTACTCAAGGATAGTAAATAGGGATTCAATAAAATGTAAGTCTTTGGGATCAGTGTTCATGTTTGCAGAGTGCTCTTTAATTGAGTGACAGGTTTATTTTGAACTATATTATAGCAAATTATTTCATCCTAGAGTCAACAATACTTAGCAACATGGACTTAGGTAAAAATATCCTTTATAGTCACAAGACCTTATGTTATGAAAGAGTTAATATGGGTGCTCTTATTAATTCTTAAAACACTGTGTATCCTGCTTTGCCAAGAAGGAATACGGAGTATAGTTGGATGTACTTACTGAATTTGAGAGAACAACTGTATTTGTAAGCAAATTCTTTACATTGGTCAAATTCTTTAAAAAATATTTATAATAAAACAATTATTTCAGTTAACAAAGCCCATAAACATTACAAAATAGTACATTGAGTTAATAACAGGTTAAGAAGATATTTAAACAGAACAGCAACTATGGGAGCACGCGTAAATGAGAAGTACAGAGTTCTGTCCAAAATTAGACATATCTTAAATGGTTACTCTAAGTTATCATGGTGCCTTGAGTCTGTATGTGCAGCTTTTCTCTATGAAATACTGCACATATGGAGATTAACCTCACTGCGGCCAGAGGTTATTGGGACATCATTGGGGCTTCATTACTCATTCCATAACAAGTATCCTGGGTGGCTTCTGTTAATTCTGTGCATATTGGAAGTCTGAATGAATGAAGTATATGCCAGATACATGTACCTTGGGTCAGACAGGGTTTGGTGCATGTATATGGCTGAAGGATCCTGTCATATATTAAATGTAGGGAGGATATTTTTTTCTCTCTATCTCTCTCTCTTTCTCATTTTAACAAATACTTTATTCATTATATTAAAAAATAGTGTTGAGATGACAGTTATTCTTTAAGGGATAATATTCAGGAATTCTTCGGGAACAATATCATTAACAAAAATCAGCAGGGTTTTATGAAACATGGATCATGTCAAACTAACTTAATGGCATTCTATGAAGAAGTAAGGGTGTTGCAGGGAATGCCATCTACTTGGATTTTGCAAATGCATTCAATATGGTTCAACACAACAGACCAGTGTTTAAATTAAAAGAAATCAAAAGAGGAAAATTTGTGTTGTTAAAGGACCACTATAGGCACCCAAACCACTTCAGCTCAATGAAGTGGTCTGGGTGCCAGGTCCATCTAGTGTTAACCCTGCCTGCTGTAAGCATAGCAGTTTCAGAGAAACTGCTATGTTTATAATAGGGTTAATCCAGCCTCTAGTGGCTGTCTCACTGACAGCCGCTAGAGGCGCTTCCGTGTTTCTCACTGTGATTTTCACAGTGAGAAGATGCCAGTGTCCATAGGAAAGCATTGAGAATGCTTTCCTATGGACTGACTGAATGCGCGAGCGGCTCTTGCCGCGCATGCACATTCAGCCGATGATGTCAAAAGAGGGAGGAGAGTCCCCAGCGCTGAGGGAGCCCGGCGCTGGAGAAAGGTGAGTGTTTAGGCCCCTTCCCCCCCTTCAGCCCAGTGGGAGTGGGACCCTGAGGGTGGGGGCACCCTCAGGGCACTATAGTGCCAGGAAAACGAGTTTGTTTTCCTGGCACTATAGTGGTCCTTTAAGTAGACCATTGGATTAAACTTTATTTTCCTTCCTCTCTTTTACACCCCTCTTTTCCTTTTTCTCTCTTGTTCTACTTCTAAAATCTTTACTTGATTACTCTTATCACATTTAACGAGTTACCAGTAACATTAACTCTGCGGTTACCTAATTATGTATATTTACATTTTAATAATATTGATATTTATGATATCTGCAATATTATCTTTGCTCAACTCATATTTGGCATATCCAAGCCTATTCTCACCTCATTAAACCTTGAATCAAAATAAAGATAGACTACAGAGAGTTGCTATTATTATTGGTAAATTTTTAGGCTGGACAAAATTACTAAGTGGTGTCCCTCACAGGTCAGTTCTGGAACCGCTTCTATTTAACATATTTATAAATTATCTTGAAATGGATATTGAAAGTCTTGTTATAGGGTCTGCAGATAACACAATGCTAGGTAAGGTAATAAAATGGTAGCAGAATATTAGTTTGTCACAGATGAATTTAGATAGATTAGGGGACTGGGCACTGGGCACTCAAACGGCAGATTCAATTTAATGTGGATAAATGCAAAGTTAAGTTATACACTTTGGGGTGAAGAATGCACAAGCATTGTACACCGTAAATGGTAGTAGAGAGTTAGGGGATTAACCCACAGGTAACACATGAAAAGGATTTGGGACATGTTATAGACAACAAACTTTGCAACAATGTCTAATGTCAATCAGTAGTTGATAAGGTCAGTAAGGTATTGTCAAGTATAAAAAGGGACATGAATTCTTAGTGTGAAAATATAACTTTAGCAAAAGGTAAAAAATATGCAGCGCTGGCTCCAAGAATTGCAGCACATTTTGGGACTTGGATACCCTAACAATACAAAGACTTATAGTGAAAAGAAAGAAAACAGGTTGCGCCAAATAGCTAGACAGTACTGGTGTTGCTAAGGCATACAGTTATGTGCAAGTAGTAGTAACTAGAATGTGTAATTAAAAAGAATGTCCTCGGAAAACAATTAAAAAGTCCTTGATAATGATGGTAGTTGTAGTAGGTAGTTCAATGTATTTCACTGATTAAGATAAGTTCCAAGATACGAAATGACAATAAATAAGAGAGCAATCTGCACTGCTTCTGCACTGGTTACAAACAATATCACAAGGACATTCTTTATAATTATAGATTCCATTTACTACTACTTGCATACAACTCTATTCCTTAGCAATACCAGTACTGTCTAGTTATTTGGCGCAACCTGTGTTCTTTCTTTTGAAAATATAATTTTGCCTTTTTATATATCAATGGTAAAACCACACATTAAATTGGCCATGCAATTTTGGGCACCTGTTCTAAAGAAGGATATTATGGCACTAGAAAAAGTGCTGAGATGGGCTACAAAATAAATATGGGGAATGGAAGATTTTAGTTAGGAAAAAAGGCTAGTAATTATAAATCTCTTTAGTTTAGAAAACCGGCACTTCAGAGGGGATATGATTACATTATGTTAATATACCCAGGGCCAAAACAATCCATTGAAATCTGGAATGTGGGGGATGGGTTTGTCCATCTCTGTTACATCATTGTGGAAAAAGTAAGAGGCTGAGAGTACCCACACTGTTCAGACACTGCACTGAGATTTGATAGTGACACTCTTTCAATCAGTCTAATTTGAGCGCTAGTCACTGAATCCACTGATCTAGGGCTAATTCCTGATCTAAACTGATCTTGCTACAATAAGAGTGGACCCTGATGAAGGTAAAAATCTCAATTTTTTTCATTTCATGTGATGACATGGAATCCTCTAGCGACCTTACGCTAACACATGAATCAGACAATAAAGTTAATTAACAGTGCTCAAACTGTGATATGTATTCAGCTTTATTATATTTGTATTACAACACACATTCCACATTATGCTTCAATTTTCTAGTACAAAGTCATATATTCAAACTTTTTTCCTTTGCTGAAATGTTCAGTTCCCTGTTTTTAATAACAGCTATACCCTTGGACATACTCAATAATGAGAGAAAAATCTAAATGCATACTTTCTGTTAAAATTGACTTTTTTTTCTATTAAATTCATTTTTTCACATGGCTGAACAAACAGAAATTCCTCCTAGCACAGAAATATTGTAAAATGATTATATTAATAATATGTTGCCAATGGGGAGCACCTTGATTCATAACTAGCCCTCGTAGTTTAGGGGTTCCAGTGAGAAATAGACAAGATGAAGAGGTTAAAATCCAAAACATAGAAAGAAGGTAATCAGAACCCAAATATCTAATTTTATTTTTTCTTTAATAAAATGTTTTGGGAGTCAAATGCAACAGTGATTTCAGACTCAGCCATCAGTGTCGGGTTGTAAAGTAATCAATTTTTTTAGATCAAAACAGAAGTCTTCTGGGGAATTTCATATTTAATTATAGGCAGAGAATAAACAGGAGCGACGGAAAGCACATCCTGAATAATTGATTATTTGTGAGTGCACCAAACACCGCAGGTAGAAATTAATAACAAGATAATTACACGGGAAAATTGTATGACTCAAGAGACGTTCCCTCCAAATAACCCTGTGAATTTTGCTTTCTAGTGGCGGCATGGCATAGTCAAATAATTAGTTAGAAAAAAGGCATTTTAATTAAACAAATACAGTAATCATTAATGTTTTATGAAAAACGCAAAATGTATGTTTTTGGTTCATAGAGATGGTTAAAGTGACACTACAGGTACCTAGACCACTTTATCTCATTGAAGTTGTCTGGGTCCAGTGTCCCTTTCCACTTAACCCTGTAATTGTAATTATTGCAGTTTTTGATAAACTGCAATTATTATCTTGCAGGGTTAACTCCACCTCTAGGGGCTGTCTATCAGGCACTTCCGAGTCCTTAGCGGACTTTTGGTCCACTAAATGAAGCTGGACATCCTTTGCATGAGGACATCCAGTGTAATCTAAAATCCCATAGGAAAGAATTGAACAATGTTCAACGTCAGCAGAGGAAGAGCAGAGGCAGAGCCTAACCTAGTGCCAAGGGACATCGGTGCTGGAATCAGGTTTTTAACCCTTCCAGAGCCACAGGGGTGGAAGGCGAGGAAAGGGGAGTATAATAGGTCACCATAGTGCCACGAAATTTATTTTTTTTGCCAGCATTATAGTTTCCCTTTAAGATGAGCCTGAAAAAAATAAGATGCAGGTAAGGTGGAGATATAAGGATGTTGCCAAAGCAGAATTTGGCAAATCAGGGGCAAAGTAATTACTCTCTATCCAGTAGAAAATGTTGCTCAGTTGAATCTTGCAATTATTTATGTAGATTAATAACTTTGATAACGTTGTCAGAATTTCTAGAGTTTTTCTTTGTGATCTCTTCACTACTTAAGTGGTGAGGCACAATGTGCTGTGCACTAAATACAGTTAATATGTACAATTATTTCTGCATCTGTCCAGTCACAGACTTCTCAATATTTTATTACTGCTTTTATCGTGTCTGCATTTTTCTGGATCGCCGCATTGGCCAGCTTCTCTCCAAGGCTGGGAACCCACACATTGTACGGTACATGGGGAAGGGGTAAAATGGTCATCTGGGATAAAGATCCGCGATATGCTCAGATTTTTTAACTCGTTGTAAGTGCATTTGGTTTGTAAAAAGTTTTTAAATGAAATAACAATGTTTCACTATTGTAGCTACTTTTTCTATTATTGTGTTCGGTCTGGAAGTATGGATTCTGGAATAGGGTTCTCTGTTGGTACACCTCCATCCTAAAATGCGATTGATGTGAGTTGATGATGGTATACTTCTATTGTCTACTTTCCTATGAATGTATATTTATAGCAGAAGCTAGAATTTATGATTTAAGTTAATATCCTATTTTTTTTTACGTGTTACATTGTTTCAGCTCTTTCCCTTTGTTTGATAATGCTTTGTGAAGAGTCAGGGAGTTTTGAGGGATATTATGCTGTCAGGGAAAGTTTGTCTTTTATATTACATAATGATATTTTTTATTATTACACTGGGTGAAGTCACACTG
>OW240919.1:28281815-28390453 GCA_933207985.1 Pelobates cultripes | reverse complement strand
AACCCCTCAACACATTACATCCCAGACACACACTAGATCCCTTCCCCAACTCTGGATCATCTACAAATATAAACACACTAGATTCTATATACACTTTGAATTATCTACACACACTCACTAGATCTCCTATACACACTCTGGGTCCTTCAAACACACACTATATACCCTACACACACTGCACCACCTGACACACTCTGTATCCCCTATGCACACATTAGATTCCTTGTAAGCAAACACATACTACATTCTCTAAACACACACTCTCTACAACCCCTACACACACTACATCACCTATATACACACACACTACAGCCCATATGAACACACTCACTACATCCCCTATACACACTATGCCCCCTATATACACATTCTCTACAGCACCTAAGCACACATACATTACACCACAAACACAACATGACTGAAACCAACCTATTAACATAAAACTACAGCTCAATCAGCTCACTCTACACACACGCAATTCCACAAGCAGGCTCCAAACACATGCACAGTACTCTTTGGCATTTTTGTCTCCTGGCATCCCATTTATGGAGACACCAGAGACAAGTTTCAGGCAAACCCAAAGCAAGCATGTTGTTAAATTTGCTTGCGCTGTGCAGAACAAATATAGGGCCCTTTTCTCATGCTAGAGCTCTTCAGTAGAGCTCTGCGCATGGTCTTCCCTGGAAGAGCATTGAACTAACATGCTCACTTTGAGATGAAGCGTGCTTGTTATTGGGGATGACAAAACACACCCCATCTGGCCCTGCCTCCTTTTCAATGGGCCACTGTGAATAAAAAATGTCCGTGGCCGGCCCTGCTCTGATCCAATTACAATGCTTTCCTATAGGATTGGCTGAGACTGACAAGGAGGCAGATTAGGGGCAGAGCCAGCATGATTCAAAGACGGCCCTGGCCAATTAGCATCTCCTCATAGAGATACACTGAATCAATGCATCTTTATGAGGAAAGTTCAGTGTCTCCATGCAGAGGGTGGAGACACTGAATGCAGTGTGTTGCACTGCCCCAGGAAGCAACTCTAGCAGCCATCTAAAAAAAAGATCAGTAGATGTATTCCTAGGATGTAATGTAAACACTGCATTTTCTCTGAAAAAAAGCTGCAAAAAGCATGAAGGGAGTGATTCTACTCACCAGAATGAATACCATAAGCTGTAGTTGTTCTGGTGACCCTATCTATAGTGTCCCTTTAAATGAACTTTCAAACGTTAAAAATAAATATATTCATTTTTTAATGTTAGCGGTTAAAAAACAAAATGTCAGCATAAAATTTACCTGTAATCCAGTGCTTGGTCCCTCTCCCTCAGATGAAGTCATAATGCTGGTCCAATCCAATCCTTCTCTTAGAGTAGCATTGGAGACCAATTGTGTATGCACAGCAATTGCTGCATTCTTCTAATCGAACACGTTATATAGACTTTAGTGTAAAAAACCATTGATGCTGACTGGCTTTCACTGGCTTGTATTTCTCCTTGTTAGCCAACATGAAAAATGTGTCTGTCAAGGTTCAGCCAATCAGCATTAAGAGCAGGGTAAGGCGAAAAAAAATTCCAGGGGAAGTATTAACCCCTTAAGGACACATGACATGTGTGACATGTCATAATTCCATTTTATTCTAGAAGGTTGGTCCTTAAGGGGTTAAAGTGGCACACGTATCTGTGAGGACTAATTATTAAGTAGCTTATTCATTAACAGGGAATCACTGTGAACTGACTGCAGCATTACACATTTTTTGCAAAATTGAGTAAATAAAGTATATTACAAATTCTATTGATATTTGGTTATCACATAGCTCCAACAATTGGGATGCGTTAAATTGGGACATATGGTGGACAGGCCTGTAGGGGGTGTGCGAAAGAGGTTGGAACACCTGAAAAGTTTATGGCCTGCTCAGAAAAGGAGTGTGTTGTCCTGGCAGCCTGTCTGACCAGCTCCACTTGTGAGTTTAACTGGTGAATTGTATGCGCAGGTAGTGATGCTCACTACACAGATTAGTGTCAGTTTCCTGGTATTAACAGATGCTGGACACCAGGGAACAGGCTTTGTGGTGTGTCCAGTGGCGTACCTACCATGGTCAAGGGGTCGCCACTACCACCGGGCCTGTCACTCCAGGGGACCCGGCCATAGTAGCAACACCTGCTTCCATGGGCTGCTGGCATACCTTTTGGGTTGGTGCACAGCTGCACCGACCCAGGGAGTTGTACTGTGCTGCTTCCCTCCTGCCTGTGTGAAGTGTGGCTGAGCAGTCTGACAGGAAGTACTCACTAAGAGAGGACTTCCTGTCAGACAGGGAACCGCAGCAGTGACCAGGGAGGGGAGGGTGAGAGATGGAGGAAAGGGACACATGGAGGGGAGAGGGGAGAGATAGAGAAAAGGGACACATAGAGGGGAGGGGGGAGAGAGGGAGAAATGGGACACATGGAGGGGAGGGGGAATGAGAGAGGAAATGGACATATGGAGGGAGGGGGAGAGATGGAGAAAAGGACACATGGAGGGAGGGGGGAATGAGGGAGGAAAGGGACACAAGGAGGAGGGTGAGATGGAGAAAAAGGACACATCGAGGGTAGGGAATGAGGGAGGAAAGGGACACATAAAGGGGGAGAGGGGAGAGATGGAGGAAAGGGATACATGGAGGGGAGGTGGGAACGAGGGATGAAATGGACACATGGTGGGGAGAGGGGAGAGATGGAGGAAAGGGACACATGGTGGGGGAGGGAAGAGATGGAGAAAAGGGAAACATGGAGGGAAGGGGGAGAGAGAGAGGAAAGAGTTACATGGAGGGAAGGGGGAGAAACAGAGGGAAAAGACGCATATAGGGACTGGGGTGAGGGTATGAGACACAAAGGAGGCCTAGAGGGAGAATAAGATACATGGGTAGCCTGGGTGGGGGGGGGGAAATAAGACACATGGAGGGGCGGGAGGGGGTAACCTGGGGGGGGATAAGACACATGTAGGGGCAGGAGGGGAGGGAATGAGATTAATGGGTAACCTGGGGGAGAGGGGTAAGAGACATGGAGGGGCTGGAGAGGGGGATCAGACAAATGGAGGGGCTTGGGGTGAGGGAATGAGACACATGGAGAAGGGCCTAGGGCAATTTTCGCACTGCGTCCTGTGGTTTGTAGTTACGCCTCTGGGTATGTCCCACAAATCTGGACACATGGGAGGCATGTTATTTCACCATTTAGTTAATGATGTACTACTCCATTTAACTACATACATATTTCAATCTGTGGATAATCCAAACAAACAAAATGATAATCTGCCCAAACATGCATCATAACGCATGTGTAGAATATGAACTTTCGATCAGGACTAGTCCAAGTTGATTCGCCCAGTAATCTGTTCCTAGCACAAATCTTAACAAAGCCACCACACACTGTTTAGTCCTGTCCTAAATGCCCTAGTACTCATGGGCACACAAAACAAATCCAATTAGGTAAGTAAGCTGACAGGATTCTCTTGTGCAACTAATCCTAAACTGGCTATAAGCGGTCAGATGGAGCAAGAAAATGAAAGAAACAAGTCACCTAATCATCCATCCCATCCTGAATCCAGTTATATAATAAAAAAAAATGTTGCTATCAAAAACTAATCAGTGATTTAATGCTAACTTATAATATTGTCAAACAGTATTCCCCGTGTGTATGATAAGATATCATTTTCTATCAAACATTAAATGTATCCTTGCATTATTATTACTGTAATTATTACTGTAATTGTGATTTTGTCATAATGTCATAACAACCTGGCTTTTTTCACATACAGGTTTTATAGAGGGACTCTGCAGCAGAAGATGTGACATCCCTCGTCAGTTTCTGGATGGAACAGAATATGGTAAAACCCACCAATTACTGCCTGAAATGGAAGGGTGCCAGGTCAAGTATCAGCAAATATTTCTTGACAGGGGTGCTACGGAAAAGCCGAGGTCGGTGAAAATGAAGACACAGCCTGTGAAACCGCCGGTCTGTAGCCATCAATCACAAAAGGATGGTCACGTTGTTCTTTTGGATGAGAGAAAAAACATTTCTTTACAGCCAGAGAATGACCTTATCTGTAAATACACAGACTGTGATAAATTAGAAGATTGCAGTAGACAAATGCCTGAAGAGCAAGCACAAAATGTAAAGTTTGAGGAGCAGAAAATTCAAACTGATGACACGGAAGGAAATGGCTTTTTGAATGATGACAATAAGCTACTTTCTGCCAGAATATCAAAAGTGAAGGTCCCTAAGAACGTTGGTTTTTACATCCCAAATGTCAAGCACAAGACAAGTGTAGCAGTTCTAACAGCGGAATCACAGAAGGACCAATTGTGCAAGATCACCCCAAAGAACAAGTACCTGATAAATAGAAATAACAAACCATGGCAAGCAGAGCAGTCACAGCCCTTACATCGTACCGTGAATGATGGGTACAACCCGAGTCACCAAAAGGTCACCAAGAAAGAACACAATTATTTAATGGTGAAAGTTAACTTGCAGCCATTTCGCAAAATGAAAATTCATCCACACCAAATTACAATGACCACTTCACCAAAAAGAAGCAGTGATGCTACCAAAACAAAATTCAAAGATGCAGTAGTGCAAACAAAGTTTGTAAGTGCAAAAGAATTATTTAAAGCCCATAAAGATACCAATATGATTCATGGCAGAGGGAGCTCAGTAGGCGACCCTCTGACATCTGAAAATATCAATGAGAACCAAGATAAAACAGGAAAGAAAAACAGAAGAAAGGATCTGCTATCCAATGATACTGAAAATACCCCGTGCTTTGTATCATTAACTCCATCACTTTCAGAGAGAACTGATAACACATTAAGTCCCCAGGCCGGTATTTTGCAAAGTACTCGAGAAAGTGCAGCAGCAAAACCCTCTGAAGCACAATGTTCAGATGCATTAAACGAACGACAGAGTTTAAAACCTAAAGTCGATCATAAAGGCCAGATATCAACAGAGCCAAACAGAAAACATGCTGAGCATGGAGATCCAGAGATACAAAGTAGCAATGAGCAGCTGACTGAGAATAAACCAACTCTAAAATGTGAAAGCAAAGATAAACCTCAAACTCTCTCAGGAAATGTGCTGGATACAAGTTTGTCAGCCGTTACAGGGATTTCAGCAGAAAAAGACATTCTATCTTGTGAAGATAGCTGTGAAACAGATCCTGGGGGTGCCTTGTCTTCTGTTAATAACAAGGTCACAGGGCACTTACAGGACAGTAGAACAAGCAACGTTAACAAGCAGGACAGTCTTAGCAGAAACGATAATTCAGTTATAGACAGTGCAATCAATACAGATACAAGGATAAATAATGGGAATCCATTAAGTGATGCTCTTTGCATGGATTCTTCAAGACATGCAACAATGGAAAATGCTGATGGTGAACATGAAAGTGCAATTTCTGAAATAATAGACAGCAGGGTAAATGAGGGGTTTGGTTTACGGAATGAAGAACATGGTTTAGATCAAGTTTGTGATAAGCAAAGTGTTATGGATTCAACAGGAAGTGAGGAAACATTGCAAAATATGCATCTTGACCACCCAGTTAGCACTAACGAGCAGGTCCCAGAAGGCAATACACAACTAGACAATAATATGGATTACATTGATCCTACTCAACAGGGAGATGGACAAAAACTATTACAAGAAAGTAATATTCTGTCCATGTCGGAACAACGAAGGGACACTCAGCCTGAAGCCAAAAATGATACTTTACAAATGCAAAATCAGGCAGGTGATGTTTCTGATGCAATACAAATATCTACAGAGCCTCCACTGATTGCTAGAGATTTACCAGAAATGAAGATAGTAAACAAAGTAATTCAAACAATAATCACAGCTCTTCTATTCCATCAACAGAACTGAAAAAACAACGCCGCAGCCTATCAGACAACTCCAAAGTTATCATTGTGGTGGAAAGTATCAATGAGACAATAAACATTCAAAAATATCTGAGTGAGAGAAACTCAAAGCAGAATTCAAATTCTTCACACAATGAACTCGATGGAGCATTGGGTGACGGGAGTCAAAGGAAAAAAATCTGCCTCATTCTTCCAGAGAAGTCCAGTTCAAAGACATCAAAAAGCACCAACAAAAAGATTAAATAGCTGCACAATTCTTTTAATGTTCTGTATTTTATGTTCTTAGAATTAGGAGCCAGAATTAGAAAATGGTACTAAAGAATAACAGTTTTAGCCTTTTTTTTTTATCGTTTAAGTAAAAAAAAAAGAAATCCGTTGTCATACATCTTACAATTATTCCTTTAAATTATACATAGCTTTATATTCACAAAACCTTGTTTAACCCTGAATTTGGGAATGCTGCCTGTTTTTGGCCACTAGGTGGTGATATTTAGTCTTGTTATTTTTAGACAAAAAAAACCCCCCTCTTCTATGCGATGACTCTTCATCCTTAGCTTCAATGCAAGTGATTATTTGTATGGATATGCTCAGTTATCAAATGCTGCAAATAGGCTAATTAAATTTTGTTACTCGTGTACGGCTGCAAACTTTTTTTTTTGTTTCATGTCAGATGTACGATTTATGAGATCTATATGGACATGATGTCCTGCAGATGTCTCTAATCCCATAGATACAGTACAGGCAGGATGGAGTGTTAGAATGAAGGATGTTTTTATTTTTTTTATTTACTGAGCTTGCTGTTCTTAGCCACTATGTCTCCTCTGACTTAATATAAATAAATCTTCAATATTACATATACAAACATAAATGATCAATCAATCAATAAAATAATTAAGCATGTTCAAGGATGTATTAGGTAAGTATGCAATGTGTCCATTCAATTAATGTATGTAGTGAAAGTTAGCTAAAAGACTAGTGCGATTCTTGGGTGACGTTCAAGGAGAAGTAGTACTGCGTTGGTTTCCTGGGTAACAGTATATGGAAGATATACATGAATCACCCTCTATTATAATTGATTGTTATATCATGCGTGTGGCTCTGCATGTGCATATTATTATGTACATCTAAATTACTCTAAAATTCTAGCTGTACAGAAGGTTGGCACTTAAAGGGAAATTCCAAATGTATTTTTACTGAAAACCCCATATTAATATGATTAACGCACTGGAGAGAAGCAGTTTATTAATTACTAGATGGAAGCCCATTTGTGATGGAAACACGCTGATACAGTGGAGCAAGAAGTCGTCCCGTTGTGCCCCTGCCAAGCATTCTCAATAGTAGGTAATGTTTATTTATTTAAATTTTTGTGTTACATGTTCTGAAAGGCACTCCAAGTATCTTCAAATGTGTTTATTGGGACAAGTGAGATGCACACACTTGTCTCACTTGTCCCAGTAGACACATTTGGAGGTACTTGGAGTGCCTGCATCCTCTCTCTACCACTGAATATTAATACTGACCATATGCATCGCTTTATGGGCACAACCATCTTCTAGTAGCCGCTTCCAGTAGGACAAAACATCATGTTAAAAAGCATACCTCATCTCAGGCTGGTTTTAAGAATATGACCATGACTTCAGTGTATTCCAGTGACCTCCAGTCAATAGATCTCTGAAAATAGATCACTACTGAGATTTGCAACATGAATGTGCAGCCAATGAATCCGCAGAAATTGTGAGATACTATCACGTCAACATGAAATCTCAGAACCTCTAAGGCATGTTCTTTTGAACATTACTGAATCAAAATAATTAGGGCAAGGGTGGTTCCATCCAGCATTAGAAAGGTGTTTGTAATAAAGTGGCCACTGATTATGTATACATATAAACATTTTAACAGATTGTAGAATTAAGCATAATTCTGATTGCCATTATGGAGTCAAAAATATATTTTTCCCTTTTAAATGGCAATAGATACACTTGTTCTTTTTGATTAATAGAATGAAAGAATGAGTTTAAAGGTTGAACTTGATGTATTTAAAGGGACACTGTAGGCACCCAGCTAATTGAAGTAGTCGGGGTGCTGTGTGCAATGTTTACATTGTTTACATTGCAGCACTAAGTCGGCTGTCTACCAGAAAAAGAATCAGCCACTAGAAGGCTTCCGGAATCCAAACTTACTTTGGTCTATTATCGGATGCTGGACATCGTCACGGACCTCCAGCGTCAGATTTTCCCCATAGGAAAGCATTGAATGATGCTTTTCTATGGGGAGGTCTAATGAGTGCGTGGCCATTGGTGCACATGCGCATTATGTCTCCCCCGCCGATGTCCCTCGCATTATGTCTCCCCCGCCGAGGAGCATGGGCTAGAATACTATGTAACTATACTATGTAACTATGTAACATGCTTATATGCACACATACATACACACACAAGCAGAATTTAACATGGTATTCAAATGAAAGCAGTCTTACCCATAAAACACTCTATCGTCTGCCTGACTGTCTTTTTCTCTAGAAAATGTACATTGTTCTGTTGAATGACTTGTTTTAGAATGGATTGGCTATGAGATGCTAAGCTTTAAAAACCAATCAAATACTTGTTGTGGTATTCACTAGAATTGACATTGTGGTGAATTGACAAGACAAATTCATTGTTTTGGCTAAAATAGTGGGGCTGGAAATGTCTCAGAAATCTGCTGATTCTTTTCAACAATGTTTGATTTCTTTGTCTATTTCTCATCATGATTACCACTTTTTGGGAATATCACCACTAGCAGAAGTGGAACTACTCTCTAGCCAGGCTGCACCATAAAGTAAAGCCACTCTCCAGCCTCCAAAAAGGATGAAAACAGGAGGGTGCATTTCAGTGTGTATTTCAGTGTCTGGGTATCTGTGTGTATTTCAGTGTGTGTGTGTATCTGTGTGTTTTTGTATGTGGAAATGTGTATTTATGTGTGTATATCTGAGTGTGGCAATATGTGTGTAGAAGAATGTGCATCTGTGTATGAATTTGTGAGTGTTTGAATGCGTGATAGAGTATGTTTATACGGGAATACATCCCTGTATAAAGACTCACAGACACAGCACACAAATATTACCCTGGGAGGATGGGCAAATTGTAGATCCTTAACTGGCCAAGCATTGTGGGAGTAGCACAATAATTGAGCATCTACCCATTGGCCAGCCCTGCTTTATTGGAACCATAAATATTCTTAAAGTAGGGCTCTCTCTTCATTAGTTCAGCCACTGATGGCAAGCTATCTATTCAGTATACAAAAACATAGGTGAGTTCAGTTGATATAAGAAAAATGTACTTCCAATATTAAAATTGGAAAAAAATATCACAGTCAATTTGGAACAGAATATTTTTTTTTTCCAGTTTAACTATTTCAGTTGCTTGGATGATAACTAAAAAAGTCCAGTTGGATATACAGATTTTTTTTCTTGTATATTTTGGCATAGATTTATCAAATCCTTTGTCGACTCATTCAAACTTGCTATTTAGTGTGCAAATCCTTTGGATATCCCTTCTACAGAAAATGTCCTAATTTTAATGTAAAATAATGCATGAGACTTTTTTTTCTTCTAGTAGAATGTTACTGGGTCATTCCACAATCATATATTAGATTGTAGTCCAGGTATTTGTCAAGGAAGCTATTTAACTTGACTACAAAGATGAGAATTTACAGAAATAGAGTTTGATTCATGTTACAAAGAATACTGATAAGCCACACACCGTCATACAATATGTGGCTTATCCACTAAACTGAAAATTGTCCACAGTTGCAAATTTTTACGTGTTCCAATTCTTTGTTTAGTGAATAAAGTCTCTCGAATGAAAGGAAGGACATTAATCACACCTACTTCAGGACACACATTCCATCCTCTCATTAATAAGGAAGATATGGGCTTCGGTATAGAATATCCAATTGGTGGTCGGATGTGATGATATGCCATGTCAGCGGCTGCAGCGGCTGAAAAAAATCAAGCACAATCCCACATCAGCCAAACCGTAATAACAAACATGGCGGCCAATTAACACGATTACAATAAATACAACCCTTTGTATTGGCATTTTTATTTTTATTTCTACCTCACCAATTAAATTCAGTCATCATTCGTGTTAATAATTCTCTTGCTTTTCTATAATTGTATTGATATAGATTTGTACACGTTGTGTATTACGCAGTATTAATATTCTGGTGAAAGTCTGAAAGGAGAGGACAATATGAAACATTATTTGAACCCTTTCCTGGTCGGTGAGGTTTGGGGGAAACTGCTGATTGTCAGTGGGAAAAAAAATCTGAAGGAAATTTTTGAAAGATCAAAATTTGATCCTTTTCTGTTTTGGGTATTTTTAAAGGATCTCCAGACCACTTCATCTCTATGTCATTTTAACACTGCAATTTAAAACAACAGGGTGAAAGGTGTACTACAGGTACCAAAAGAACTTTAGTTTAATGAAGCAGGTTAGGTGTATAGATCATGCCCTGCATTATCACTGTTCAATTCTATGTCATTTAAAAGTTATATCACTTTTTTATACAGCTCTAACCACACCTCCCTGCATGTGACTCACACAGTCTTCCTAAACACTTCCTGTACAGAGAGATCTAATGTTTACACTTCCTTTATTGCACTGTTGTTTAATATATAATTTATAATAACCTGCTCTGCAGGAGCCTCCTGTATGTTTTTACAGTTTAATTTCAAGAATAGGACAGGTATGCTGACGTCTTTGAAGGAGGAGCATGCAACTGCATCAGAGGAGTCTCAGTGCTGAAAACAAGATGAGTAATCTCTTTGAAATTTTTATTTTTAGCTGCAAAATAGGATGGTGGACAGAAGGGAATGATAATTGTGTGTACAGAAGGGAATAGGTTCCCTTTAAAAAAAAAATCATATAGTTCGTCATTGGTATAGTAATTTTTTTGTTGTTGTTTTATTACTTTATTAATCTGGAATCCCAAGCATGAAGGTAGTCATTTTGTCTCTGCAAGCTTTGGTGACTTTATCATCTCTTCTGAAAGGCTCGCGCATAGCAACATGAAGGATTTTACTTTATGTGTTACTAATGCTTTGTTGCTCACACAAACACAAACGCTAGGATTATTCAGCAGCTCTTGCTTTTCACCATTCGGTTTGCATTATTATATTTTCAGATGATAATAGCAAATCTAATAAAAGGCTGTGTCTGGGAATTATCAGAAATTTACAGAACAAAAACAATACATGGTAGAAAAAGAGTTCTGCTCAACTCAATGAGTAGAATTGACAAAATGTGTCACTGCAACGTACAAGTCAGCTCCCGTTTATAAATAAAATGTGAGCATGTACAGAATGAAATGACCTTATTAGCACAGATGGACTTTATTAGTTAATCAACAATTTAAATGACAACCTTCTGAAAGCTTATTATACATCTAGAAAGAGAGAAATAGAGAGAAAATTACTGAGAAATTGGTTAACAGAGATAAAGCTACAACTAACCACTAACCATCTCCCTTGCTGATAACACAAAAAGAAAATCAATGTCTAGGTGTACAACGTGGATGCATTTAGTATACTGAAAGAAAAGACCAAAAATGTAAATGCTACTCACATTCCAAAGAGCAGTTCTGTGCTCTGTGCTATGGGTTAAGATGGGAGATGTGCTTCTGTTTTACTTTGTCCTTTAAATAATATGAACTATTGGAGATTTTTCCCCAAATAGTTAATTTTATCATTAATATTCATCTTACTGCAACTCTCTGTTTAGTGAATAGACCCATATATTACTGTTCTGTGATGTTGGAATATAAGGAATATCAGGAATTTAGATATAGAGTTTATTCACGTGTACTGAGATTGTGCATTTTTGTACATTTGTTATCAGATGAATCGAATTCCATCCGAATTTTGGAAATCTGCAGCTTCCGATTTCGTGAGCACACAAAAGTAATGAAAATAAACATTCTCTGAATGAATTGAGCCTAACAATTTCAGATTCCATAAGAATAGCAACTTAAGAAGTTATCTATTAAGCGACTGAAACAGCAAAATTAAGAAAGTGGCTTCCCCCCCCCCTTAAAGGACCACTAGGCACCCAGACCACTTCAGCTCAATGAAGTAGTCTGGGTGCCAGGTCCCCCTAGTTTTAACCCTGCAGCTGTAAACATAGCAGCTTCAGAGCATGAGCATTCAGAGCTGATGTCGGCAGGGGGAGGAGAGGTCACCAGCGCCGAGGGATGGGGGCCCTGAGGGAGGGGGGCACCTAATATCCCTATAGTGCCAGGAAATCGAGTTTGTTTTCCTGGCACTATGGTGCTCCTTTAAGTTTGATATTTCAGCTGTTTAGTAGGTAGCTCCCTAAAAAAAGCAAGAACTTTTTTTTCCAAACTACCATTAATAAAAAATTTTAGCAAACACTTCTGCAGGGTGTGAAATGTACTGCCATGCCATGGTTTGCAGTCACCAAGGGCAGCACTTTTCACTTTCTGCACATCAGGACAGCATAAGAAAAAATTGTAACAATTAATCTACAGAACAGCCCCTGGATTTGGTATCCTTAACTTGGCAATGTCATGTAAGGGTAGAAAATTAGGGAGCCATCTACTAAACATTGCTCTAATTTTGTATCCTAAGTAGGGGAACCCCACATCACGGTAACAAATTAGGGGAGCCATCTAATAAATAGCACCCCAACTTGGAATCCTTAAATAGGCAATCCAGCTGAAAGGTATCAAATTAGTGGAGCCATTTACTTAACAGTGCCCTAATTTGGTATCCAAAGTAGGGGAACCACATATCAGGGTACTAAAATAGGGACCTCTCTAATAAACAGTGCCCTAGTTTGGTATCCTAAGTACCAAATGCCCTATAGGGAATAATAAATGTCCCAATTTCATAAAATTTTGGATGAATTTTGGGTCATTGGAATTGATAATTACTGTAGTTTTATTAAATGCAATTCAGAATTACCAAAACAAAAATGAACAACTTTCTTTCTTGCACATGTCTAACCATTACGTTTTCAATATGGGTAGAGATTTACCACAGTACAAGTGATTTTTTTTTACATGCTCATAAATAAACTGAGGAATAAAACTTCTAGACAGCTGATATGTATTGTTGATATTATTATTATTATTATTATTATTACTATTGCAATTTATATAGTGTCAACAGATTCCGTAGCACTTTACAATATTATTAGAGGGGGGATTTAACTATAAATAGGACAATTACAAGAAAACTTACAGAAACGAAAGGTTGAAGAGGGCCCTGCTCAAACGAGCTTGCAGTCTATATACGAGGTGGGGTATAAAACACATTAGGACAGGGAATAGGAGTCAAATTAGATGGGAGTGGAGCAGAGCTGGAGGATAGAGTAGAGTGATGTCCTTAGGAAAGAGCAAGAGACAGGTATGTAAGGTAGAGGTTATTCTGGGAGGCCATAGGCTTTCCTAAAGAAATGAGTTTTAAGGCACTTCTTAAATGATTGAAGACTAGGGAAGAGTCTGATGGCAGTAGGCAGGCTATTCCATAGGACGGGAGCTGCCCTCGAAAAGTCCTGTAAGCGCGAGTTGGCCATATGGGTACGAGCAGCGGACAGAAGGAGGTCACGGGCAGAGCGGAGAGACCGAGAAGGGGCATACCTATGGATCTGTGAGGGGCTAAGATTATTCAATGCTTTATAGGAATGGGTTAGTACTTTGAATTGGCTCCTATAGTATACAGGAAGCCAATGTAAGGACTGACAGAGGGGTGAGGTGTGAGAAGACCGACTAGAGAGGAAAATCAGTCTGGCGACAGCATTTATTCTAGACTGTAGCGGGGCAATACGGCTATTGGGAAGACCAATTAGGAGAGAGTTACAATAGTCCATGCAAGAGATTACTAGAGCATGGATAAGCTCTTTAGTAGCATCTTGTGTAAGAAAGGGGCAGATGCGGGCAATGTTTTTGAGGGGGAATTATTTGATGTGAGGCTCAAAGGTGAGGCCAGAATCAAAAGTAACACCAAGACAACATGCTTGTAAGGATGGGCTGATATGGGTACCACCAATCTGAAGGGAGAGAGGAGGATTAATATTAGGAGGAGGAAAGACAAGAAGTTCTGTTTTGGAAAGATTCAGTTTCAGAAAGCAGGAGGACATCCAATCAGAGTTAGAAGAAAGGCAAGAGGTGACACATTGCAGGACATCAGCGGAGAGGTCTGGGGAGGAGAGATATATCTGGGAGTCATCAGTGTACAGGTGGTATTTGAATCCAAAAGAGGTAATAAGCTTGCCAAGAGAGGCAGTGTAAAGAGAAAATAGAAGGGGACCAAGGATAGAGCCTTGGGGGACTCCAACTGAGACAGGACGAACGGTGGAGGTATCATTAGAAAAGGAGACACTGAATGAGCGTTGGGAGAGATAGGAGGAAAACCATGAGAGGACAGAGTCACAGAGACCGAGTGATTGAAGAGTTTGGAGAAGGAGAACATGATCAACAGTGTCAAAAGCAGTGGACAGGTCAAGAAGAATTAGTATGGAGTAGTGAGCTTTGGATTTAGCTGTGATAAGGACATTAGTGACTTTGATAAGGGCAGTCTCAGTAGAGTGGAGGGGGGGGGGAGCTGGACTGAAGAGGGTCGAGGAGAGAGTAGGAGTTGAGGAAGCAGGCCAGATGGGTGAAGATCAGTTTTTTAAGAAGCTTTGAGGAAAAAGGGAGCAGGGATATAGGACGATAATTAGAGGGGGAGGATGTGCCAAGACATGGTTTTTTAAGATGGGTACTACAGTAGCATGTTTTAGGACAGCAGGAACAGTGCCAGTAGAAAGAGAGCAGTTGAAGATGTGTGTTAAGGAGGGCACAATACAAGAGGAGAGAAATCTAATAAGGTGAGACGGGACAGGATCAAGCGGGCAAGTGGTGGGGCGTGAGGAAAGAATAAGTGCAGCCACCTTTTGTTCAGCCTGTGAGTAGGTCGGAAGGGTTGGAGAGGCATGATCCAGGGGAGGTTGAAAAGGTGAGGGGCAAGGTGGTGAGAATTCTTTCCTTATCTGTTCAATCTTGTCAGTAAAGTAGCAAGCAAGACTATCAGCTGTACGGTTAGTTTGGGGGGTGGCCACAGCAGTGCAAAGAAGAGAGTTAAAGGTATCAAATAGATGCCTGGGATTGTGGGAGCATGAACGAATAAGAGAGGAAAAGTATGACTGTTTGGAAAGGGCAAGGGGTGTGCTTTATGAACGCAATATGAATTTGTAGTGTAGAAAGTCTGACTTGGTGTGAGACTTCCTCCAGCAGCGTTCAGCAGAACGAGAACATTGTTGCAGGTAGCGCGTTGATTTAGTGTGCAATGGTTGGAGGCATTTCCTCCTTGCAGTGTGTATTTGGAGAGGGACTGCAGCGTCCAGGGCTGAGGTGAGGGTAGAGTTATATGAGGAGATAGCCAGTGAGGGACATGAGTGAGCAGGAATGGATAATAGTTGGGAATTGATATCAGCTGACAGCTGCTAGAGGTTTATAGAACTCAGATTCCTTCTGAGTTGAGGGGGATTAGGTTGAGGTTGTTGGGGAAGGGGGCTATTGAGAGCAAATGATAGGAAATGATGATCTGAGAGAGGAAATGGAGTGTTGCAGATGGTAGAAACTGTACAATCATGAGTGAAAATAAGGTCTAGAGTATTGCCTGCTACATGGGTGGGGGAATTAGTCCACTGTGATAGCCCAAGGGAGGAGGTAATAGAAAGTAGTTTTGAGGCTGCTGATGTCAAGAGTGAGTTAATGGGAATGTTGAAGTCTCCAAGAATTACAGATGGGATGTTAGAGGAGAGGAAGTAAGGAAGCCAGGAAGCAAAGTGGTCAAGGAAGAGAAGTGGGAAACCAGGGGGACGATAGATAACAGCAATGTTAGCAGAGTTGGGTTTAAAAAGGCAGATTGAATAAATCTCAAATGATGAGAAAGAGAGGGAAGTGGGTGTGGGTAGAGGTTTGAAGGAGCAGTGAGGTGAGAGCAGAAACCCTACACCACCACCTTTATTTTCAGAGTTTCTTGGGTTGTGGGAAAATTGAAGACCACCAAAGGATAAAGAGGCAGGGGTAGCAGTGTCAGAGGGAGAGAGCCATGTTTCAGTTAATGCTAGTAATTGTAGGGAACGAGAGATGAAAAGATCATGCACAGCTGTGGATTTAGTGATACTGGAAACAGAGCGTGCATTCCAGAGGGCAGTGTGGAAGACGGATTTAAAGGAAGAGTAGCGTGAGATGGGTATGAGATTGGAGTGATTGTTGGAGTTAGCACATGATGGGTTTGCAAGTGTGGGACTGGGGTTTGGAGAGACATCACCAGCTGCTAGGAGTAGAAGGATAGAAAGGAAGAGAAGATGGGAGCAGGATTTAAAGGTTTTGTGAGAGTGTTTATATTTTGAGGATTTAGAAGGAGATGGTGGAGATAAGCTGGAAAGGTAAAAGTGGAGTGCATGGAATGAATAAAGAGGGGAGGAAAGTAGGGTGGGAGCAATGAAAATTGTGTCAGCAGGAACAGGTAGGCAGAATGACAGAGATATTTTGCCAATGAGAGAAGTGAGGGTGAAGGTAAAGCATACGGGAGAACATTTTATAAGAAGAATGAAATATTTTATATTATATAGAAAGGAGTAGGAGTTTCAGTAATGCAGAATTAGATATGGTTGTATATTAAAGTTACAAGAGAGGTGTGAGGGGTTAAAAGGACATGAGTGTGATAATTAAGCAGGTGATGAGTGTTTGAGAGACATAGTGTGTTTGGACTGTCAGGTAATTTGTCCTATCTATAAATGTAATGAGAAACTCGAGGTGGGGTGGTGTGGGGAGGGGTGCGTGGGAAGCTTGCAGCTGAGAGTCTTGGGAGCTATATGCTGGTGTGTGTGGGACCCAGGCTGCAAAAGAGAGTCTGGGTTAGATCAAACAGCAATTCAAAGGTGGGGAAGACACAGATATTGAGGTGAGAAGTGGCAGTTAATGAGGAAAACTAAATGAACAGAGGAGAAAGTATTTGAGATTTAACGATATGAGTATAGGTCATAAATGGTGAACATAAATTAACAAGACTCAGTAATAGCTCTAAACTAACAAAAATAGGGGCATATCATAAATGGTGGACATAAATTAATAAGACTATTAGCACAGTAACTAACAAGATAAACATTCATATAAACAAGAGTTTAGCAAGGGAGGTCCAATGTTAACAACTAAGCATAGTTAGTTGATATAGTTAATACACATTATGCTTTTTATCTCATTCGTTTGTATTTTTACAAGAATAGAATTGTTCTAGTTCTACCTTTTGGAGATTTAGTAAAAATCACATTATCTGTGTCTGTGTGTGTGTGTGTATCTATGTGTGTGTGTGTGTGTATCTGTATGTGTAGTGTGTGTGTATCTGTGTAGTGTGTATAGTGCTTGTGTGTATCTGTGTAGTGTGTGTTTATCTGAGTGTGTAGTGTGTATCTGTGTAGTGTGTCAGTGTATGTGTGTGTTTATCTGTGTGTGTTTGTGCATCTGTGTAGTGTCTGTGTATGTGTGCTTCTGTGTTTCTGTTTGTTTGTGTGTGAGTATCTGTATGTGTCAGTGTGTATATCTGCCTGTATGTCTGTGTATCTGCATGTGTGGCAGTGTTTGAATCTGCATGTATGGCAGTGTTTGTATCTGCATGTGGCAATGTGTGTATCCGTATGTCTGTATATGCATGCATCTCAGTGTGTCTGTACATCTGTATGCATGTCAGTGTGTGTCTGTATCTGTGTCAGTGTTTGATACACATACTGACACAAATACAGTGGCACAGATACACTGATACACATGCAGATATACAGATACAAACGCTGACACACATGCAGATACAGACACACTGATACACACACAGACACGCATGCAGATACACAGTGTAAAGGTAAGTGTATTCGCTGCAGTGCACACACAGACACACACTACATCCCCAGCACACACACATGGACAAACACTGCATCCCCAGCACACATACAGACACACACTTCACCCCTAGCACACAAAGATACACACTGCACCCCCAGCACACACATAGACACACACTTCATCCCCAGCACACACATAGACACACACTTTACCAACAGCACACACACAAACACTTAATCCCCAGCACACACACGCACAGACCCTCTTCAGTCCCAGCACACACACACATGGACAAACACTGCTTCCCCAGCACACATACAGACACACACTTCACCCCCAACACACAAAGACACACACTGCACTCCCAGCACACACATAGACACACACTTCATCCCCAGCACACACATAGACACACACTTTACCGACAGCACACACACAAACACTTAATCCCCAGCACACCCACACAGACCCTGTTTAGTCCCAGCATTCACACATAGACACACTACCATTGCATATATGTTGGGGAGAGGGTTGGGGGGATTTCATCCTTGGACCCAGGCAGCACAATGTCTTGGGCCGGCCCTATGTATTAGTGTGTATGGCAGTGTATGTGTATATGTGCATACATCTCAACATTCAAATGCAAACAATACACACAAACACACCCATGCATTCAAACAGCAAATACTACACACAAGTAGCTGCACTATGGGCAGTGACTGCACTTGCCCGTTGGGTCAGAATTTGCCAATAAGGTGGTTCTGAGCACCATGACTTATATGCCTCGGTGAGGGACCTCCAGGAGTCACAGAAATGGAGGGATTATTTTCCTTTTCATCTCTCTTGTACTGTTAATTTTTGTTATCAGTTGCTACAATTTAGGTACCATTGTTACCATGTGCACTAATTGCGATGTTTGTATCGTATTACATTTTGCAGTATACTAATATCCTATTTCTTTTTTTACTTTTTTTCTATCCCCTTTACGGGATAACTCTGTTGATCACATACTATTATTGAAAACCTTGCTAAATAAAGATAAATAAAGACAGAAAAATGTGTTGAAACAAATCTCTATACATTCTAGAAAGGCCTCCTCTAACTTATGTGTATTCATGAGATTGCTACATGAAAACACATTAGAATAGCTGAGTAATTGGTGCGGCCAAATATGTTCATGACTCCACAGGAGATGTAGGAGTTATGAGAAAAATCAGAAGCCCTTCAACCCAAATGACATCTGTCTGTCTTTATAAACCTGTAAAAGTAGAACTTCATTAATGTTCTGTCACACCAGCCAATCTATAAATGCAAATATCTCTCAAAGAACCTTCAATTACAGATTCTAAATTACAATCATATAAATATATTGTGTCCATCAATAGCTGCCATGAGACGGTAATGTTGATTATAAAGATAAAAGATGTATTGTGAATTACACTCACGCCTCCTTCCCATTCCTTGTCTTTTAATATTATAGAAATTTTCAGGGTCTGCAAAGAATAAAATCTAAAATTACTGTTTCCTTCTTCTAGGTCCGCTTTGCAATTTTTAATGGTAATTTTTATTATCTTGCCAAATGCTAGGTTGGGGCAATAAAAAATTTATTTTTGAAAATCATAAGATCTGCCTATAATATAAATAAACTGCTGTATTTTAAACTAGAAGTGGGAGCTATATGATACAGAGAGTTTATTTTACCCGTGTCTGCTTTAACAAAAACTAAAAATCTTGCAGGTAAATTAAAACAAACAAAATCTGTGATTTTTAATCCTTAACTTACTCCTAAACACTACTTCTACCAGCAGGTGGAATAAATTTAGAGCATACACTCAAAGTTACCCTGGTCTTCGCTCTTGTAATTTTTAAAATTTTAAATGCTATTATTTGTGCAACATAACAATTAAAAAACATTTTAAAAAAACGTATTAATGCTATGATTTTTTAACTAATGCCTATACCAAGGGTGTCTGTCATTGAAATTTTCAATAGGTATCAGCTAGACCAGGGATAGACAACCTTGATGTTGTGGACTACATCTTGCCTGATGGTTTGGCAGGATTATATTTTTTTAAGAGCATTATAAGAGATGTAGTCCATAATATCTGGAGTGTTGGAGGTTGCCTATCAATGTAGAACCATTGTTTGCCTATAGCGCCAACATTCAGGCTGCCTCGTCTAATAAACTTCAGTCTTGTTGGCAATTATGGGAAATGCAGTCTACCACTATCTGAAAATCCAAGGTGACCTTGCAAAGCCAAGATAAGCTATCACTGGTCTGTACTGTCAGTTAGTGACTGGTAAGAAATGTCAGTTAACCTGAGCGATGGTCAACTTACAATGCCAACATCCATTAGCCAAAAACAAAACAGGACACAGAACTGAGGGAAGTCATATTTAATCATTTAGTTATTAAAATAAAAGCTTTATAAATCATTACTATTCTCAATATTATTTCCACAGTATAAGCAAGCAGTATTCCATTAAGTCTCTGCTGAAAATGTGAAGCATTTTGTATCCATTTTCATTATAGATTTTCCTTTACATAATTCAAGATCAATTGATTTTAAGAGGTTTGAACTGGGCATTTTGCCTGCATTCTCCGATGCCTGCTGAAGGAGGCGTTGTTGTACTGAATACTCATATATATATTTATATATATTAGAAATTTTGTGTGCTGAATCAATGCAGATCCTTCCCAGGGGTTATCAGACAACATTACCCCCCCATACTGTTTCTCCTATATTTTCTATGAGGGAACAGATGTAAGATTAAATGTGTGGCTTCATTATCAAAGCTTTATTGCAGCAGTCATTTATTTTATAACTCACTGCCAATATAAATTTAAATTTGCAACTGCCCTAGTGCCACATACTGAACCTTGTTATATGTAAATAGAAAATGCCAAAAATAAGTCACAAAATACATTTTCACCGACAAAACAATAATATCTAAAATATTCCGATGATAGTATTTGCCACACAGTAACAATGCTGCATATCCCCCAACAGTCCTGGATCCAGTGGGACTGCCCTGATTTTTGAGGTTCTGTCCCACCATCCTGGGTTTGTTCCCTTGTGTCCTGTATCAAGAGACACACCGACACAGAGTGCACACTTGCTCTGTGATGAGGGTACTAGGTCCATGCAGAGAGTGCTTGAGTAACCCTTTGTCTATTGTCTGCCTTGAGTGGGCCAAGGTGCAGGGATGCTATCATTCAGTCTTGAATACACCCCTGTAAAGTATATCTACAGAAAATTAAACAAGAGCAAAATAGTGCAATATATCAAATACACCCAATTGAGTGACGTTTAATGTTGAACTCACAAATATACATGAAAGTGTAGGCTCATTACAATATAATAGTAACCTCTGCTCTAGATGGTCTCCTGTATGCTCAGAGATGCAGGCAAAATAAATGATAAATAGCCATAGAGCAACACTGTCAAATAACAATGTGACTGCTTAAATTACACGTACAAAGTGTTAAAAAGTCCATCAACATATCACTTGAGGGTCTGGTGGCAAGTGCATTTGCCATTTATATTTTGTGTGGTTATATTTTCAGGACTTTGAGGAATCCTTTTGGTATCTACAATTTATTCAGTGAAAGAGGTACCGGTGGATGTGCTTTTTGGTTATAATTTTTGCAAACACCCCTGCCAGATTGACACAACCCTTGTATTGGGCATCCAAGACCCCCCTGGTGTCACCAACGCACAACTTTAGGCCCACACACCCCTTTCCTAAATGCCTACTTTCCAATATTGGGAGGTATAGTGCTGGAATAGGTGGTCGACGCTCTAACCACTTTCTCTTTGTATAGCAGGAGGAAGTGGTGAAATCTGCTAAATAGTACATTTGCGGCCTGCGGTGCACTTCATATCTGAGAGTCAAATAGAAGCATCTAATAGTGTGCTTACAGCGCAGTGGTAAACATTCTAATTGTTTTGCTGCTAATCTGCTAAATAGTACATTTTGGGGCCTGCTCTTCATATCTGAGAGTCCAATCGAAGCGACTAATAGTGTGCTTACAGCGCAGTTGTAAAAATTCTAATTTTCTGGGTGCTAATCTGCTAAATAGTAAATTTTGGGGCGTGCACTTGATATCTGAGAGTCAAATAGAAGCGTCTAATAGTGTGCTTACTGCGCAGTGGTAAACATTCTAATTGTTTTGCTGCTAATCTGCTAAATAGTACATTTTGGGGCCTGCTCTTCATATCTGAGAGTCAAATAGAAGCTTCAAATAGTGCGCTTACTGCACAGTTGTAAACATTCTAATTGTTTTGCTGCTAATCTGCTAAAAAGTACATTTGCGGCATGCGGTGCACTCCATATCTGAGAGTCAAATAGAAGCGTCAAATAGTGCGCTTACTGCGCAGATGTAAACATTCTAATTGTTTTGCTGCTAATCTGCTGCTTACATTGGAGTTTTAAAAAGTCAATTTATTTATTTTTGGTGCTAAATAGTATATTTGGGGTGTGCACTTCATATCTGAGAGTCAAATCGAAGCGTAACTTTGATTCGAATTTACTGCATCGGTCACTTGTAATATTGTTTCACACCTACAACACTTGTTACACAGATCTAAGTGATAGAAAACAGATTGATATTTTCTACATTAGAAACTACCAGATAACAAGCTGCTATATTTAAACCAGTTATCAATAGCTAAGAGGTACTTAAACAACATTGTAATTCTGGGGCAATACCCTCACAAGTCAAACTAAGAGGTCAGTTTATAGGGAAAACCTTTGCCTGGATACAATTCTTCAACAATTTCCATATGTCCTTTGCAGACTTTACATGCTGGAAAAACACAGGTGCCAACTGATGTGGCTTTCTGCAGTGTGCATACCGGCAAGGAGGGCAGGGTTGAGGAATGGGTGGAAGATGATGTGGAGGATGATGAGGTCCTAGACACCACATGGAATCAAGGTCATGCGAGTGTCGTGTGCAGTTTGGAGGAAGAGGCGCTGGTCGCACAGAGGCACCAGCACAGCATAAGAGGGAGCAGGGTGCAAAAGCGGAGAGGCTGTCCTCTAGCGCTCGTCGACATGTATTATCTTTAGAATTCCCACAGTTATCCAAGTAACAGATGGAGCGATAAAAGGAACCATAACAGATTTAACGAGTTTTACAGTAAGGAGGGCAGTCTGGTGACCGGGACCCAGACACTGTCTGGGCGGCGGTTGGACGACTTCGTATAAACTATGTACACAATAGCAGAGGCTAGTGAAGGCCTTTTCTCCATGCATCAGGACTGCAAGAAATGCACCGTAGGCCGCAAATGTTTATTTTTTTGTATGTCCCAATATTTTGGGGGCTACCCCAATTAAAATAAAAATATATATATAAAACAGTGTTGGCTACCTCCTCCTCCACCGCTGCTTCCACCTACACCGCCACGGTCACCGCCTCATTAACCTATGGGTCACTTAGTATAAACTATGTACACATTAGCAGAGGCTTGTGAAGGCCTTTTCTCCATGCATCAGGAGTTGAGCTCAGTTTGAACAATGAAAGAGAATACTCTGCACTCCAATCCTCTCTCAAATGGATAATTCTGGTGATCCTCCTGACAGCCATGCTTTAGATTTTGATTTTTGTTCTTCCAAAGCTAAAATCAAAGATTCGATCTAGTGCTATTTTATGGCTCAGGTGCATTTTTAATTTTTATGGTATTTTAAGTGATTTCCCTATCCACATTTGTTTGCAGGGCACCTGTCCTACTCTGACTCCCATTTTACTTCCTTTTGCAGCTCTCTAGCCCTTTCCAGGAGTTTTTTAGAGGCATTTTTGTGGTCAAGTTCGGTGTCAAGTTCAAGCACGAATCCGGACTTTTTCAAAGTTCGGCCGAACCCACCGGACCCGAACATCCAGGTGTCTGCTCAACTCTACCAATAAAGGGTAATTTTCACTGAATTAAATATTGTCCAAAAGCAATGACATATAGAACATGACCAAATTATTTGTCATGAAAAGGACAATATAGACTACAGTGGTTTTGGGGGTCTATATCCTGAGAAAAGCCAGTGTTTACATTGCTGCCTAATGGCACCTCTAGTGTCACTCAGACAGCCACTAGACGGACTTGCACTCTCTGCATGCTGAATGCTCCCCATAGAGATGCACTGATTCAATGAATCTCTATAAACAACTGCTGACTAGCCTAGTGTGGTGTTTTGCTGTAGATGCGCAATAGCCCCAATGCTTTCCTATGGGAAAGCCTTGAATAGGCTGAGATCATCAAAATTGATCATCTCAGCCGTGGAGGCAATGCCAGCCCAGCAAGACCAGCACTGCAGTGGAGAAAAGGTAAGTAAAATATAATGGGGGGTTGGAGGGTGGACACCGAAAGATGTAGTCAAGCACAATGGCAAAAGGAATTCATGTTTGTATTCTTGACACTGTAGTGTTCCTTTATGTATACATTCCTACGTTAAGGAGCAACTGAGAATAAAACACTATTTAATATTTTATTATTTTATATCAATTTAATCATTTTCGGAACAGTTTTTTAAAAGATTTAATATCTTTTGATAGTCTTTTAAAATTATTTAATATGATGAAAAATATTTTAAGATTCAATTTGCTTATTTCTTGAAATTTTATTTATAGACAAATGCTTTTTTTTTTAAATATATTTTTTTTTTTTTCAAAATTTCACAAATTTTCATGATACAATCAATTCCTCTATTGCAACATTTCCATTTCTAATATGTTTCCATATATAAACAACATTTCCATTGTAGAACAAATTTAAATATTCATATCTATAATTCACATGAATTGCAAAAAGAGGTAGGTAAAAAACATTCCATTCGCGCATACATACAATCCCGGGGAACCAAGCCTACACTTATCCAGTTTTCCCATCCTTCACATAGGGTACGTTGTTACTAAAGTTCCTCGAGAATCAATCTCACTTTCGGGGAAGCTCATATCCTCAGAATTATAAGTTCTAATAATTAGTAATAAAATTATCAACCATTATTTCCCATTTGCTGTATTTCTTCAAACCTACGGAATTGCCTAAGATTATTCCCTTTTCCATCTTACATTGATATATTACCTGTGTTTTAATTTCACTCCACTGTATTTCTTTTTTACTTTTCCAATTTCTAGCCACCGCTAACTTTACTGCCATTAAAATATGAATTATCAACATTTGTTTCTCAGGAGACATAGAAGGCCATCCCAGATGTAACAAAAAACTTTGTGGTGTAAAGGGTATATTTAGCTGACATGAGTTATAAATCTGCTTATATATCTCCTTCCATATTTTACTTAAGACTGTACAATGCCACCAAATGTGGAGATAATCTCCTTTCCCATCTTCACATCGCCAACAAAAAGGACTCTGATCTAAATACATTTTAGCCAGATTTTCTGGGACCATATACCATCTATTTAAGAGTTTATAAAAATTCTCTACTATATTCAAACAGTGTACCGATTTATTAACTTTCTCTATCGCGTTTATCATATCTTGTTCGGAAATTACTATTTGTAAATCTTTTTCCCACTTACTCTTAGATTTCCAGAGAGGAGCCTTCTGGGATAGCTTTAAAAATTCATAACATCTAGAAATATGACCTTTAGTTCTATATGTTTCCATAATCTTCTTAATGTTACTTGTATTTTTATTAAGCTGAATATCCAAGAATTTCGTCAAATAAAACTTAACTCTTAAATATGTGAATAACTCCTTACTTTCAATCCCGAATTCTGCCTGTAACTGGCTAAATGACTTAAGATCCTTTATATCTATAATTTGTTGAATATGCGTAATACCTTTTTGTATCCAACCTTTAATATTAATATCATCAATATTATTATTAATCACCTCCATGGGTAGGAAAGGGAATATTCTATATTCTATTTTGTAATTTTTCTTAAATTTATACCAGAATCTCCATATACTATCTATAATTGTCGAATTTTCTAAATGAACCAAATTATTTTTTTCTAAATTCCTCCTTGTTGTCCAAAACAGGGAGGATAGGCTGCTTGTCTCTACTAGTGATTGCTCTATATGATGCCAGGATTGATCTTTTTGATCTATACTTAATGTATTAACAGTATGGGCCAACATACATGCATCATGATATTCAATTATATTTGGGGCAGCAAGGCCTCCCTCCTTTCTTTTCTTAGATATTAACTGTAAACTTATTCTTGGTTTTTTACCTTTCCAAATAAATTTAGAAAAAGCTGACTGTATCATTTTTAACCAAGGATTGGGAACTTGTATAGGTATCATTCTAAAGAGATAATTCCATTTAGGCAAAATATATGATCGGATAGTATTTATGCGGCCTATCCAAGAGATCTCCTTGCCAGCCCATTCTTTTAATATTTTATTAGTATTTTTTATAAGAGCGAGAAAATTAACTTCAATAACTCTATTTATGTCTCTTGTTATTTTTATGCCAAGAAATGAAATATATTCCTTAACCCAGACAAAATCATAGGATATTTTAATAAAATCCCTATCTTTCCTAGGTAAATAGGTTGTCATTATTGTGGTCTTATTAATATTTAATTTATAATTTGAGAATACACTAAAATGGTCTAGTATTCTTATCAATTCCGGCAATGATGATCTAGGATTCTGCATCATTAGCATAACATCATCAGCATATAGATTAATCTTATGCTCTAAATTATTAAGCCAAAACCCCTCGATCTTTCCGTTTTGTCTTATATCTTCTGCAAGAGGCTCAATAGTTAAAACATAAAGTAACGGGGAAAGAGGACATCCTTGCCTAGTTCCGTTTTTAATAGTAAACCAATCTGCCTCTATCCTAGGACTAATAGTCCTTGCCAAAGGAACTGTGTATAATGCCATAATGGCATCATAAACTGTTCCTTCTATGCCATATGATTTCAATGTGTTTCCCAGAAAGTCCCATCTGACCCTGTCAAACGCTTTCTCAGCATCTAGTGACAGGGTCAGAAGGGGGGCTCTTTTCCTATTCGCAGCATCGTGTACATCAATTATTCTTCTTAATCCGTCTGATGCTACTCTGCCATATATAAATCCAGCTTGATCCTGATGTATTAAAGTCGGAATACATGTTTTTAGTCGATCTGCAATAATTGAGGCGTAAATCTTTACATCCCCATTTAAGAGAGATATTGGACGGTAATTCACCAATTTAGCTGGATCCTTATCCGGCTTCAGAATAGGAACGATATTCGCTTGAAGCATCTCCCTAGGGAACACACAATTTTCCACTATTATATTAAATGTCCTAGCGAGACGAGTCGAAAGGGTATCTTTAAATATTTTATAAAATTTATTTGAATATCCATCTGGACCAGGAGCTTTATTTAACTGTAACTTATTTATAGCTACTATAACTTCATCTGGGGTTATTGGTTTATTTATCTCGTTAAGTTGTTCCCTAGTTATTTTTGGCATTTTTTTTTTTTTTAAATAATCTGAAGATGGGGGTTGTTGCCCCCCTGATTCTAAGTTATATAATCGACTATAATAGTCATTAAAAGCTGACCCAATTTTTTTCGGACTTAATAGAATTTCTTTTCCTGCCTCAATTTTATGAATTCTCCTCATTTGTTTTTTATTTTTCAATTTATTTGTAAGCAGCCTATCCGCCCTGTTACTCTTATAGTACCAACTAATCTTTAGGAGTTGGAGATTTCTCTTTTTCTCCTCAATTAATAATTCATTTATTTGATTCTGCAATAATAGCATATTTATGCTTTTCTCCTGAGTTGGTAAAATTTTATTTTCATTCGATAGGTTATAATAGTCTACATATAAATCCTTCAGGGGTCTACCCTTTTTTTTTTTATCGATTGTACCTAGCTTAATTAAGTAGCCTCTTATGACGCATTTATATGCGTTCCAAACCATCGGAAGTGACACTTCTCCCCCCTCATTTTCCTGAAAAAAACTATCTGTCATCTCCTCTATATATTCTCTGTTTTCCTTACTGGAAAGAATATTATCATTTAATCTCCAATGAGTTCGTCTTGCACTATTATCAACTATATCCAACTCCAAGATTATGGCATTATAATCGGACCAAGTTACTTCATCTATAAGAACTTTTTTAGTACTATTAATAAATCCAACACTACCCAAAAATAAATCAATTCTTGAATATGAAAAATATGCTCTGGAGAAGCATGTAAAATCCCTCTCCAGTGGATGAAACACTCGCCATATATCCATAAATCCATATTTCTTAATTATTCTTTGAAATTGTACAGCTTTTGCAGTTACTCCTTTAATTGACCCCTCAGGATTTAAAGTTTTCCTATCCATATTTACATCTGGGAGCCGATTAAAGTCACCCGCCAAAAGTAATTTACCCTGTTTTATTTTATCTACTTTATCAAAAAGATCATAGAAATATTTATTAGAGGGATTATTAGGCGCATACACATTTACTAACGTGTAAATTTCTGATTGGATTTTAATTATCACTATAATAAATCTAGCTTCTTCATCTGATTCTTGATATATAATTTTAGCATCTAAGTCTTCACTTATCATAATGGCTACTCCTCTTTTCCTCTGATTCTCTAATGTGGCAGATATTACTGTTGAGAAACTTTGTGGAATGAATCTTAACTTATCATCTCTTTTCCAGTGTGTCTCCTGTAAAAGGATGATATGAGCTTTTTCTTTCTTAATATAATCGAACAAAATTGCTCGTTTACTGGGGGAATTTAAACCCTGAGCATTTAACGATATAACTTTAACCATTTCTCTTTTTTAATCTCTTCTTGGGATTCTTCCAAATCTGATAACCATCACCTTTGTACTTATTAAACCTGTTTGTGAACTTCTTTCTATTCTGAGGATGAGCCCCCATCACAATTACCACTTTCGTACCAAACATACCCCATCCTCTCATATGCAAGAGGCAATCATTCAACAAACCCTGAGTATTTATCTCTGGGTATAGATCCAAAAGGGAAAAATCCCCTAAATGGAATCTAGTCCTCATATAGAAAATTCCTAAATGAGGAAAAATAGTTTTACCTATTGTCTTCGCCTACTACCATACCGCAATTACCTCCCCCCACCAAGCGTTTATTGCAAAGCTTCTCTACATCATCGTTTTAGACTCTTCTGTTTATATTAAAGAATCTATCCAGTTCTCTCCTCTTCTCATTATTTACAAATCCCTACCAACTTTTCCCATGCTTCTATCTTAAAACTATTACTTACTTACTAGCAAACATTTCCATTTTTATTTTCCAAGTGCATATAACTATTTCCCAAGTACAATTATTTTATCTTTCTATAGTCTCAATAGAATTTCCGTGTTTCAATAAATTTAAAACTATCCTAAAGTAACTCCAGTGATCATCACTACTGTTCCAATACTTTAATCTCTATAATTGTAATTCTACCTACTTTCATTTAATCCATTTTTGTAAGTGCCACTTATATCTATTGTTTTATTTTATATTTGCTTATTTAGTGCTTCATCGTGAAAATAATCCACATATCTTGCCTATTGAAATTTACCACTTTTTACATTCTTACTATCATTTATTCTATAACTTATACTACTCTAAATGTTTTCCCTTATAATAAACTTACTTCACCATCCCAGATATTAATTTCATCAGTGCTTAATCATAAATCCCTGAAGTGATCCATATTCCTTTAACAAAACTGTTAAACTTTTCCCAATAAAGTCTAGTAGGGATTAAATCTAGATTGATCAGAGAGCTGAATCTTACTTATTCAAGTTATTACCATAATTAAACCAAATTTTCCAACCACTTTGTAACCTTATCAAGTGAATCAAATATATATATAGTCCCATCCTTAGTAACTATAAGTTTAGTTGGAAATCCCCATCGGTATTTTAGATCTTTTTCCCTCAAACGCAGAGTAGCTGGAATAAATTGTTTTCTCGCTTGCCTTGTTTGGAAGGACAAATCTGGAAAAACTTTTATATCTTTAAATTTGCCTTGATCTCTTTCCGTTTGTCTTGCTGCTTTTAAAATTTTTTCTCTAAATGAATAAGAATGACAGGCGATAATTATATCTCTTGGAAGATCATCTGGAAGTGTTCTTGGTTTATTTAACCGATGAGATCTTTCAAGAAAGTCCCTTTTATCATCGATGTTGATTTTGAGAGCTTCAAAAAATTCCGCAAGAAAATTTGCCATATTACCCTGCGAAATAGATTCTGGTATGTTTCTTATTCTTAAATTATTTTTTCTTCCTCTATCTTCTATGTTAATTAATCTCTCCTCCAATTCATTAATCTTCATTTGTTGTTTCTCTATAGATTCTTTTTGCTTCTGTAGGAGGAAATCCAAATTTTCTATTTTCTGTTCATTTATTTAAACTTTTTGTCCAATGGATATTATTTCCTGCTTTAGATTTGCAAAGATCCCCTGCATTTCTAGTTTTATTTGATCCAATTGTTGATCTAAACATTGTTTTAAATATGCTTGAGTAATCATTAATTCCTCTGGGGATTCTTGTGGTTCTGTCTCCTTTAAATCTCCTATGTGCTTACTTAAAGGCATTTTGTTTGGCGTGGAAGTCAAAGAGGATTCCGAAGTACTTTTATCTACTGGAGCATTAAAAAAATTTGAAAGTCTCTTTTCCTGTTTTTCTTTTTTTTCCCGGTCTTTTTTTGAGAGAGACTTCAAGTCTTGTTTCTGATCCGCTGTTTTCCTTGTAGTCATTCTAATTTTTTTTTATTTAAAATTTTTTTTTATTTTTTTTTTCAATTTAACAAAAGAAGTTCAACTTTCCTTTAACTATAGTGGTTCAGTTTTAGATCTTGTGATTCCAATTATTAAGCGTGCTGCACCCCTTTGTACTTGATTAATTCAACAGTATGGCATCCACTCGAGTTCTTAACAATTCAATAATATACAGCTCAAACATGTTCTTAATATGTCAATATGGCTCAGAACTTAATTGCACACCTCTATTTCAAATAGGGAATATAAAATTCCACTCAGTCTCTTTATATGCCAGTCACTTTAGCAAGCGTCTTCTTAGATCTAAGCTCGCATCCACTGCTTTATAAATTACCCATGCAGTTTAATTGGCAATATTACTTCCTTATAGTGCCTTATATAGTACATTATTTCGGCATTATTCAGTATGTTATTTGCTCGAGTTTTTTTTTTTTTCAGCTTTAAGTGTGTCTTATCAACTCTTATTAATTCAGTGAGACTGAAATCTCATTGCACGCTTAACTTTTGTGCTCACCTCTGCTCCAGTATAAAAAATTCCACTCTGCCTTTTATTTGCCAAACACTTTGAAAATCAACTTCTTTGATACAGGCACACTTTCACAACGATTTTCAAGAACGCTGCCATTTCAACTGCCTTGTCTTGCTGTGAGACGAAATTGTAATAAAATCAAGGAAGCAAGTTGATACAGATTTTCCTTCAATCGTGTATATTCAGCCCGCAAAGCAAGCGAACCCTTCAGTGCAGTCTTGAATTACCGCTCTAGCGGGGGCATGCATCGAGTGTCTATGCTATATCTCCGGCATTTATTCACCTCTTCCCCAGGTAGGACTCCAGCTCAGCTTAACCCAGCGGCGTGCACGCCACGCTACGCTCCCCACGTATCCCTCGCGTCGTCACGTCGACATCCCGCCCTGTCTGCTTTTTGATATTTTATTATTTTGAGAAAAAAAACAACATTTTAAAAGTTTATCCAAAAATATTAAATTGAAGCCTTAAATCTTACATGGCCCGAAACAATACGCATATTTATTTAAATGTCATTACTAAGGCAAGTGGCCAAGTGGGACAACAATTCACAAATGAGTGAATAACTTTTAGAGACACATTAAAGCATTGATGAAAAATAAAAAGTATTAAGAAAGATGTTTCTTGTTAGAATGTGACTGTGTCTTTGAATTTATAGTAATTTTGCTTGTTATCCACAAAAATAGATTTGTGTTGTACTTTGAAACAGAACAAAAACTATAAAAAAAGTAAAAAAAAATAAAAAAATTAAGATATATCATTGATATTGTTAAATATGTTTCTAAGCCATGATTTCTAAATTGTATGTATTTGTATTACTGCATGAGCTCTGTAATGTGTCCTTCAATTTTGGGTCATTGATTGTAATGCATTGAAAACATAACAAAATATAAGCCATTGTTTGTAAAGTGTAAAAACTGGGTATTATATTATTGTGAATTGATACGTGGATTTGAAATATTTTTAGAAAACCTTTCTTTGAGCATTAAATAAAGTGTGGTGAAATATAAAAGGCATAGCAATTGGATAAGTATTTGTACTCGGAAAAGGAACCGGTTGAAAACCAGAATACAGAAGTTTGATGTTAATTGAACATTTTCAAGTTCAATAACATTTTAAGTGGAGTCCTTGAATGTTACTGGCATTGGTTCCATTCTTTTCCCATTTAATTTTTCCCTTTAATTTTTGATAATCTGGAAGAGGGCACTGAATGCAATGGGGCATTGTTTGGATATAGCGAACAAGTCACAATTATGTAAGATGTAATATAATGAGAGCAGGATGATATTTATCTTCAAAGGGATGTAGACAAATAGGCAAAAAGTCATTAAATGGAATTACAATTAACCCACTTCAATCCTGTGCATGCACAGACTATGTTTTGTTTTTCCTCTGCAAGAAATGTAGCATGATTAAATTCCATGTCATTTCACTTATACTCTGTTGTACCAAACATGACTGTAGGAAATGCCACACCACCATCCCTCCTTCTTGAAGTACAAGAGCCACTAAGTTCAAAAGTCAGTGGCTGCATTCAGATAGTCTATGGGTGAGGGAAGCTTCATGTCCACAAACAGACCTTTTTCTAATCCTACTGCACGTTTGGGACTTTGGGACGTTTTATCCAACAACATTCCTTCTGGTTCCTTACAAATACTCATATTTGATTATTTCTAGTTATCATTTTTGACATAGCTTTGTTTTTCCAGATATGCCAAAATTATTATTTCTGCTTCATTGCCAATATATCACAGACCATCTGGAATATTGTAAAAATATATTGCATAATCTCTCAAAACATTTTTATGTCTCTACAAGTTATTTAAAGCATGAACAAACACATACAAATTGTATGCATTTACAAATGTGTTTGGTATGCTTGGGCATGTCTTTTATTTTAAAGTGAAACTTTGTTTATATAGCCCTAGCCACACCTGACTTGCACATCCTTCCTAAATATTTCCTGTAAAGAGACATCTAATATTTATACTCCCTTTATTGCAAATTCTGTTTAATATAGAATTTCAGTCTCTTGCACTGTTAAAAACCTCATGTATGTGATTAAAGTTCAATTTACAGAGCAGGAGATAACACGCAGACAGCCCCATACACACACACACACACACAAAGAGGCAGACGGCCACACACAGGAAGACATCCACACACACACACACGGGGAGACATCCACACACACAGAGGGAGACAGTCACACTCACACACACACGCAGGCAGCCACACACACAGGCAGACAGTCACACAAACACACACAGGCAGACAGTCTCACACACACACACACACACACACATGCTCACACACACATAGGCAGACAGTCACACACACAGGCAGAAAGTCATACACACAGACACACACACACACACACAAACAAACAGGCAGACAGTCATACACACACAAACACACACACAGGCAGACAGTCACACTCACGCTGACAATCAAATATAGGTACCTCTGTTCATTGTGGAGGCAGTGCAGCTCTTGGAGACTGTTTGTTGGGGAAGCAGGGACTCCTTCCTGCTTCCCCTGCAGCAGTTATTCAGCACTTTTAGCTCCGCCCCACCGCCAGTTCCGCCCCTGCCGCACAGGATGCTCTTCCCCCATCGCACAGGAAGCGCCACACACGCCGCAGGGAAGCTCCGCCCTGCCGCAGTTTTTTTTTATCCCAGCCGGCCATGTGTGTGCTGTGTCAGCCACACGGCGCCCCCTGCTCTATGGTGCCCTGTGCGGCCGCACAGCTCGCACGGCCCTAAGGCCGGACCTGATTATATAACATCTGATTGAAAATTGAACTATTTTGTTTTCATGCAGGCTGTGTCAGTCACAGTCCGAGGGGGTGTGGCTAGAGCTACATGGACAGAAACAAACTCCTTAATGGCAGAAAATTGAGCAGTGGGACTTCAGTGGCATGATCTATACACCAAAACTGCTTAATTAAGCTAAAGTTGTTTTGGTGACTATAGTGTTTCTTTCCTAGCTATGTTTTGCAAGTTTAAAATAAATATCATGCTCTTATTCTAATGAAAAGGACATACTAGTGAAGAGGAACACTCACATGATTTGGATGCCGTGTTCACTTTGCAGCACCAAAATTGAGTTTACATGTTTTTTTTTAATGTATTTTGCAATATGAATTTTAGTTCATAAAGCCTCACTCACCCGCATTTATAGTCTAGTTATAGTTACCAGAGTGTAGAGGAATTAATTTCTCTGTAAATTAATCTTACTAAAAAAGAAATGTTTTTTTTCTGGTAGCTGTTTTACTATGTATCTCTCAACCTCATTGCACATTTAATGATATAATTTGTACCATTATTACTAAGGCTGGACTGGCCCACTGGGGTTCTGGCAAACTTCCCAGTGGGCTTCTGTAGTCTGGGATGTTCCTATGCAAGGCCACAGATATGTGAGGGTGGGGGGGGGGGGAAAGGAGGAGTACCACCAGAGGTGCTGAGTGTTTCATAATATAGCAGGCACTTCTCGAGCATAGTGTCTGTGAAGGAGCTGGGCGGTACTTCTCTGACAACACAGGCCAACTCCTTCACCGTGCACTGTAGCATGAAGCCTTACTGAGGAGGGGAGCAGGAAATGACTTTCTCCAGCATCACACTGCTTGGGAGCTGCCAGTTCAAAAGCTAAAGACATGATGCAGCTCCCAGTTGGCAAGTACACTGGGCCACCACATTACGTGAAGTGGCCTAACAGATAATTCTGCTGGGGGGAGAGGGGAATTGGAGCTGGCAGGGAATGAGATATAGGAAGAAGGAGAGAGGGAGCTGGAGAGAGTAAGAGGGAGCTGGAGGGGGAAGAGATGGAGCTGGAGGAGAGAGAGCGAGGGAGGACGATGGGGCTGCAGAGGAGAGAAGAAGATGGAGCTGGAGGGGGAGAGAGGGAGGAAGATGGAGCAGCCTCCTGCTGTAGAAACACAATGATATCCCTGCTACCTGGTTGGCCATGCTAGTTTGACATGGGGGCCTATTCAGTACAGAGAGAATGCTTCAATCATGTTGCTGCAACTTTAGTCTTTATTTCCTCTTCCTCCTTCTGATCGATAGATTTGTAAACCAAGAGAAGCAAACGACATCATCCTATGATCAGATAATATTGCCTGGAACTCAGTTCACATAAGTTCATTTTCTAATTGGTGCCATCCTTTTATCTAAAGGCTGGAACTCTGCATGCAATCTAAGTCTTTGATCATAAAAACACTTTTCTTTTTTTTCCAAAGCTTGAAACGCTCTAGCCCAACCACGTCTAATCTGTCTCCGCAAGTAAAGAAAAACCCAGTATTGTCAATTTCCCCGTTTAATTTTTTTCATGCATTGATTTAAATGACACTAAAAACAAACATTTTTTTCAATAAGAGTAATGAAGATTAATACAATATTTTTCCTTTTTTTTTCGTTGCTTCCTTGGCAATTATATTTCTGCCTAGATGTAATAAATTGATGTGTGGTTTGCAGTATGCAAATTTGTCCTCATATTCATTTTATATGAGTGTTTGAGAGAGCTCTGTTCTACCCTTTCTGCTATTTTATTTAGATTCACTTTGAAGCTGTGACCTTTTCTTTCTCATAATAATTTGAGTTCAACAAATATTCTTTAAATTTTAAAACTGTGGAGATGAAAATGTAATGAATGAGTCAAGCATTCAAAAATATTAGTTTGTCTTTGCTTTTCTGAATTTCAAAAACCTGGGATGTATGCCTCTAAATAAGACACAAGGAATCTAATTTCTTAACCGATTGCATTGGGCTATATCAAATCAAATATCCACTTTTCCATCATTTTATGGAAGCATTACCTATTGTATCAAAGTCACTGGAAACAAGTCACACATAGATTATATACTTTTCATGTGATGATCATTTAGATAAATCCCATTTAGTCAAATCTAGTACTCATAAAGATTGACAAAAATATTGGCAGCAGAGGTCGTGGTCTAGGTTAAAGTGTTATTGGGCAATCAAGCGAAAAATTATACAGGGCATGAGACTAGATAAATATGGGGAAGGAAAGGGGGTCAGCATAAAGACTTGATCTCGTTCCAATTACAGTCAGTTCTGACCTTGAGAAAATAATTTAACAAACTGTTTAAAAGACATCAGAACCAGGATACCATGGGGCTGTGGGATATAATGTCAATTTGGGTATTTTAATGGGTGCTGGAATTTTTGTAATTAAGATTTCTTCTCACTAAGCTCGAATTAAGAAGTGGAAGCCCAGGGCAAATAAGCTTCAATTTGGCTGAAGTGAGACACAATGTATTATTTTACAAGTTGTTCGAAGATGCAGTTAAAGTCTTGTGAGGTTACATTAATAAGGATTCTAGTTAAAACTTAGCTCTCTGGTAACTATGAACCCTACAGCTTTTTACAACACAATTATGAACCCTGCATCTTTCTATAGAATTAACAGTGAGTGAGACAGCTCTACATAGGCTTAGCAATGGACCCGCTGTTCTGTATAGTCTTGAAAATAAATACCTGTGCAGCTTTCCTTAGATCTAATGCCAAATTTTTCAGCCCTGCATAGATTCAACAAATGCAACTCTCCATAACCTGAACATTGAACCCTACAACTCTTCAAAGATTGAACATTGACCCTGTGACTCTATATTAAGCCCTATATTGATCCCTAACATTGAACCCTACAACTCTCCATAGACTGAACATTTGAACCTGTGACTCTCCATAGACTGAACATTGAACCCTGCAACTCTATATTGAACCCCATATTGATCCCTATAATTGAACCCTGCAACTCTCCATAGACTGAACATTGAACCCTGCAACTTTATATTGAACCCCATATTGATCCCTATCACTGAACCCTAAAACTCTCCATAGACTGAACATTGTAATCTATAACTTTCCATAGACTGAACATTGAACCCTCCAACTCTCCATAGACTGAACATTGAACCCTACAACTCTCCATAGACTGAACATTTGAACCTGCGACTCTCCATAGACTGAACATTGAACCCTGCAACTCTATATTGAACCCCATATTGATCCCTATAATTGAACCCTGCAACTCTCCATAGACTGAACATTGAACCCTGCAACTTTATATTGAACCCCATATTGATCCCTATCATTGAACCCTAAAACTCTCCATAGACTAAACATTGTAATCTATAACTTTCCATAGACTGAACATTGAACCCTCCAACTCTCCATAGACTGAACATTGAACCCTACAACTCTTCAAAGATTTAACATTGAACTATGTGGCTCTATATTGAACCCCATATTGATCCCTATGATTGAACCCTGCCACTCTCCATAGACTGAACATTGAACCCTGCAACTCTCCAAAGACTGAACATTGAACCCTACAACTCTCCATAAACTGAACATTGAACCCTGCAACTCTATATTGAACCCCATATTGATCCCTATAATTGAACCCTGCAACTCTCCATAGACTGAACATTGAACCCTGCAACTTTATATTGAACCCCATATTGATCCCTATCATTGAACCCTAAAACTCTCCATAGACTGAACATTGTAATCTATAACTTTCCATAGACTGAACATTGAACCCTACAACTCTTCAAAGATTTAACATTGAACTATGTGGCTCTATATTGAACCCCATATTGATCCCTATGATTGAACCCTGCCACTCTCCATAGACTGAACATTGAACCCTGCAACTCTCCAAAGACTGAACATTGAACCCTACAACTCTCCATAGACTGAACAGTGAACCCTGCAACTCTACATAGACTGAAAATTGAACCCTGCAGCTCTCCATAGACTGAACATTAAACCCTGCCACTCTCCATAGACTTAACATTGAATCCTGTAACTCTCCATAGACTTAACATTAAATCCTGCCACTCTCCATAGATTGAACATCGAATCCTGTAAGTCTCCATAGACTGAACATTGAACCATACAACTCTATATTGAACCCCATATTGATCTCTATTATTGGACCCTAAAACTCTCCATAAACTGAACATTGAATCATGTAACTCTCCATAGTTTATGGAGAACATTAAACCCTCCAACATTAAACCCTCCAACTCTCCATAGACTGAACATTGAATCCTGTAACTCTCCATAGACTAAATATTGAACCATCCAACTCTCCATAGACAACATTAAACGCTACAATTCTCCATAGACTGAAAATTGAACCCTGCAACTCTCTATAGACTGAACATTAAACCCTGCAGCTATCCATAGACAACATTAAACGCTACAATTCTCCATAGACTGAACATTGAACCCTCCAACTCTCCATAAACTGAACATTGAATCCTGTAACTCTCCATAGACTGAACATTAAACCCTCCAACTCTCCGTAGACTGAAAATTGAATCCTGTAACTCTCCATAGACTAAATATTGAACCATCCAACTCTCCATAGACAACATTAAACACTACAATTCTCCATAGACTGAAAATTTAACCCTGCAACTCTCTATAGACTGAACATTAAACCCTGCAGCTATCCATAGACAACATTAAACGCTACAATTCTCCATAGACTGAACATTGGACCCTACAACTCTCCATAAACTGAACATTGAATCCTGTAACTCTCCATAGACTAAATATTGAACCATCCAACTCTCCATAGACTGAACATTGAATCCTGTAACTCTACATAGACTGAAAATTGAACCCTGCAGCTCTCCATAGACTGAACATTAAACCCTGCCACTCTCCATAGACTTAACATTGAATCCTGTAACTCTCCATAGGCTGAATATTAAACCCTGCAACTTTCCATAGATTGAACATCGAATCCTGTAAGTCTCCATAGACTGAACATTGAACCATAAAACTCTATATTGAACCCCATATTGATCTCTATTATTGGACCCTAAAACTCTCCATAAACTGAACATTGAATCATGTAACTCTCCATAGTTTATGGAGAACATTAAACCCTCCAACATTAAACCCTCCAACTCTCCATAGACTGAACATTGAATCCTGTAACTCTCCATAGACTAAATATTGAACCATCCAACTCTCCATAGACAACATTAAACGCTACAATTCTCCATAGACTGAAAATTGAACCATGCAACTCTCTATAGACTGAACATTAAACCCTGCAGCTATCCATAGACAACATTAAACGCTACAATTCTCCATAGACTGAACATTGAACCCTACAACTCTCCATAAACTGAACATTGAATCCTGTAACTCTCCATAGACTGAACATTAAACCCTCCAACTCTCCGTAGACTGAACATTGAATCCTGTAACTCTCCATAGACTAAATATTGAACCATCCAACTCTCCATAGACAACATTAAACGCTACAATGCTCCATAGACTGAAAATTGAACCCTGCAATTCTCTATAGACTGAACATTAAACCCTGCAGCTATCCATAGACAACATTAAACGCTACAATTCTCCATAGACTGAACATTGGACCCTACAACTCTCCATAAACTGAACATTGAATCCTGTAACTCTCCATAGACTGAACATTAAACCCTCTAACTCTCCATAGACTGAACATTGAATCCTGTAACTCTCCATAGGCTGAACATTGAACCCTGCCACTCTCCATAGACTGAACATTGAATCCTATAACTCTCCATAGACTGAACATTGAACCCTCCAACTCTCCATAGACTGAACATTGAACCCTGCAACTCTCCACAGACTGAACATTGAAACCTACAACTTTTCAAAAACCGAACACTGTCAAGTTCACTTACAGGAAACCTGGTCCATGTTCACTTTAGTCATTACCTGAGCTGTTTGTCAAAGTACTCCCAAATTACACTTTGGGGTTCTAAAAGAACTCAAATTGTGAATTTCAGGGTTATAGAGTAACATACCTGGCTTTAGATGAGCAAATGGAATCTCTCCTGTTAAAAGTTCCCAGAGACACAAAGCATAGCTGAAGACATCAGCCTTAATTGTATATCTCGTGCATTGGCTGAAAACCTCGGGAGCCATCCAACGAAGATTCTACAATGAAAGAGATACATTCATTTATACTGCATCCATCACCATTATTTGCAAATTAGTAGTGACAATACTCTCATACAAAGTTAATCACTGACGTGTGAATTATTGGGGATTCAGAGTGAGCTCAAAATAAATATCATGTTTCAGACCAAAATAATTGAACTAAAACATAGCTTAGTTAGAGATTTCTTTTCAATGTGGCTATTTTTGAATCTGTCTAGGTTCAGGGTGTCATTTTATTAGGCATGCTTTGAGAGATAAGTGTAGTTGTGTGGCTATATTGTTGCCCTATACTGCCCACCAAAGCCCAATAAATATTTGTTTCCAGATGAATGTGGGTTATGACATGTATGTTTATTAATCTTGTTACCCCATAGCTACTAATCTGGCAACCACTACTGTTACTTCGTGGTTTGGTTAGCTCAGTGGAGCTAAACTCAAGAGGTATCAATTGCCCAGAGCACCTGCCTTGCAAAGCTTTTCATTAAGCTGCATTGGGAAGTCTGTGATTGGATAGACACAGGAGGTTTGGGCGGGGTTAGAAGAGGAGGGCTTGCAAAGGCAAAATACAGCAAAATACAGCTGTTGCAAGTATACCTCTTTTGAAGAAAATACTTAATTAAATAAATGCATGTTTTTATTGGGGGTAAAAAGTGATTTTTATTTATTATTTTTTTTATTTGGGCAGTGGAGTGTCCCTTTCTGTGATTTGGGAGCAAATGTGAGGAAGGCTGAACTTGATGAACGCAAGATTTCTTTAGCTATGTAACTATGTAACATGCAGATGTATATGACACTGGTTTGTATATAGATTGGAGTTTTATTATATTTATTTTATGTGTCATAAAAATATTTTTTATGTAGTTGGCTGGAATAGGTAGAAATTGGCTTTTTAATATTATCAGCATTCATATTGCTGCTGTTACCAAGCAAGATAAATTAGGAAATCTCCTTTAGATTAATTTTCCTACTAAAATGTACATTTTTGAATGATTAATTTTGTGTTCAGAAATCTGCTAAAACCATTAGATACATTTGACTACCAAGTGAACAGATGAAAACTCACGTTAAATGAGTTCTATAAAAAAGACCTTTAGTAAACTATCTAAATCTATAACTTTCTCAATCTTTCATCTATATATCAACTCACCTTTAAAGGAACACTACAGGGTCATTTACACACACATGTATTCCTGACCCTATAATGTTAAAAACACCATCTAGCCCCCCTGGCCTCCTTAAATATAGTACACTCTTACCTTTATTCCAGTCTGCTGCTGCTGGCTCTGACCCTTATCTTCCCGCTTGGCTGACATCATCAGAAGTGTTGATCTGAGCTAATCACAATGATTTCTCATAGGAAAACATTGGATTAGCTGTTACTGCCAAGGGGGCAGATCAGGGGCAGAGCCAGCACAAGCCAAACACTGCCCTGGCTAATCACTATCTCTTCATAGAGATCCATTGAATGCATCTCAATGAGGAATATTCAGTGTCTCCATTCAGAGGGTGGAGACACTGAATGTCAGTCACACTGTGCAACACTGCCCCAGGAAGCACCTCTAGTAGCCATCTAAAGACTGGCCACTGGAGGTTTTACCTAGGCTGTAATGTAAGCACTGCCTTTTCTCTGAAAAAAACCCCCATGTTTACTACAAATCTCCCTGACAGGGACGAAACGCGTTGGACTACTATTGAATATATTTTTCATCATCTGCTATTATTTACTTTGGTGTAAGTAATAAATGCTGCTTTTTGTACTTTATTAACACAGTTACTTCATCGTTTTTTTTTGCATTTTTCTATCTTTTGTATGAGATTAACATCTACTCAGCATTGAAGCAAGAAGACACACACTAACATATTTCCGAAGGCACTTTATTTGATGTCATAGTGTGAGTGATCACTTGGCACTTAATTTTATATCTAGTATTATTACAGACAGTGTTGCATTATGTTATATTTTTGCTTCCCTAGCTGGAATAGCCCTATACTATACATGTGTTGAATTGAAGATAGGAGGAGATCTTCGGGCATATCCTATGCAATTAAGGGAAGTTGTTAATATTTATATTTTCCACTATAATCACTTTTTGGGAGAAACAGTGTCATTGCATGTGGACACCAGAAACACTTTTTGTAAATTTGTGAGTTTGTGAGAGATACTATTTTATCAAATTACTACAAAATCTGAAGGGACTGATTATACTCACCAGAACAAATACAATAAACTGTAATTTTTCTGGTGACTATAGTGTCCCTTTAAGGAAAGAATCATTGGGTTTTTTTTTAGCTGGAATTGGATTAGCTCTCCCAGTTTTTCATTACCATATAGGTTTCAATGCTTTGTATTAGATAATGTGGAAGATGTGGAAGTGAGGTTTCTGAAGAAGTGGCCTACAAGTGGAGGGGAGAGTTCAGCCCATGATTTTGTTAAACTACTCCAAAACAGGAAGCCCCCTTAATCCTCTGCACCATAACCATTACAATAAGCTGTAGTGGTCATGATGCTTAAATATGCTACTTTAACCAATCTATCATTAACAACTCCATAACCAATAATCAACCCATAATCTGTATTATCTCTCTTTCAATCTATGTATTTATATAGAGCACCGACTGAGCAATTCTTCTACTATGTGCTGCTAAACTACACAAATAAATGAAAACAAACAAAACAACAGAACAGAAAAACAGAAGCAAAGATAAACCAGTTGAAGAGGTAAAGGAAGTAAAGGACTAGATGAAAAATTAGAGGTCAATAATGATCAGAAATGACCATGTCAAAGGGCCAGGTCTTCAATTTACCAAGCTACCTTTTAACAATTGACCTAACCATCTTTTATAAACCTATCAAGCCATCTAATAAAATTCATCTAAATCATATTTTATAATTCTCATGTTTTTATACTTTTTTTGTACCCGTTAGTAACAAACCATCTTTAATATCCATAATTAACAATAAGGTTTATATATTTTCTACTTATATCTATGACGTGGTAGCATTTGCTTGCATTTTAGTTCATTTTTGTATTCTCTTGTCTTCATTAAACATTTAAATGATAATATACACAAGGTATAGTTTCAAGAGATATAACATCTAATGTCAAAATGTCTTATTTTGTTCAGTCCAAATGTGCATGGTAAATCTAATGCTTATCTCGGTGGAGCACAGTGATGGATTATGCAACAGCTGATCTAGGTCAAATATCCTGGGACGATATCCTATTAAACTAGGTCAAGCTTAAAAATGTGTGTTGTAGTCATTCCTATAATGTATCAATTAATAATGAAGGTGAACAAGCCTAGAAAATCAGCAAGACACCTGAAATCTGTCAATAATGAACATGTAGGAACAACTGTACATGTAAATACAGCACTGGCTAACATTTCACTGACTTAGTACCTTTTTACATATAGTATTTGATTTATAGTATTTGATAGTTTTATTTTCGCAGTTGACTTACTTATAAGTTTGATGACTTTGAATTCCTGTTTCCCTCTTAGAGAGAGAGAGAGAGAGAGATCTACCCCATAATTTAATTTCTAAGGATGTATATTTTAAGTTGCTTCACCTTCAAAAGAAACAGGTGGATTTAGACCTGCATGGCCTTTTTTCTATCAGACTACTACAAGGAAAAAAGAGTCCCTCTGGGATTTAGAATTCTTAATTTAGCCACAATTGGATGAGCAAAGGCTATGGTATGTAAAGACTGGACTTCAGTTCTAAACAAAGCATCTTTAGACCTGATGCTAATTATAATCAAGGATGTTAGAACTGATTTGTTGGAAGTGAATCAAAAGGTTTTGGATTTAGAAATGGAACTTGCTGTGTTACTATCATCACCAGAAGGGCTCAAGCTTCAGCAAAAACTGAAGGAAGAAGTATTAAAATACAAGAATGAATTAATAAAATGTAAAAAGCAGAAATTTGAGAAGGTACAACTGGATTACCAGGAACACAGAGTGTACAAGTGGCTGACAGGTAATAATATATGAAAACCAAGAAGACAGCATTAGAGAATTGTATGCCCCAAAATTTCAACGATTGATGTAACTTCAGGTGAATCAGTTTCTGATAATGGTACACATACTGAGATACAAGGTGAATCCTTGACTTTTTTAGATACCCCAGAGACGGGCACTGTTACCAGAAGCTGTATAAAAGGGGCAGAAGGACAAGGATGCGAAGAGGACGCAAATGGAAGACCAGCACCCCACTCAGGAGGTAATCCCAATATTTAACTTGTCGCACAGGTCCCTTACCCCAGAAGAAACGGACCTATTAAGTCGAGGGCCATCATTTGTACCTACAGCCAGCCCTAATCAATTTAAATGGAATATTGAGCTATTCCGATTTGGTAGAAGCATGTGATTAAAAGAATACTTTGATAAACCAGACCTACACAAACAACAATTGAAACAAGGGAGAAGTTTGACCCTATTTCAAACAAGCCTTCAATTAAACCTTTCTATCAACGGCAAATAATGAAGCCCAAACAGCAATGATAAAAAAAGAGAATAAATGACAAAATATCTCTAAAAAACTGCGGAAAATGATTAAAGACCTGGCAGACGATATGTCAATTGTTATACATTTGGCGGATAAAGGTGGAGGCATCGTAGTCATGGACTACATGCATTATGAAAACGAATTGAAAGGACAACTGTTGGATATCACTACATACCAACCACTCAACCATGATCCCACAAAAGAAATTCAAAATAAAATTGAAGATATTTTGTTTAGTGGAGTGGAAGCAGGTTATATAGACCTGAAGCTCTATCAATTAACAAAAAGCCAACCCTGTACCTACATCATACAGACAATACAAAAGACACACAAAAACACAAGTGAACCTCCTGGATGCCCTATAGTGTCAGCAATTGATGGGGTACTTGAGCCATTAGCCAAATGACTCGCTCATTTCTTCCAAGGACCTGTCGGGGAATTACAAACATGAATGAAAGACACCCAGATGTTACTTAAGAAAATCATAAGTCTAGAATTTGGGGAACCTAAACTAATTCTCATTACCATGGATGTCAGGAGTTTGTACACCGTAATCCCACATGAACAGGGCGTTGAAGCAATGCGGTATGTACTCACAAGTTCTGCAACATGGCACCCCAATAGAATTTGTGTTGGAACTACTCACCTTGACACTGCAGAACAACTACTTCAGATTTGAAGAACAGTGGTATCATCAGGTAGCGGGAACTTCGATGGGAGCGGCCATGGCACCCATGTACGCAAACACGTACATGTTTGTGTACGAGGAGAACTACATCCTATCAAAATTTGGCCAGAGTATCCAGGGTTATTACAGTTATATAGATTACCTGCTCATTATATGGAAAGATACTTTTGAAGCAGCACAAACTATGGTCACCTACCTCAACCAACTTCTTACACCCATTATCATGACTGCAAATATCAGCACAGAGTATGTGCAATATTTGGATTTAAAACTTTCATTAGGACAGACTAAAATCCCATACCCCTTGTTCACGAAACCCACTGACCGTACTACTAGAGTGGACATCCCAGGGCACTAAAAACGCACTTCCTAAGGCACAGTATATGAGGGTTAGTAGGAATAACTCTAATGGAACAACAACTTCAGGAGATGACTGGGAGATTCTTGGAAAGTTGATATGATCGTCACAAAGAAGATTTTTCTTCTTTTGCTGGTTTTACTGGAAATCAATGGTGGAGGGACCTTCTCCATATTACCCAATAAGTAATTTTACACAGTGAAGGAACCCCCGCCCCATCAAAAGGGTTGGTGTAACCCTTTAATGTGTTCTATTCTTATTCTTACAGCAAGTAAACATTCTATTTAGATCTTTCAGCTGTTGAGAATCTGAAGTTCCACAAATTCTGTACCAGCTGTTGGGCATTGTAGACAAACAAACAACACATGAGTTCAAGTTTGGAGAAACTACTGTAAAAACGGAGGACATTTACCCTGCTTATTGATACATGACACAGGAAATATTAGTTTATCTTTGAAAGATTAGAAAAGTGTGTGGTATCGTTTCATGCAAAAAACACTAAACATATAACTATTATTCGTGGTAACCATTGCTAACTAAACAAGAAAACGGAAATTGGTGGATATTGGTTAACAAAACCATTTATGATCATTACACAGAGTCATCAAACATTTTGAATATTAGTTGACAAATGAATACTTGAACAGAACGGTGTGGTTATAATGAGTGAAAACTGTTAAAAATAAATGATGCAAACCCCAGGCTGTTTTGTCATGTTGTCCTCATCCAGTGACTGAAGAAATCTTGATTCTAGTAAAAACAAAAATAACTTTTTTTTCTTTTCTTTTCTTGTAAAACTGAGATATGAATCTGAGAGCTCTTTAAGGAAAATAAATGAAAAGTCACTGAAGCATTTTGAACAGTTAAACAGCCTCATATTTCCAACAAGATATGAAACGGAACTCGACGGTTCCACTTGTGACCGGAATGTGAGTGCATTTTAAGTGAAAGAAAATTATGACAAGAATTACACCATTTTTGTTTGTTACTATATTTATTAACGCCTTAAGGACACAACTTCAGAAATAAAAGGGAATCATGACGGAATATTTTCATCATGTGTCCTTAAGGGGTTAAAATAGATTCTATATATACATGTATTATAATTAGCCATCTATATTCTAGGCCAGCATAATCCTAAATAGATCTACTCTTTGCACTTCCAATCCACAATATTTTTTAATAGAAGATCACTTTTTTGTATAATGTTTATCTATTTAATTAGTATGAAAATTGTAATTTTTGATTATGTAAATCCCTTTCTTTTCATTCAACTCCTTCATTCTATTTCCCTTGTATTCCAAGTTATCTTATTTTTATTTTTATGGGTGCTATCAATGCCTAAGGTTTCCAATTTAATGCATGTTGGGTGTAGAGACACTATTCAGGAGTATTAGACATATGTTTTTTGGCAAGAATCCTGATGGCCCTCCTGGCAAATCCTGGGTATCCCAAAAATCACACCAAATGCCAACCACTCAAAAAAGATTCAAATAACATCTGCCCATCTAGATTCTGGGCAAAGTAGGACCTCTTTGATTGTATCCAGAACATATCTGAACATTCCGCAGCCTACAGTGCCTACACTTCAGCAAGGGATTCTGAGTAGGGACATGACCTTCACAATTGCTCCCTTCAACCTTTGTATTTATTTTAAATATATCAGAAAAATTATAACATTTATATTTTTAGGGAATTTAGAAAGAAATACCGATTGCTCCTTCAGCAACACATGATTATGGTTTCCCTTTAAGATATCACTTTTCTATAAGTGTTACATATTTTGTTATAGTTGCATCAATAAAATGATTTATGTGAGTAAAAAAGCAATTTTCAGATTCATAATTCATTTTTACTACTTGAAAACATTAATCAGCATATTTTCCCAGCAGATCCTCGCTCTTCAGTGTAAAAGGGACAATAAGAGAAATTACATTAATTGCTCGGCCGCTCACCTCCAAAATCTGCCACAACAGCATGGCCATCTTCGTACAGCAGGATATTGTGACTGAAAAACAATACAAATGAATTATCTTCTGCCTTATTTATCCAGATACTCTCAGGGCTTCATTAGAAAAAGAGAACAATATCTCAGAACTTGCCTAGCATTTTAATAATCATTACATCATTTCATCTCTCTTGCTATGTATTGAGCTCACCATGTATAATGACATTGTAGACTTGCCGAGAAGTTTGAAATGTGATGGACAGTGCTTAATTAAAGGAACATCCCTTGTGTGAGCTCACTCATTGACACATATATAAGGGTACCAGCTGTTTGGAAAAAGAAAATACCATTCGTGTCATTTAATCTGTAGGATTATTATTGGCACTTAGTAAAATACCAGTTAAATAGGAGCAATATTGCAAACATCTTATAACATCAATTTAATATAAGTGGGCCCCACTGTGGCTTTAGGCAGAGTGTCCTATCATTTTGAGCAAGTCAGATAATGTATTTACTTATTTTTCATAATGGTTTTGGTTGTAGAAACCATTTCTGTGCTGATCCACTCCCCAACTCAGAAACAAACATAAGAAACAGTTAAATTAACCTTTTTTTTCCTCGCTGAGGCCATATCCCAATCCTCCCTTTGGCTGATGTCACTGCCCTTTGCTGGAGCAGTAATATCAGGGAGGATGGACTGATGGGAAGACAGGGGTGGTACAGATCCATTTTTTTGCACAGAATTTACATTGACCAGCCCTGACAGCCAAAGGTGGATTTACACCAGAGGGGTTAATCTCTGTACGTTCAGTGTTTCAAAGTGAAAGAATGCACATACTGATTCAAGGGCACCATGACCACTTTAAATCATTGACGTAGTCATGATTCTCGGAGTAACCCTTTAACTTACTGACGGTCATATAATAACGTCTTACTACTGCCAAAGGCAAATGAGTTATAGTTAGAGTGTTCCAAAGCATGAGGTTCTTTTCTCTGTCTTATGGAGGTCTTGATGATTTTTCTGTATATACAGGTTTATTTTTGGCACCATTTTTCTGTTAGCCTTGAGGCTCCTGTATACTGAGAGAGAAATAGTTTAATGCCACAAAGCTTTGGGTTAATACCGCAAGTGTGGCATTTAGGAATATAGGTTCATGCAATACTCTGAGTTCAATCAAAGATTTTAGTTATGGAGATAGGATAAGGCAAAGTCATAAGGGCAACCCAAGTGCTACCAGTCAAGAGCAACTTCACTCCAAGGTAATCCAAAAAACAGAAGAAGACTGGGTACTAAGAGTCTTTATCAAGCTATATTAGTAGCCAAAACATTGAAAAAATTATCTCAATACATCTGCCTTGGAGTACACCCAAATTGTATCCAATTTCTATTTTTCTTATGTTTCCAAAATTTGGTGTCACCATGTGATCTATAGAACATATAACGTATTAAGGTTGGAGTTACAGCATGGTATAAGCTGTTTTTATAAGTAGCTGAAATCAAATGTGCGAAGAACTCATAAAATATACCCATCACCCCTGTGATGATGGATTGTTACATAAAAGCCCATTCTGACGATTCTAGTTTAGTGAAACGAAAGGTGTTTATTCAGTAAACAGAGAACTGAAATGAGTTCACATGACAATCGACTTTAAAAATTGGAACTTACTTGTTTGCTTTGGCCTAAATTTTGCAAATCTCATGGTATCCCGATCACAACTCACTGCTGAGTGGGTAGTTAAGTGAATGAACCCCAATATGTTTAACCAGTCTTTCTCATTGAAACTATGGTTTTGAGTGACATTCATTTCCAAAGAAGAATCTATACAATAGCCATTTGTCTCAACACTTGATAAAATAATGACAGTGCTAGAAACAACTTTTTTTCTTCTAGTTCATCTCATTGTAACTACATGAATGCTATTTCAAGTTGTTTATTTGTTTTTACTAGGGATTGACGACCATTTTTTTTTCTATTGGTAAAAACATCTATTGCAAAAACAACAATATGATTCATACACAACTGCGACACAGCACACAATGTACACATCCATCAGGAACTATAGCACACCATCAATATGTGTCATCTAATGCTGAAGACTGTGTTTAAAGATGGGATTTATTTTCATCTCACAACTTCATTTATCTCTCTCAAAAATGCTCAACCAATAAACCTTTATTTACACTCATGAAACATTTGTGAGACTCTTTCTTTTACGCAGTTATAGTTTTGGGCATTAATTTTATATATATATGTTATCGTGTGAGGAGGACTCCCATTCCCCAGCTTACTTAAATGCACTAATAAATGATATAAGTTTTGAATCTGGTTGAACCCGTTCTTACCACGAACATAAACTGCAGTCCGAGACTTAAATCATGAAACCTCGTACTGGGAGCCACTGTGTCAGCTGATACTCTCAGCATATCGTTCACACAAATGAGTGTGAAAAATAGATATGTATCTCACTCAGTTTTGTTAATGTGGAGCTAATTATAGGCTGAGATAAGATCTGCCGCTTCCAGTTTGAGGCTTCCGGATTCCAGTCTTGGACTGCAGTTCTTGGGAAATGCTAATGGGCACCGGATTAAGGACTTTGGGGTTAAACCATTTATTAATGGTTTAACTCCTTGAGCAAAGCCAGCACCCAAGGACATCCTAGCACCATAACAACATAATTCTGAAGAAGATGTAATTTTTGTTCTGAATATTCCTTTAATTTCTTTAACATCTTAAAGAGTGCCCTACGTGTTCATTATGCTTTTAATGTGAATTTGCTTCTAATTTATTACATTGTTTCCTAGCATATTACTTTAAGAAGCCTTAAATTGAAGCAATGTAGAAGCAAATAAAATATAAATCAAATGCTTAAAACATGCAAAACTGACTTGTATTCTAGATATCACACTGATATTAGTAAGATGAAACTCTCAGATATAAAGACTCAATATTAATAATGGCTTGAAAATAATAAATCCAATTTATTTGATCATGATCCCACACTATGCACAGCTCTGTTTGCAAGAATTGTTTTTCTTCATCCAACAATAGAATATGCATTTTTTCCCCCCCCACGCAGAGTATGATTAAATAGATATACAGGGATCTTGCATTCATCTTACATTTATATAAGAAATTAGGATGTTTTTTATATTGTTACAATTAATGTGCTGGGAAGATATTAGAAGAATGAATTTGACCATTGTACATCAACAATAAGACATATTTTATTGTCAGATTATATAACTTCAAGTTGTGTTTAGAGAATTGACAAGGATTGATCTTTAAATTGCACAAAATGATAATAGCAAAATTTATCTACATGTAAATTAATCTATAAATTGCCGTCATCAAGCAGTTAGTTTCTACTCTTATGGTGTGAGAAGTGGGATCTTAACACTTAAGAAGGTTTGAGTCTCAATACACTAAAATTTAATAACTGTGATTGCATGCTGTGACATGTTTTATTATTTATTGTTGAAATAAAATTGCTTGATAATTTATGTTCCTCCTATTTGTCTGTAATGTATGGTATAATCCCAAATTCCATAAGGTTTTTGCCATAATTCCCCATATAATTGATATTAAAATTTAATTAAAGAGACACTATAGTCACCAAAACAACTTTAGCTTAATGAAGCAGTTGGTCTATACACAAAAACTGCTTCATTAAGCTAAAGTTGTTTAGGTGATGTAGCGGATTGCGTTTGGCTACTATCCACCGTCCTTAATTTTGGTTGTCCATAACGTTTATTGTTGCAACATTAAGTTCAATTCCCTATAGTTCGAAACTTTTAAGACAAAAAGTAATCAGTGAGCTGCTGAAGCATTCGTCTGGTTGTTCGGTAAGAATCCACTGGTCAGCATGTTAAATATCTCCGTCCGACAAACAAACAAACTACCGAACAACCAGACCACCCCGGAGAGGAACGTGGCTCTAATTTACCACCCCATCTTTAATCACACTAGCCTGATTGAGAATCATACAAACGCACTGTGTATTCCCTGGGTGGGCGCCGTTCGACATGGGAACACGTGGCGGCGGCCATCTTGCCATACGAACGCACCAGCAGTGTTTGGTTGTCGAGTATCTAGAACCCAAATCGGACACTCGACCACCTGAACACCGCAGAGACCTCCATACCTCCACCCGTTCGTGGGAAAACACAGGAACAGCCCAGCGTTCGGTAAAAAGCTACACATGAACTAGGGGATTCATACGAACCCAGGCAGAGCACATTCTATTGAGTATTTTTGTGTTTTTCACCTCACAAACGGAGACCGACCGCAGGCCAAAATACATGGAACTGCTTTCGGCTACCACCTTGTGTGCGGTCGGTAAAATGAAGACCTCCAAGAAATTCCCGAAACCCCTGATAAGATATGGGTGATTTTTGAGTATGTTTCTCACCCAGATCAGGGCTATCAGGGGATGTGTAATTTAGGGGTGCATGTCATAGTCTTGGGGTACATCCAGAAAACAGGGAAAAATGTATGTTTCAACTGTACTGTTAATTGGGTTATTTCCCAGGCTAAGCGGAGAGGATGTGTGGGCTATAACCTGTTTGTGATTGGAGAATGTATAATTTTCTGTGGGTGTCTCCCTTGCATGGGAGAGTTACATAAAAGCAGGGTATGTGGCATTAAACATCAGTTCTGCTCCTGATACAGTGTGTCATCCAGTTATTGGGAAAGGTGATGGGATATTCGTGGATTATTTTCTTTAATACTGATGCTGTTCTTCCTGTGTTAACTACTTGATCCTGAGCAACTCTTGGGATTCCAGCAGAGAAAGTCTAGGTGGAACTAGTGCTCCGCTACAGGTGACTATAGTGTTCCTTTAAAAAGCACATACAGAGCTATTTACTAAATTGAGAATTCAAAGTAAATTCAAGGTTAATTTTGGCCAGAGTAACTGAACTGAAAGCATAGCTATCTTAGAAATTTTTTACAATTTAGCCATTTTTAACTTAAATTTGAAACTAACTTTCGAATTCTTACTTTAGCGAATGGTGTGACATACCTGCATGTGTTGTTTTCGAGACTTAGAAGTAGTAGTATTTAACCATCATCAAAGCAAAACTATTGAAAATCACATCGCGTCACCCTCTAAAAATATTTGTTTTTAGGGGTTATAGTTTAAAATAGTACAATTTTGTATGACAGGACATGTGTCAGTGTGGAGGCCATTTACAGTGTCACTGGTCTGTCTAAAAATATGTAAATAGAAATGAATAAATGCATTGCAGTAACTGACATTTCTGAAGTGAGTCATTTTTAAAATGAATTATTGGATTGTAATAAGCAATGTAAAATTTCTGTTTGTGTCAATCAGTCAGTAGACAATGAAAATTTAGACTTTGCATTATGTATCTTTATAAACAAGTTTATTCCTAAATATATTAAACTTAATGATCAAAATCCCCTCACTCTTAAATGTCAGAGAAGCATAAACAAATTACAATGCTGATGAACACACTACAAGGACTGAATTATAAGCTGTCACGGGATGGTATAGGACTCCGGAAAAAGTACACCGCATGCATGGGGAGTCTCGGGGATGTGCTGGGGGTGTGGGAAGGAGATTGGTTCAGATCTCCACATGTGGTGGCCCTGCACACTGTTAACTCAATTTTAGAAACGCATCCATTTTTAAATCCATGAGGTTCTAGACACTGATCTGCCTTTTCAGGCCATGCAAATGCTACTACATCACATTAAATTGCCCCTTTCCCTATGTAAAAAAATCCTTTACTAAAAATCTACTCAATGTTGCCAAGGCCTTGATGCCTGTTAGATGGCGTGTGATAGGTGGATGGTGAAAGTAAAGGAGATATATGATATGGAGATTCTCACGGCTTCAGTTCTTGAATGCCTTAACCACTGTGTCCAGACTTGGGCGCTATTGCATGACTACATGTCCTGACACACAGTGGGATGAAGTTAATTAGGTCTGGTGCTCATCTTGAGGTGCCTGTTTTTGCTAGGTTGGGGTGGTGTGGCGGGAAGCGTGACACAGTGTACCTCTTACTCCCCTTTTTTTCACCCCTTTCTCCCTTGGTTTTTATTCTCTCCTCTCCCCATTTTTCTTATCCATTCCCCACTTAATAAACCAACAGTGTTGGGAACCATGGGTTGGTTAGTTAGAGAACTAATTGGGGAAGAGACAGAACTTACCAGATTGGCAGTGACCACACTCAAGTTCAGTTTTATTTAAATGGTTAAATGCTATACTGTCATTACATCCAATGCCTAATATCCATCTTAACAATGGTTTGACCAGACATTGCTATACATATGATTCCATGATTGTAAACTATATTTGCTTTGTTTTAAGTGACTACTGCCTTCTTATATCACTATTGACTCTGTGTATGTTCATTTATATTCCACAAAATAAAATTAAAATAAAATTGTAAAAAAAAAAGAATGTTACTTTAATGCATTAATTAAACTATTATTTTTGGATATTGTAAATAGCAGAAAAAAAAAACCAATGGAAAAGAGAGCAGATTATCTGAATAAACATTTTCTGCAAAGCTTTCTAGATTTTTTTTGTGGAGGGAAAAAACATTGTATTATTAGTGTCATTCATCTACTGGGGTAGCTGTTTGCAGGGGTTAAATATTTTTTTTAATAATGGGGTGTGTGAAAACATGATTCCATACACCTAAATAAAAAAAAAAAACATAAACAACCAAGCAAACAAAATATAAAACTCGTCTTGCTTTAAACAAAGCCACCGTATCTGAAATCAGATTATGCGAATTGCTTCAATCAATGTATGCCAGAACATTTTCAACAGTGTGATATGTAAAATGATTCATTTTATTACAAGCCTTGGAAACAAGTCATGGAAACAGAAATCTTAATAAACACAGAACACTTTAAGCATCGACTTCTTCAAAATAAAGCTTACACAGTAAGGTCCCTGGCACTGTCACCCCTTTAGAGTTTCAAACGATTACATATGGTTTATCCCCAATGTTTGTGTTTCAGTGCCGATTGCTCTGCACCCTGTTCTTCCTCTGCCTAAAATATTAGCTAACGGAAGCATCGGGCAACATCTGTCAGGGTTGCTGCTGACTGGCTTGGAGCGGTTAGCTGATGCTATGAGCCAATCAGTAGCTCCCCATTCATTAAAAAAAGGTCCATACATTCTGCTTGTGAACAGTTAAACTCTCAAAGGTGATAGAATGCCGCGGGCCCTCTGGCACCATAACAATGTCATTTTGATGAAGTCATGTTGCTTGGGGTGTTTCTTTAAGTCACCTAAAATTTCTCAGAAAAGCCCTGCCCCTGATCATGCACCACTCCCCTAAAATAAAATTGCCCTTCTTTGTACATTTGAAATGTTGGGAGGTATGTACTGTATATACATATGCCTAAGGGTATTCTAAAGATCGAATGCGTCTACATATGGGCATTGCACAGGGCAAAAAGAGGCACAGAGGAGAATTTTATAAAGCAAACAAATGTGTCTTTGGCTATGACGCAATACGTGGCTGTCAACCACTGACTGTAAAGTACATGAGCTGCAGGTATTTTTGTCGGTAAATGTTTGATTTTTTGGGAGGGTGGGTTGTTCGACAGGAATCTCAGGCTGTTTCATGCTGATTAGAAAAACACAGGTGCCGCTTCCTGAAGAACACCTTCTAGCCAGTACAAATTGCTGACGACTTTAAAAAAAATAAATAAATATATATTTAAAAGAACTTGCTAATGGAAGATTATACTCCAAAGAAATGAAAAGCAATTCGGTACAGTGATACCTGGTAAAATGTAAGTCGTCTGGATACTGAGGAAGTGAAAATTATCAGCGGGTGGGCTGAGAGTGTTGGTGGAACAGCAAACAAACACATATTTTTTTAGAATGCCTCAAATAATGCCTTAAATCAATAACACTTAATAGCTCCTAAAAAATATTAAACTTCAACCACGGAAAAAACAAATAAAAAACGTAACATTTCTTAACGCAATTTTGTATGATATTCTTACAACAGCAAAGCCTGAGGTTTTTTTTTTTGTTTTTTTTTTGGTTTACATACAATTGATGCACTACCCATCATAGATAAATTTGCTTTACCCACTCAGTTTCTTAATACATGAATCTCTCCACAGGGGGACGTAGAGTTCAGAGACATGTTCTATGACTGGTGACATTGCCCGCAAACTTATGCAGAATGGAAGGCGCTATTGTTATGTTATTTTGCCTGTTTTATTTTATGACTGTGTCGCCTTCTCACAGACAGAGCCTGTATATTGTGTACGCAGAGAGCAAGGAAAAGTGGTAAATATAACACTTTACTGCAAATATTTAAATAGCACAGTAAAATAGTTTTTTTTTTTTAATATATATATTTAGTACTAAGTAAGAACACAGCATTTTAGTTTGCCAGAAATTACCTTGGAAACATAATTGTGCATTCCCCTTGCTATGAATATATGAATAGCAAGCATCATCATAATAATATTTATTTTTGGAACTTGGTCCCCACACAGTGTACAGTTTATTTGAGCTTTGGAGTCACATAGTCTATTATACCAGTGCCCAAAAGGTAGGATCCCCGGATGTTGTAGACAATCTGCCTGGATTGTCATTATGCTCTGCATGCCTTTTAAATGCCTTTGGATTGACAAAGCTTTATGGAAGCTGTAGTTTTAAAACATCTGGGGAATCTACGTTTTGGGCACCCCTGGTCTATTAGATGTTTGACTTATATTAAAAGAAAAATAATAAGGAAAACACACATCTATGATTCATTTATGTGTAGATATGTGTCAGGGATCCGCGGGCGGCTAGGAGGGGAGGCTGCACGCCACTTGCAGCACTCACCCTCAGTCCGTCGCCGCCCGCGGTCTCCCCTCGTCTCACCTGTCGGCGAGCGGCGTCTCCTCTCTGCCGCTCGCTGCTCGCGTCCTCCACGCTCCCCAGCGGCAGCATGTACAACGCTGCACGCTGGGAGGACACTAAATTATGTCCGTGAGTGACCCGGCGTTAAAGAAACAGTACCACAATCACAGTGGGAGGTATAGATATCCCCCATGTGTGATTGTTAATTCTGATTGGAAGTTATCCAATCAGAATTAAACCAAGGGTATTTATACTTACCTTTCCTGTCCCTCAGTGCCCTGTTGTGGTCTTGTGATACCTGTAGTACTGTTCTCTCGTGTTGCTCTCTGCTTTCCGATTATTTGGCTCGTTATTCCGATTATCCTGTCTTCTCCACTCCTTTGACCTCGGCTTGTTTCTCGTTCTCCCGTTTTCTGGCTCCCTTTACTTGGCTTGTCTCCTGACCATTCTTAGTGTGCTTAGCCCGGCCACTCTAAGGACCGGTATAGCACCCTTCCTCTCTGTGACCTGTTAGCGTGTTAGGTTCCGGAATCGTGACAATATGTCTGCTACAGTTTCCAAATTCACTGTGCTTATCTGGACATACAATCCCTTTTTCATAGGGATGATCTGTAGATAGATTAGTGCTGCACTATGTTATGTAACATTTCTATGTTGCTGATTGGAAATTAGTTTATATATGTATATAAATTATCACTTCTCCTAAATATACACCATTAAATAAAACATTGAAAGTCAACTGAAACTTTTGTCTTCCGTGAGATAATCAATTTTCTTTTAAATGTATATTAAAAATATAGCAAATTATAGCAACATTGTTCAGTTCAGACAAGCACAAAACCGACAAAGAGTAAGAGAATTAGAAACATAGTTCAATTCGTCCTCTTTTCTGTAAGTTTTCCCTATGCCAACTGCCATTTGCAATGGAGAGAGATTATTACAATGATTGACGGGGAGATAAAATGGAGGTGCTCAGCTGCAGGATGAAGAGATGAGGATTTTTATATTTAATTTTATTTTTTACACCTAATAAATGAATATTTGTTAACCTCTAAGGACAGAGGCAATTGCACAAGTTCTGAACCAAAACAAAATCTGGAATATGAGCTATATGTCTATTCAACCATAATTGACCTTCTTCATATTACTTGCACCCACAAATTTAGTTATTTTCCAAATTCTGCATGGCATTTTAACTGTAAATGTCATAATACTGTTGGCTCTTACTTCAATCAAATAAACATATTTGTGTTCAGAAAGTACAATAGTAGCCTCCATGTACAAGTTTTATGGGGCTTGCAAATTAAATTCTCTGGACTTTCTGCCTGGATTGTCAGGTAGGTCCCCCAATATATAATTATACAATTGTATATATATTAATATCAAAATACACTTACAATGAAAACATATATATCATGTAATTCTAATGAATATGTATTTATTATTTATGCATAATTATATCATTTTATTAATTATATGTTGGTGGATCTGCCTGACAACCCAGGCAGTCCCCCTGGAGGCAATCTGTCAACTGTGCAGGTCTGAGTCACGTGATTGCAGTGGCATCGCAGTCACAAGACTTGGATCGGTGGGATTGGCTGCAGGGATCGGATCAGACAAGGAGTGTGCGTATTTCTGCTGCAGGGAGGGCTAATCGTAGGGCATGTTATGCCGCCCTAATGGCGTTAAAGCACATTGTTTGTAGGATGGCATAGCACACCCTAACATCGGGTAAGAGTTAAATATAGGAATGGGTAAACATTCCCTTTAAATGTATTCAAGATTTCTCATTAATTAATGACTTGATGTCCATCCGGCACAAAATACTTTCTATATACTACAAGGCAGCACAATCATGTGGCCCTCCCTCATCAGCATCAACATTTACAGGAAAAAATGTTGAACCCATAATGTTCATCTATTTCATTTAAAACAATAATAGGTTTGGGGAAAAATGCTCAACATAATGATGCAGAATGCCTGGCTCTAATCAATTACAAAGAAAAATAAATAAGGGCAGGTTTACAATCATCAATATATCCTTATAATGTTAAAAAAAAAACATGTGTAATGACTGTGAATTGAGAAAATGGATGTGTTTGAATGCAATTAAGAAGTGACTAAATCTAGATTTCAGACATTTTTTCCTAGACTAATAGTTGAAAATAACTATACCACTGGAGTAGGATTGCTATGTTCTGTATAATATTACACTTTGTTGTTGATATGTGTCCCAGCATCAGCCCCCTATGAATCAGGACACCGGAAGGTGGGGTAATAAAGGCCGGGGTCAATGCAGGGCACTGCCGAAATTGGCAGACCTGGTTGAAATGGGGGCGGGACTGCCCAAAAAAACTGTCAGGTCAGTCTGGTGGAATTGCACATTCATTCAAGCAAGACCCATGGAGAGAGCACTGTGTCAGTGTTTTCTGCAATGTCCTAGTTCCATTAGCTTAGTGTAGGCACGTCGAATGATGTGCTCGCACTACTCTTTTTGGGGACAGTTCCAAGGTTGTACCAAAATGAGGACACCAGGGAACAAACAGCGGGACAGGACCTTACATTCAATACTGTACAGCTGCAATAAAGACAACTGGGAGTTGACAGCTTGTTATGGGACAATGCAAATATTACAAGTTTTAAAATGAAAGTTGTATTCTTAAACTGTGTACTTTGTCTTTAAGAGATATTGCAAACTGACAAGGTGTTAGAAATGGAACATATTGTTTTGCATGCATGTTTCTTTAAGCAATAACCTCTTACCTACTTTCAGCATAATATGCTGCGTAGTTCTAACTTACGCCATTTTGTATCTGCTTAATACAATAACAATTAATGTATTAACCCCTTCAGGACGGGTGACGGACGAGGTCCGTCACAGAGGGGAGACCCTTAACGACGGGTGACGGACCTCGTCCGTCACGCGGTAAAATTAACCCCGGATCACCGCTATCGCGGCGATCGCGGGGTTAATGGTGCTCCCGGTATGCCTCTGCATTAGAGGCATACCGGGAGCACCCGGTCAGCTGCCCAGCACATGTGCTCGCTCTGACCGCAAGTCTGAGCGAGCACATGTGCTCTGTATACTCACCTACCGGCTCCCTGCACTTCCGGGTTCTGTGTGAAGTGCAGGGAGCCGGATCAGTGCTGATCCTGCCCCCTGCTGTTTAAAAAAATAAAGTTTATTTAAAGTCCCCCCCCCCCTTACCCATTTTAATAAAAAATTAACCCCTTCCCTGCCAATTGATCACTGACTACAGTGATCAATTGGCAGGGATTACATTTTACTATGATCTGATTTTTTTTTTAACCCCTGAGGGTTAATTTTTTTTTTTAACCCTCAGGGGTTAAATTAATTAAATTAATTAATTAAATTATTTTTTAATTATATATTTAGCTAGCTGGGGTAGGTGGAAGTTAGTGGGGAATTGGGGGATTTGGCGTTAGGCTAACTAGGGGTTAACGTTAAAAAAAAGTTTTAAAAGAAACTTTAAAAAGTTAAAAATTAAGCTTAAAAAATGTTTTAATAACATTTAAGTAAAAAAAACAAAAAAAACACACTTTACCTAGTCCAAATAAAAATTAACCCCTTCCCTGCCAGTCGATCACTGCCTACAGCGATCAAATAGAGATCACAGTATTATACTGTGATCTAATTTTTTTTAACCCCTGAGGATTAACTTTTATTTATTTTTTTAACCCTCAGGGGTTCAATTTATTTAATTAATTAATTTAAATATTTTATAACTATATATTTTGCTAGCTGGGGTGGGTGGGAGTTATGGGAAAATGGGGAATTTACTGTTAGTGCTGCGTACTGCTAGTTAGGGGTTAACGGTAAAAAAAAAAGCTTAGAAAAATGTTAAATCTGTAAAAAAGTTTTAAGAAAGTTTAGGAAAGTTTTAAAAAAATTTATAAGCAAAACAAAAGTTTAAAAACTAGTTTTTAAAAGTAAAACAGTTATAAAAAGTAAAAAAATACATTTTAAAAATGCTCATTACCACTACACCTGGAACAAACTAGAGAAAAAATTATCCCACGCCAAGGTTCAAAATATGCCTTTTGAATTACCCCAGGGTGTATTCTTTAATAAATAGTATGTGTTTGTGGGGAAGTTTCAATAACCAACCGTCTAAACTACTCCAAATTGGAACATGGACACAGCGTAAAACTTCAAAGTTAGAAAAAAACTGAATGGCTGCGTCTCAAATGCGCCCCTTCAACATCCACATATACCTGGCAAAGGTACATACGGGGGTATTGCTGTACTCAGCCGACATAGCTGAGCAACATATGAAGTATTATACAGTCATAGCACACATAAGGTTTGCAAAATATACTGTGCAAACTCACTTTGTATGTCAAAAGGCAGAAAAAACGCTTATTACCACTACATCTGGTACAAGCTAGCGGAAAAATGATCCCACGCTAAGGTTCAAACTATACCTTTTGAAACACCCTGGGGTGTCTACTTTAAGAAATGGTAGGCCTTTGTGGGGTAGTTTGAATTTAAAACCTGCGAAGATGCTTGGAAATTGCACATAGGCCCAGCGTCAAAATTCAAAGTTTGGTAAAAACGGATATGGCTTGGTCTCCTATATGGCACTGTAGCTTCACAAAATAGTGCCAAAGACATTCATTGGGGGTGTAGTTTTACTCAAAAGACTTAGCTGAGTATAATTTGGGAGGTTTGAACTTAGTGGCACATATGAAATATACAAAACGCCCAGCAAAAATGCAATCCGTATGTAAAAAATGCACAAAATAATTTTTTGACCACATACTTTGGCATATATTGGTGAAAAAATCGGGGTATGTTAAGGCACAATATGCACCTTATGAGATACCCTGGAGTGTCTACTTTTACAAATGGTAGGCCTTTGTGGGGGGTTTTTGAACAGTCAAACTGTTATAATACCCCAAATGGAAGCTAAGGCTCATTAAATCCATCTCTCAAAATTCTACTGTGAATACTGAAAAGGACAGGTATCCTGTATGGCACTGTAACTTCACGAAATAGTGCCAAAGACATTCATATGGGGTGTCATTTTACTCAGAAGACTTAGCTGAGCATAATTTGGGGGGTTTGAACTTAGTGGCACATATGAAATATACAAAACGCCCAGCAAAAATGCAATCCGTATGTAAAAAATGCACAAAATTATTTTTTACCACATACTTTGGCATATATTGGTGAAAAAATGGGGGCATGTTAAGGCACAATATGCACCTTATAAGATACCCTGGAGTGTCTACTTTTACAAATGGTAGGCCTTTGTGGGGTTTTTTGAACAGTCAAACTGTTATAATACCCCAAATGGAAGCTAAGGCTCATTAAATCCATCTCTCAAAATTCTACTGTGAATACTGAAAAGGACAGGTATCCTGTATGGCACTGTAACTTCACGAAATAGTGCAAAAGACATACAATGGGGGTGTCATTTTACTCAGCAGATGTAACTGAACACAAAATAAAACTTTGTACAGGAATAGCACACACCAACTTTACAAAATATACACGAGAATTTCTCTGTTATAAGTTTGTGTGCCAAAAACCAAAAAGAACACAATTTTACTCCAATATTTAGCAGAGGTTGGCGGTGAAATGGCTACGTAGAAAGTGTCAAAACAACCTTAGGTAAATAGCCCGTGATGTCTACTTTATATAAATATATACTTTTGTGTGGCAATTTTGTTTTCTTTTATGGCTATTAAGCTTACAAGACAAACATACCAAATTCTAAAATCGCTCCACATTAAAAGTTTATTTTACTCCTTGTGCTTTGTGACCTGTAACTACCAAAAAAAACTTAAAATCCCAGACACATTATATATTCTGTAAATCAGAACAAATAAATAAATTTATTTTTAATTACTTTCCTTAACCTGCACTAATTATGCACACATTATTATTGCAAAAACTGTAAAAAAAAAAACAATATTTTTCATTTTTTTTGCATTTTTCGGTATTTTTTTATAATAAGTAAGCATTTATATATTTATATGTTATATCAAATTAAAGCCCTTTCTGTCCTTTAAAAAACAGTATCTAATATGTGTCGGTACAATAAATGAGAGAGATGCAAATTGCAGTTGAACGCAAACAGCAAGAAAATGCAAAAATTGCTTGTGTCATTAAGCGTAAGTCAAGCTTCTGAAGCTGTGTCCTTAAGGGGTTAACAAACTTCAAGGCTATGCTACGTAATAGCAATAACCTCTTACCTACTTTCAGTGCATAATATGCTGCATAGTTCTAACTTACGCCATTTTGTCTTAGATGAATGGAATTTACCATGACGTGTGCACCCTTACGTTTTAGTTATGGCCTTGTATCTTTGCCAAGATAAGGGTGGTCCTAAAATGAGCATCTAAGTTATAAATATGTACTCTTTTAATGTTAGCACACAGAGGAGAGATTTGGAGACAGAGATACTGTCGCTCCAAAATATAATGACAGAGATGTTGACATGTTCAAGAGGGTATGTTATTCTATTTTAATGATATTGCAAGCATATAGTTTAATTTTATGAACTCTGCTATAAATTATTGTAATGGATTTTATATGTCTATATTTATATTTTTATTTAATAAAATATCTAAAAAGACAAAACTTTATTGCTTCCAAGACAATCCTCAGTTTATATTGTATTCTCAATTATTTATATGTATTTTGGATAGAGGATCTCTTACTTACTATATAATACTATGGCTATGATAACTGGATGGTTAGCCCTGCTAAGTTCTATGCTTTAAGACGTTATAGTGGTAAATAGGGGAACCGGCTGCAGTTACAAGCTTTATAAACAGGCCAAACAGATATACATTTCGCCTTATCTGTCAATAATCTATTGATTTTAAAAAAAATTACAAGTTTAATTACTAAGGAGCAGTGGCGGATCCAGAGCCTGATCTCGGGAGGGGCACTTGTAGATTATTTAAAGAAATAATCCGGACACAATAACCACTACAGCTCAGTGTAGTGGTTATGGTGTCAATAGTGCCAGGACCCCCTCCTAGAGTAAGTAGTCAAACTGTTTAAGAACAGTTTGACAACTTACCTGAGGTCTGCTGGGAAATTAGGCTGTAGTAGGCCATAGGAGCAGTGGTGTGTGTGAGTGGTGCAATGTGTAAGGGGTGCAGTGTGTGTGTGAAGGTTGTAGTGTGTGAGTAGGGGGGGCAGTGTATGTCAGGGGTGCAGTGTATGTGTGGGACAGTATGTGTGTGACAGTATGTGTGTGTAACAGTTGCAGTGTGTGTGTGTGTGTGAGCAATGTGTGTGTATGGGGCGGCAGTGTATGGGGTCAGTGTGTGTGTATGGGGGCAGTATGTGTGTATGGGGGGGCCATATGTGTGTATGAGGGGGGCAATATGTGTGTATAGGGGGCAGTATGTGTGTGTATGAGGGGGCAGTGGGGGCAGTATGTGTATATATGGGAGCAGTATGTGTGTATGAGGGGGCAGTATGTACATGGGGCAGTGTGTGTGTGTGTGTATGGGGGCAGTATGTGTGTATAAGGGGGAGCAGTATGTGTGTGTGTGTGTATGGGGGCAGTATGTGTGTGTGTGTGTGTATGGGGGCAGTGTGTGTGTGTATGGGGGCAGCAGTATGTGTGTATGGGGGGGGCAGCTAATGTGTGTGTGTATGGGGGCAGTATATGTGTGTGTATAGAGGGGGGCAACATGGGGCAGCAGTATGTGTGTGTATAAGTATATATACTGAGGGGCAGTATGTGTGTATAGGGGGCAGCATGGGGGCAGTATGTGTGTATAGGGCAACATGGGGCAGTGTATAATGTGTATAGGGGCAGCTTTATGTGTGTGTGTATAGTGGGCAACAATAGGGGCAGTATGTGTGTATGAGGGGCAGCATGGGGGCAGCCAGCAATGTATAGAGGAGCAGCATGTGTGTGTATGGGGGCAGCATGTGGGGGCAGCATGTGTGTATGGGGGGGCAACATGGGGGCAGTATGTGTGTGTATGTATAGGGGGCAACATGTGTGTGTATAGAGGCAGCATAGGGCAGTATGTGTGTATGGGGGGCAGCATGGGGCAGCATGTGTGTATGGGGGGCAGCATGGGGCAGTATGTGTGTATGGGGGGCAGCATGTGTGTATGGGGGGCAGCATGGGGCAGTATGTGTGTATGGGGGGAAGCATGGGGGCAATGTATATGTGTGTGTGTTAAGGGGAGGGGGGCTTTTTTTTATAATATATATTTTTAAATATTTAATTTTTAAAAAATATATATCCTATGTCCCCCCTCCCTTCTTACCTTTACTGGGGAGGAGGGGGGACATATTTCTATCCCTGGTGGTCCCAGTAGGGATTCATTGGTGGTCCAGTGTGGAGAGTGAACTCTAGCACGCGCTCCCGGGCTAGAGTTCACTCTCGCGAGATTTGGAGCGTTGCCGTGGTAACCGCGGCAACGCTCCAAATCTCACGAGAGGAGGACCCGGAGGAGCTGCAGCCTGAGCTCCGGGTCCTCCCTCTCACTCCCTCGCCGGCTGTCAGCACAGTGTCTGCGGACCGGGGAGGGAGATCTCTGACCTCCCCTCCGGTCCGCAGGCACATCGCAGGGCTAGCACCTGCATGTGCTGACAGGGGAGGGAGAGGGAGACCGGCGGATTTCTCGGGGGGGGCAATTGCCCCGTTGCCCCCCCCCTGGATCCGCCAGTGCTAAGGAGTACCTTTTCAGACGATGCCATTTTAACCATCATTTGCTTGTCAGTACACCATTCACTCAACCAATACTAAGAAATCTGTCCTCATCAGTGTCTTCTTTGCATAAAAAACCCCCTCCCAAAAAAACAATTTCTGCTCCATAATGACTTCGATTGTGTGCCTAATCATAGGGAAATTGTGTGGTTGATCTCCCATCACAAATAAAGAAATACTCTTATCACAGGACTGTAAAATATGACATATAACATGTCATCTGCGTGATTCATAAACAGTGTCTTATCGCTCTGGGAGCATCATTTTGCGAGTGTTACTGCCGAGTTGTACATAATCTAGGCAGAAATAAAATAAATGTGTTTCCAAGGCTCTTAAACAATAAAGCGTATGAACGCTGCACTAAAATGAAGAGGAATGAGAAATGTCTAATTGTTCATACAGATCCCATTGATCCATGCAGAATCAGAAGTTTAACAATATTCAACAAAAATAAAAAAGAGCTATTTGGATGTAGGTTGCATGACTAATAGTGATGGAAAATTATATTTGTAACTCTCAAAACAGAAGCATTAAATATCAAAAGTATTATTAAAGAAACGTCAACTGAAGAAAACAAATTCTATTTCAGACAATAGTATTTAAGTGGTATCAATATTTAAACTCTTCAACCAGGACCAGCTCTGTAAATCGAAATCCTTACTATAATTGAATTTATAAAGCATGGAGAAAGGAGAAATAAAATTGGTCATCTAGAAGATGACCAAAAAAGACTTTTAGAATGATCAGTGATTGCGCAAGTTTGGGATTTGGGGATTTAGAACTTTTAAGTGAACTTTGGTTTTGCCTAATAAACTTATTCTTCAAACATTTACTACAGGGCCGATACAATGTTAAATCATTCATTGCAAAGCACCGTGTGGATTTCAAGAAAACATTCCTACAGTAATGTCAGTGTAATGGTGTACGCATCAAGGCTAACAATTAGCCAATCTGCAGTTTCTGAGATACAATAATAAGTCAAATTTTTTTGATCAATGACTGAAAAAGATGTATAATTCTCAAATTTTTCACAAAGTCATTGTCTCGATAATTTGTTTTGTGGGAGAACTTACAGCAAGAATCATAAGACTGAGAATGACTTAAGATTAAGATATTGGGGCTCCATTAACATGTGAATGGATATTCATATCCTCCTGGGAACCGAGGAAAAAAAAAATGTCATAGAAACATAGAATGTGACGGCAGATAAGAACCATTCGGCCCATCTAGTCTGCCCAATTTTCTAAATACTTCCATTAGTCCCTGGCCTTATCTTATAGTTCGGATAGCCTTATGCCTATCCCACGCATGCTTAAACTCCTTTACTGTGTTAACCTCTACCACTTCAGCTGGAACGCTATTCCATGCATCCACTACCCTCTCAGTAAAGTAATACTTCCTGATATTATTTTGAAACCTTTGCCCTTCTAACTTAAGACTATGTCCTCTTGTTGTGGTAGTTTTTATTCTTTTAAATATGGTCTCCTCCTTTACTGTGTTGTCTTCCAATTTCTTTCCATATTTGATGTAAAGGAAGATGAGTTTTCCAGCATCCCAGCCTATCACAAGACATATCACTGGAAAGCCCATGATATCCTCTTTACAGTACAGCAGAGAATGAAAGAGCAGCTCAAAAGAATAAAAGGAGATGCATGTGAACAAAATGTCCAGTACAGAGGACACAAGTTAATGGGCTGGATCTCAGGAGGATATAATTGTATGCCACTATATTTATCTTTTGATTTGACAAAGATCCCTGTAATCAAGTCACTTTTTTTCAGACTACGGTCCCCATAACAAAAAGGATTCATGTTTATGTACTCTGGAGTAACCATACTGTATATATGTGATACCATATAGAAAGTCTACATGCATATCTATAGACCTATAAATTGATTATGAAATTGCAGATTATAAAGACTCCGATATTCATGGTAGGGTGTCCTGATTGGCAACATGATCCAGGTCTCCAGTAATTCCCAATAATTTAGCCAGACCTTGTCACATGCCGCAACCTATGTGGTAACATGCTTAAACATAGAGATACACACAATCATGATTGTTGTACTAAGGTGGAAGGGATATGAAGGGGGCAGTGACAAGGGGTCAGCCACCCCACCTGACAAAAGAGTGGACTGAAAGGTACAGATCAGCCCATGAAGTGGGGGGTGTACTCAAAATAGGGTAGTGCTAGTTTGAATGTCCACTGCTGAAACTATGTTCATGGTCCTAGAGCCTGAAATCTTTCAGCACAGTGCAAACAGCTCTAATGATGCACTTACATTATGTTTGGTGAGTACATGTCCTGGTATCCCCAACCAACCTTGCATAGTGTGACAGGACCCCAACATCGGAATTGGTACTGCTGGATCCAGGACTAATGGAAGGTATGTTAGTCTGCTGCTCTATCATGTCTCTGTGAGAGCTATATAAGTGTGGGTCCTCACCTGAGGAATCCTCCAAAGCATGAGGCCAGGGGTCAAAGTCCAAATCCTTGTTTGCACCACACAAAGGGTGGCACCAAATCTGACAGTAGTAGTCCCTAATTTGTAATATGTATTTCATTTTGTGTATTGGAATTTCAGTAAAATTCCAACACAACATGTATGACTTTTTCACAATGACTCTACCTCTATGAATTACTCAGAAGTGACAGTTCCCTTTAAGTGATGGTTTATGATGGGATATGTCAGGTTATGAGTCCACAGGCTATTGTAGGTTTACCTGTTTAAATAGCAATGCATGATAGGGTATGTCAGGTTATGAGTCCATAGACTATTATCAGTTTCCCTGTTTAGTGTCACAGTCAAGTATAATAACCAGTACACAGTATATAACCTCAGTAATAAAGTGTGTCATGGGGCCTTAGAGTGGCCGGACTACAGGAAAAAACAATTAGACAGAATAGTTAGGACCAGCCAGAATCAAACAAAACCAGAAATCAGATAGACGACAAGATAGAGCCAGGTTCGGGATACCAGTCCACCAACATTCCAGGATTTATGTACAGTATTTCCTTGGTTTCTTCCAATGGAAATACTGACAAAACTTGAACTGTGGTGTGCCATGAAGACTGGTCATAGACTATTAGCAGTTTACCTGTTTAGGTCACGGTGTATGATGGGTTATATGAGGTTATGAATCCATAGACTATTATCAATTTACCATTTTAGCGTCACAGACAAGTATAATACCCAGTACACAGTATATAACCTCAGTAATAAAGTGTGTCACAGGGCCTTAGAGTGGCCGGACTTCAGGTAAAAACAATTAGACAGAATAGTTAGGACCAGCCAGAATCAAACAAAACCAGAAATCAGATAGACGACAAGATAGAGCCAGGTTCGGGATACCGGCCCACCAACATTCCAGGATTTATGTATTTCCCTTGTTTCTTCCAATGGAGATACTGACAAAACTTGGACTGTGGTGGGTAATAACGACTGGTTTGGGAACCACTGTCATAGACTAATAGCAGTTTACCTGTTTAGGTCACGGTGTATGATGGGTTATATGAGGTTATGAATCCATAGACTATTATCAATTTACCATTTTAGCGTCACAGACAAGTATAATACCCAGTACACAGTATATAACCTCAGTAATAAAGTGTGTCACAGGGCCTTAGAGTGGCCGGACTTCAGGTAAAAACAATTAGACAGAATAGTTAGGACCAGCCAGAATCAAACAAAACCAGAAATCAGATAGACGACAAGATAGAGCCAGGTTCGGGATACCGGCCCACCAACATTCCAGGATTTATGTATTTCCCTTGTTTCTTCCAATGGAGATACTGACAAAACTTGGACTGTGGTGGGTAATAACGACTGGTTTGGGAACCACTGTCATAGACTAATAGCAGTTTACCTGTTTAGGTCACGGTGTATGATGGCTTATATCAGGTTATGAATCCATAGACTATTATCAGTTTACCTGTTTAGGTCACGGTGTATGATGGGGTATGTCAGGTTGTGAAGATATTCCATTCCTTTGGCAACATCTATAGCAATAATTAATTTTGATTGAAGGTCAATATTCCTGTAATAAATTAACATTAGTAATTTTAAGATTATGAAATCTGAGATAAATTTTTGGTTCAGGGATGGGAGAAATCTGCAGAGTTATACACTAAACCCGGTTTGTTAAGAATTTAAAATGAAATGAAAGTTTAATGCTGAAATAGATGAATCTGAAATATTCTCTGACCTCGCTAATTTTATAATATGGCTATTTTGGCCACTGTATGCCATTTCATGTTTTACTGAAAACCTTGGTGGTGACCAGTCTTTTGTCATAAAGTAAATCACTTTCCATGCTCCTTTCCAATAATCAATGAGAGCACAGAACATGACACCATAATTTGTACCCACTTTAATTTCTAATGGAACTATGCGCCAGATGAGTCTTAAATGACAATACATTTTGTGTTTAGAGAACAGGACATTTGAATTGATAGATTGTGACTGAAAAATTGTCATATCTTCCATTGTCTTATTAAGTATATCTTGCTCTGTTTATACAACATGATCAGCCCAAACTCGGACAATTTGCAGTTTGTATCTAAATAAACTTCCACGTCTAATAAAAATTGTTCTAGTTTGGCTCTAATACATATGACCCTTAAGGCATTATGATTTCCCGTCCAATGTTTTCTTGATAGGAGAAAGCTATTCTTATGGTTTCTAATATTTTTACCTAGAAACTTAACCCCGATCCTATTTGTCCTACCTGCATGAAACATTCCGAGCATATTCCCTGGTTTCAACCTCACAAAACAATATATTCCAGGAAGGACACATTAGGTAAGAGCAATCAAAATATCAATTATCATTATATATTATAGTTAGCAATCAAATCTCTTTGGGGGTGGTGGGGGGAGGCAGGCAGAGTTAGCCACCGACTGAAGCAGACGCACATGCAAAGAACTCTTGCGAGAGCATTGAATTGATTTGCAATGACATATATCTGGTAAAATTGTCTGATATTCCCCCAAAAGACATTATGGGGAAAAAGGCTACACTCAGGAGAAGTAATATAGCCTCCTATTCACAAGATATAGGCACTTTGCTCAGAGTGACTCCACAACCGTGGCCTACTAAAATGGCGCCTATGAGGGAGGACTCCGACATTGCATCGGAGGAGAGTGAAATGGATGACTTCTCATTTCCCATCATACAGAGTGCAACAAAGGCAAACTCTGAACCTCAGCACTTACCTGTGGGACAGTGGGCAAGAACCAACCTCAGCCTGGAACAAACGCCTGCAAGCAAGGCCGACATTCAAAACCCGCTTAAGGAGATGAAAGCCCTATTTGCTGCTGACATCGCATTGCATTAGTCCGGGAGGATTTGGGGGTCATAACAGCAGGCACTGGAGGACTCTGGTGAAATTGTGCGGATGATCAGCAGTCCGAGATGGACAAGCTCAAGCAAGCAAACCTCCTTGTGGAAGGCAGACTTGCAGCGCTTGAAGACTCCAAGCGACAGCGTAACCTCAGGACTCGGAGTATCCCTGAGGACATCACAGATACCGAAGTCCCTCATTACATCTGATGCCTGCTGAGCTGCATGCTATCACCATCTAAGGCTAGAGCAATCTTGGTGGAGAATTACTTTCAGATTCCCAAATCAGCCATAGACTTGATGCTCTGCTTCCAATCGCGACTCACCAACTTGCCACTTTGAAGATGCTGACCTCTCCTTCTTTAACGACCTGACTAGGTCCACCATGGTCTGGCAACAATATCTCTGCCCTGTCACTCAGCACTCAGAACACAAAGTGGAATACCATTGGGGTCCTGGCCTCAAACTAACAGTGCTCCACGATGGGAAGAAAATCCAATTACTGCAACAGTCAGACGCAGGGAAGTTCTTCAAAGTACTGAGACTGCCTACGCCAGAGACTTTGCTGAAACCTACTCCTGGCACAAACCCCAACCCTCAGCCCAGGTGTGGGATCTGCGTAATAAAGGACCCTTTTACCAGAAAACTAGACCAGCAACAGTCAAACTTAGCTGGCACCTGAGAAAAATCTATGGCTCAGAGATATTCCTCACAACATCAGTTGCCACTGTTTTACCTATCAGTCCACTGGAGATGACTTACTCTTGGCCGCTCACACCCCTAATCTCGCTGATATTGTGGTTTTTGTTTTCTATACGTTAGTCTTTTGTTCTATGATTTTTCACTAAATGTTCTTATATAAATGCTCTCACTCGAGACTCATACCCCCCACAAAAAGCAGAATGTTTCAGCGTTTACACTGCTCATCAAAAAATGTGCATTGTCCAGCTAATAATGTCTCATTGCTTAACAGCATCACTGCGCTGTAGCCAGTATTTTCTTTTGTCAACTGTCCCTGTTTATAACTTACTTCTGAATGCTCTCAAAATGTAGCATGCTATGGCTTTGCCAATCTGTACGGTTATATTTCTATATTGCATTCAGTAGATCCCTGATTTTATCCTGTATATTTTAGATGTGCGTAAGCTGCAACCTTTTAAAAGTAAGCTTTCTGGGATAATCAGTCTGGTAAGGACAGTTACATCTTGTATAAGTATTGCCAAATATATCTGTGCTACTGCGGTTTGTTAAATAAACATAAAAAGAACAAATACGGTTTTTTTTTTTTTCATTCTGCCACTGAAATAGTATAATGAGATTTTGTGTTATAAAGAAACCAAAAGGTTAGAATATTATTTTGCAATGCTGGTTGGAATAATGTTGATTTGATTGTCAGGGGACAAATATTCATGTTTGAGAGTTCATTATTTCTTTACAGAGAGAATAACCTTTTCTGTTCGTGCAGCAGGGAGAAGAGAGATCCGCCCGAAATATATTGCGTTACTATAGCAAACTGACTTGGGTCATCTAAACAAGCTCCGACAAACTGAATCACACATGGGTGGTTAAGGCGACAGAGAATGGAGACCTCTCGACAAAACATGTCCACATCAGACTTGGAGCAGTACGTGTTTGCTCGGTATCTAAAGAAATAAATAAAAAAAAAATCATAAACAATGTACCAATCGCTTGTAAGCTCTTTTATCTCGTAATTATTTTCATGCAGTAAATATTGTTGTTTTTTTCTTGAGATATATTTAACAAAACAAAATACGGTGTCAGAGTAATAAAGGTGTCCAAAATATTACACAATTTCAAAACCAAAATATTTTAGAAACAACTGCGTCAGTGGACCCCTGCACCCACGACTCCTGTCGCCTTGTGTTGCGGCCCCATCCTACGAGGTAGAACCGCCAGGGCCGCGCTTTAAGGGGCTCATCGGATGGCCCATGCTCTTAGGGCCACCCAATGGAAATTAATTTCCAGGGGGCCCAGTCAGCGCTGTGGTGCTTTAACAGTGTGATCGGCCCCACTGTGATGAGGTCTGGGCAGGGAGGAAGTGACTGCCCTGATCACTCCTCCCAGCTTACACCGGAGCTGCGCTAGAGGAAGAGGAGATAGTCAGACTGGGAACTCTGACTCCCATCAGGCTGAGTCACTGGACCCCAGGGAAGAAAACAGGAGGGTGACTAAATAATTTTGTATATGTGTGTGTTTGTTTGTATGTATGTATGTGTTTGTTTTTGTTTATGTGTGTCTGTATGTGTGTGTATGTCTGTGTGTGTGGGTGTGTGTATATATATGTGTTTGTATGTGTGTGTATATGTCTGTCTGTGTGTTTGTATGTATATGTGTGTGTCTGTGTATGTATGTGTGTCTGTCTTTGTGTGTGTGTTTGTATGTATGTGTGTGTGTTTGTATGTATGTGTGTGTCTGTATGTATATGTGCCTGTATGTGTGAGTAGACGGGGAGGGTAGACATATGGAGAGTGGCGGGGGGTAGAGGGCCCAGGGCAGTTTTTGCATTGGGGCCCCGTGTTTTCTAGTTATGCCTCTGAACGGCGTTCTAAGATCAAAATTGCATTTCTTAAAGGAACAGTTCAAACACCATAACCACTACAGCACTCTAGATTATTGACTAGGAGCATCCCTCGATCACTTTTAGCCAGTGAGCTAAGTCCTGCACCTTCTTTCTGCAGCGGAAGTGGCGAGTGGAGCCAGCAGACACCAGGTAAGGTGTTAAAACACTTTGACAACTTTAACACTCCTGGCACCCTAACCACTACAGAATGCTGAAGTGATTATGGATCTTGGGTTGTTTCTTTAGAACAGTCAACACTGGGAAGTCAACAATGCTACTTAATAACAGCCCAAATCATAAAACAGCACTTCACCCCAATAGGAAGTGGCAAGCAGAAAAAGGTGTTTTCCAGGTTCCTACTGACCAGGTGGGACCTGAAAGATGGTCCCTTAATGCCCACAATATATAAAGCTCAGTGTAGTGGTTACAATACGGGCTACAGATGCCTTCAATGCTTTTGTCAAACCATTTGGGAGTGTGGGCTAGGGTCGCACTCATACTCCACCCCTCTTAAGCCAACTTGATATTGTGGAATTTACAACCCTGCATTACTAATATCTATTCTGTCCAACCTGGGCTAGTGATAGGATGAGCTCACTGGAGGTGAGATAACTCAGCAATGACATTTCTTCCATTGTACATTACCTGCAGGATGGAGGAGCAGCCACAGTAATCTTGGGTCAGGGATATTAGGAAATGTTCATGGAAAGCTCACAAATAAATAATATAGTCTAAAAGGACAAGCCTGATCCTATATAGGATAATATAGTCCTATATTGAAAAGAAAAATGCTAAAAGAAATATTTAAAATATGGTAAAATTAAATCATGCAATGATTATAGTAATTTAAAAATCAACTACTAAAAAAAAATTAGATTTAGCATAATAGTCAAAATGCTGAGCAAACTCAAACTCGGAAATAGCCAGCAGTTTGTTCATTGATTTTGGCAGCTGTTTATGCTATTTAATAACAGCCAAAATCATAAAACAGCATGGTCCAAATGGGTTGGAATAAGCAGCCAAATGAACACAGAATCACTTATTGATGGCGTCAGGATGCAGCATTTGCGGCAGCTGAAGGCTATTTAGTCCCTTAGAAAATATACTACTAAGGTTTGTGTGTTTAATTTTATGTTTCTCTATTTATCCCTGTGTATATTTAACTAGAGAGATCTTTTTATAAAGATCCCAACAACTCAGCAAAATAAACAATCAATCACGGTCATTCACAGAGCACAGATCTTCTTGGAAGAGAGTAGAAAAAAACGCCCTATGTGTTCTTTTTGCAAATATGTACATCGGTGAATGCTATCCCATTTCCTATTTATACTCAGTCAGCCTACAGGCTTTGATCTATCCAAGATAAAAGATAAAAGGCTTCATAATAAATAGCTTGAATTAATCTGAAATATTTCTATATTTAAGAAATCTACTAAAGCATGCCTGGCTATCACCTTCCATTCGCTAACATCTGCTGTGGCAAGGGTAGTCACCATTGGTCTGGATCAGAAGGATAAATATTGAATAACAAAACCCAAAGGCTTTTTTTTTTTGTTTTCATGAATGTAACAATAAAATAAAAAATATTTTTCAATATAGTGTTTGTAAATAGAAATGTTCAATATGCATATGATGACAGACTCTAACATAAAGTAAAAACATGCTTTCCCCTTTCGATTTGTTATCACTAACATCACATACTTTTTCAGACCTTACCCCCTGTATGGTTTAAACTATACTCCCACCCCCTTTTGCAGAAGGCACACAATGATTTACAGAGATGAGGAGCCCTGAGCGTTTCCTTGCTGGGACAAGTGGCCTCTATCAAAATGAATATTCTACCAAGATTGCTTTATTTATTTCAAACCCTTCCCCTTCCTATTAAAAAAAAAAACCCAAACAAACAGATTTTTAACGATTACAATCCAACATTGACAGCTTCATCTGGAATGGTAAGAAACCACAGATCCGCTATATATGTCCCTTCTAAAAGACATGCTGGGACAGAGAAGGACAGATTTCTACATTATACCTCTCATTAGTCACACACCCCTCACAAATAGTACTACCATATATCGAAGCATGGGTGCATGACTTTAACCATTTGTGTTACACACAAAGAACAAGCGTACAAGATGCTATTCAGATGGTACCTGACCCCTAACCCTTTAATCTCTCTCTCGTTAAACATCTCCTGACACAATAACATAACATGTTTTTTGCCTAACCATGTCTTTAATTGTCATCCTTCTTCCCATCCCCTTCATCCATCACCAAAAGACAGTGCAGAAATCCACCACCCTAGGCAACATACAGTCATATCACTCTACAGAAGCACTTTCAATGGTTACATAAGTCACAGCCTATAGACGTTTACCCCAGTTTTGATTTCAATTACCCATTCCAGCTGCTAAATTGCATTATAACATAGCAAGGATTAAGCAGGTACAATATCACCCTCAATGCTTTGCATGCAAAAAGCAATCTGGTGTATGGAATTACCAAACTATAAATGAGTGTAATACCCAACCCAGGAGAAAACTCGTGACCCTGATTGTCTTTATATACTTTAGTGTACCATTGAATGAATATTGCACATTTATTCTTTATTCTCCCTCCTTTTTTATTCTATTCCTATTTCATTGTTTCTGTTGTCATTTTGTAATTATTCTTTGCAAAACCTAAATAAAGAATTTGAAAAGATAAAAAAAAGAAATGCTTAGCAAAAAGTACTCCCCACGCTTTTCTTCAACATGCTCTCCAAACCCTGTAAAACAAGCTTTTACGAGTGATGTACTCAAACCTGAACCCAGGTATTAAATAAAATACTCTTATAACATTCAAAGTTGCTCTATTGTCCTCTCTTGGCCTGTACATTCAGGAAAGCAGCATCGTGATGGAGAAAAAAGAGCAGTGTTGAACATGAAAAGCTATGCGGAATTCAATATCCTTGGGCAGTGATACAAATCCCATGTTTTTATGCTGATTTCAAAGATAAACATTTTACTTAACTCCACTACTCTTTTTAAACTAGAAACTTGAATTTGCACAGAGAAACGATTCGGTTTGGCTAAACCTATTTGTTTGAAAATAAAACTTGGCTCGGGTAGTCCAATAGATGTCCGTGCAAAACTAGTAAAAAAATATATACATAATATAATTATTATAATTATTATGTATAGAATTATTATGTATATATTTTGCAGTACACTGATATGGCATATGTTTGTGCCATTTGGTTCACAGATCAAGTAACAAAAAGTAAGTAAAAGAGGGAAATAGAGGTAAAACAGAAAAAAAATCTATAAATATATAAATGTATAAATATAATTTTTTTTTTACTATTCCTCCTTTTTTCCCCTTTCAATTCTCTCTTGATCTGTGAAAAAAAAAATCAACATTTAGTGGCTGTTCCCATAACCTTAATCATCACTTTTCCCATCAATAATCTCTTATTGTGACACCATGGGCCAAACTCCAAATCACAAACTAAATGATCATGCGCAATCATTGCACAAATCTTTTGGTCAGTTATACATCCATGTGACATTTCGGCATTAAATAATTCAGCCGACCTGCTAAACAACCTAATTCGGACGAATGCCAATTTTGTCAAAAACAAGTCCACAAGTCTCATAGAAACTGTTATTAATTACTGTTTAGTATAGTGTATGAAAAGCCTTAACCATTATAAATAATTACTATAGATAAGGCATTGGTTTTGTTATAAATGAATTAACCTGGAAGAAGGGGGGGAGAGAGATGAAAAATCTAAATGCCTTGATTATACATAAATCTCTTTTTATTATTTTTATTGGCATCGGGCCAAAACTACCATAATAGACACTTACATTGTCTACTGACTAATACCAACTAAATGTCTACTTTTCTATAATTTTTTTTCTCGGATGAATTAATTGTTACTTTTGCTACTACATGCTGCTAGTGCAGAGCAACTACATTTCATACCTCGCTAATTGGCAGACTCCCTTCGAAGGACTAGGAACACCATACTGTCCGAAAGAGCAGCTCAATGGAGGAGTGTGCTCCTGTTCTCAAGGTATGGAATTGAATGTATTATTATTGATTCTATTTTGGTATCTATTTATTTATTTATTTTTGGTATTATTATTATTATTATTATGATATTTATAGAGCGCCGTCAAATTCCGCAGCGCTTTACAATGGGTGGACGAACAGACATGTAGTTGTAACCAGACAAGTTGGACACACAGGAACAGAGGGGTTGAGGGCCCTGCTCAATGAGCTTACATGCTAGAGGGAGTGGGGTAAAATGACACAAAAAGGTAAGGATAGTATTAGACTAGTGACAGTTGCAGAAGAGGAATCAGTCAGGAGCTATTAACAGTTTAATTGATACGCTTTTATGAAGAAGTGGGTTTTTAACGATTTTTTGAGGAGTGGAGACTGGGTGAGCATCTAACGGAGGAGGTAAGCGAGTTCCACAGGAGCTGTGCAGCCCTCGAGAAATCTTGAAGGCGAGCATCAGAGGTGGGAGTACGGACAGAAGATAGACGTAAGTCTATAGGGCCTAGACGGGACATACTTGTGTATAAGGTAGGATAGATAGGTGGGAGTGGTATTATCCAGGCTGATCGGGCTAGTTTTGTAGTTGAAACAACTTGTTAGGTCATCGGTTGGTCATTGCTCCCATAATGTGGAAGCTAGCCCTGGAAATCATATACATTTTTTTTCTTTGAAACTAAACACAAACAGCAATGTTCTATTGAATCTGGAATTCTGCCTGGTTGTCTGATGGTTGCGGTAACATAGATAAAATGTAGTTTCGTAAGCAAATCTTAATTATATTGTTTAACTCATCACTAACCATTATTAATTTGTTTCTTAAGTCGCTTAACCTAAACTAATCAGGGCATCTTTAAGCTATCTAGATTCTATAATCGATGCAATAGATTAATTTAATTTTTAAAATTGTGAATTCAAAAACTTGCCAATCGATATATTATTTGTTTGATTCATTTTTCTTTTTTCATTAATTGTTGGATCTTTTGTTTCTTTCTTTATACATGCTATGAATAAATGTTGCTTCCGTTCATCAGAAATTGATTTTGATTGTTTGTCATTATTATCTACAAGACTATATCTGTTTATCAAAACGTGTATGAATGAAATACAAATCCTTTTTTTTCTTGACAAGTTGAATAGACAGTCTCAATGTTCATTGGGCAGGAAGTCCCACTTTACATGTTTGAGTGCATCCAGAAGTCAAGGACCATGATAACACATTTTCTAGATTTTTAACATGAATGAACATTTTTTTCATATTCTCTGAGTGAGCAGAATCTCAGGGTCAATGGGGATTCTGAGAGTCTCACAGTGAAAGAGCTGATGCTCCTTATATCAAAGTGAATGGGCCAAAGAGCACGGAAGTTATACAATTATATTATATGCTGAGTGGACAATATTTCAACCTCACAATTTGCAATTTTCAACTGGTGTGCAAAAGGAGAAATATCTGCTTAAACATAGTTGACACAATTGGATATCTACAAGTTTTGACAAGACAGTGTTTTCTTGATCAGTTGAACTATTATAGAATGAATTAGAAATATGGTACAGTTGGTATTTATTTCCAACTCAATTAATATGCTATTTGTTATACAGAATCTTTCTAATCGACTATAAAGACATATCATTGTTCCCTTGGCTCCCATGGCCTGTGGGACTCCCTTTAGGTCCATGTAGGACTTATCCCTGTGTCTTGTGTTATCTTTTATGCTTGCAGCTCATTCAGACTCTTTTTATAGTCTTAATTATATTGGCCCTTCTAAGGAAAATGGGAGATATTTATCAAAATGTCAAGAAAAGTGATAATTAGAGTCATTATTTTGATCATATCTCTTAAAATGTACTGAAAGTGATCTAAAAAGTGACGGTTTTATTCATAGCACATTTTGCAAGTTCTCACAGAAATTTCCATTTCAGAGCAAACGAATTTAAAGTAAATGAAAAAAAAAGAAACATGAATAGAATACTTTTCTTTCAGAAAATAATTAAATATGTTGCCCAGCTGAACAAAATGGTGTCTATTAAAAAAAATTACCTACACTCAAAAATGGCCAGTGTTAAAAAAAACAATTATAGTTAGGGCACAAAGGCAGCAACGCATAAAAACCCAGACAGGTTTAATAAATTGCATTACAAATTCACAGAAATTTAAATATAAAAGTTTCGGCGACACTTTTACAAATCTCCTTAGTTGTGTTAGTAACGTGATGCCGGTAGGAAATAATAATAATAGCTTGTCCACAGATTGCCTTCTTCATATGTTTCACATGCTGACTGTCCTCTCCATATGAGTATTTATTACAATTTAAAGATGTGAAAAAGGGAAAGTGTTACTAGAGTATAAGGCAGGGGTAGGCTACTTTCAGCTCTCCAGATATTGTAGACTACATCTCTCTTGATGCTTTGCTAACATTATGGCAGCTTCAACATGGATGCTGTCCAGGAGGTGGGAGGGTCTGGGAGGGAGGGTCTGACGGAGATTGGCAGGGATGTGTCAGCTGACCGGAGTTCGCCACAAACGGTTTGTGGCGAACCGTGGCGAACGGTTCGCGACAACACTAGTTGTAAGTGCATTATGGGACATGTAGTCCAAAGGTTGCATACTCTTGGTCTAAGAAAATCCCCTAAATAATTAATGTAGTAAAATCACAGCTTACCACCAGCCTCTCTTGAAGGTTTCCAAATATAAAAAATTATTATGAGATTTGACAGTGTTTACACTTTTGCTCAGCTCTACCTTTTCACCGCAACAACTTTATTCCTGCATCTTCCCTTGTAAACTTTCCCAAATGAACCTACAGCAGAGGAAAAACAAGATTCCATCAGCTGGTTTGTTTAGAAATATTTTTATACACATTGCAAAGAATGTCATGTGTCTTTTCACTCACCCGAGCCAATTATTTCATGAAATTCAATTTCGGACATCTGGAGGTGAAAATGAGAGGGCAAGCTGGCTCTCAAGAGAAGCACGTCTGCTTTTTCTGCAAAACAAAACAAAAATCAAAATTTCCTGTGTAAAACAAAACAATGTAACCCCTTAACCTTTGAAATGCTGGGTTGCAGAGCAGACTTGTAACAAACTGTTCTCTTTTCCTTCTCCTCGTGCTCTGGGAGTTAAATAGGGTCATTGAAAATTTGTTCCTTTTTGGGATTTTGTCCACATTAGCGTTCTAACATGTTTTCTTGGCTATTTTAATGCATCTGTTGACGTTACAGCGAGATTCTAATGACAATCTGCTCGGACTAGACTAATAGAATATTTATGCCAAAAAATATTCTGAGTAGTTGTAGTAAAATTAGCTTAAAAAAAACTGCTATCTGCCATGACTAAATGCTTTATTTTTTTCAAGACATACTGGAATATTTAGTTCCTATCCTTAGATAACCTAAATGGATGTAACAAACAAAATAAAAGTTTAAATTTGTATAAACTAATGTCAAAACAGAACTGTCACTTTTTGTGTTGGAGGAAGCAACATTTTGCAAAAGATTTTCTTGTCCATAAGCGGTAGAAGTATTGCTTTATTTAATGATATCTTCTGATTCTGTTTCTAATGAAGATTTTTATGCAAACAGATTTCATTAAGATATTATCATTATGAGAAATTCAAAAGTGACTGTGGTTGCTTTAGGAACAAGAAGATAAAATCTGAAGGAATTATTAGCAATGAACAGAAGTCTTGTGGTTATATAAGGAATGAGGCCACAGCTGCGTGTTTTGATTAGTAATATATTATTTTATAATGAGTGACCAGCTGTAATACAATAATTTTTAGACCAGCCCTTTCTACTTGGGAGACACTGAAAAGACCAATACCTATGAGAAGCTAGGGTCGATGTCTAAGGTTGGCCTGTGTCGTATGCAAAAGAGACCAGTTGGGTATTCCTATTTAGAATTGACCATCAGTCAAATGATAATGAGGAGCTAAAGCTATTTTCAGATGAAGAAGTTACGGTGTCCCTTTAACAGCCTCCCTCAACACAGAGTTCTCATCAATTAAGATTAAACAAAAAGAGATTTTCTTCGTAGAAAACGTGTTTGGTCCACTGGAGGGCATGTTTGTTAACAAGTTGTTGTTTGTTTGTGAGCGGATCCAAGGCTAATAAGTATGCCCCTTATGACGGTTTTATGTGTCGCCCATAGTGTGGTTTTGGAGGTGACCGAGTCCATATTGAGAGTAAAGTAATCTTTGATTGTGATTTTGATGTTTTTCTTGATGGAGGGGTTATGTAGGAGTGTGGAGTTGAGACACCAAGACCAGGGGCATACTCTGTTGGGAATTGTAATTGTGAGGGATATGTCTGCGTGGTCGGACCACGTGATGGAGCATATGGCAGTTGTGATGACTGAGTCCATGGGGGAGAGAGAGACCAGGAATAAGTCAATGTGGGAGTGTGATTGGTGGGGGTGGGAGTAGAAAGTGAAGTTGAGGGTCATTGGGTGTTGTATCCTCCAAACGTCTATTAGGTGTTGTTGTGACAGGAATGATTGGAGCAGTTTGTCTGCTTGGGCTGTCGGGGGTTGGATGTGGGAGTGTGTTCTGGCCCTTCGTCTGTGTAATCCATCCCTTGTGTGATCCAGCCCTTCCAGAGGCTTTGATGTATCTCCCTTGGGGGTCAATCACTATGCAGTTTACTGGTCATGATTGCCACCCCACTGACCTTGCCCTCTGGGGAGTTTGCAGGGTAGTAGTTATGGAAGTGACGGTTTTTTAGTGGAAATGGTCTGTTGTGTGCGAAGTGTGTTTACTGCTGGAGGATGATGTCAGCACGTGTCCTGTTGGCCCAGCGTAGGAGCTGGTGGTGTTTTGAGGGATTGTTGAGGCCCTTACAATTAATGGATATACATTTGAGAGTGGTTGGCATGTTCAGTGGTGGTCGTGTAGGTGCCTGTCGGTACTTTATAAGGGAACTATTCTTTAGATTTCACTTTGGGGACCCGGCTCCGGCGACGTCCATGGTGGTGTGGGAGGATGGGAGTGGTAGGAGATGTGTGGGGGAGTAGGAGATGGGAGGGGAGGTGGGGGGAGTGAGTGGAGAGAGAGAGAGGAGGGGGGAGAGTTTGAGTCACCGAAGGGGGGGGCTAGGTGGGGTGAGGAAGTTAGGGGGTTGTGGTAAAAACAGTGGCGCAAATCCCTGGTCTTACACCTAGGATCCTAGGGGAACCCATGATTGGCATGTTCCAAGAGGGTATGTGGCTGTCGAGCATTATGTGGAGCAGTTTAAATACATAAAAGAATATTGCATAGAGATAACAGTATCATAACTTGTCACAACAAAAACGTAAGGGGGCCCAAGGCCGAACATATGCGCTTTCTCAGCATTTAGACAACAAATTATAGGCATACTGGAATATATGTGGAACATTCTGAGCGGAGTGGGTTCAAGGCCCTACTGTCCCTGGGGTGACCCCAGTGTTTGAGTGCCTTCAGTGACCCTCCCAGTTCCTGCCCGTTGTCTAGTTGGTCGGAAGGCCCCTAGGTGTCGGGTGTAGGTGTGGGCTTCTGGTGCTCCGGGGGGAGTCCTCTGGCTCCGTTAGATCTTGCACGTGCCCAGTGCCTATGCCCAGTGCCCATGCCGGGTTGCGCTTGAGGAGTGGAGTGGAATCGGAGGGCTGTGCGGTGGGGGAGAATTGGTCACTGGCCTGAGGCAGGTGTGGTTTGGAGATGTGCACTGTAGCACTACGGGGGAGTGATTGGTGGCTGTGGGCTCATCGTCCCCTACCGGTGCGGCCCAGGGGAATAGTAAGGTTGGGGTGGTTGGCCCAGGGAATTTGTCTCTGGTTTAGTCCCTGACTGCCTGGTGAGATTGCTCAAGGTGAATCGACAAGGTGCCTTGCAGGGGTCTGGATCCCGGTAGGGGGGGTTGTAATTAGGGCCCCTTAGAGTGTGCACCAGTGATTTTGGTGCCTGGACAGGTTGATAGTGCAGTTCTGCAGTAGCATGCCCTGGCTGTGTAGAAGCCCGTCTGTGGGGGTGCCCTTCTTGGGGGGTGGGGGTAGTGGGCCAACTTGTATCATAAACCTACATTAGGGAGGTACATGCACATAAAGATATAGAGATGGAAACTTTCAAAGGGTTAAGATGCTATCTGGGGAATAGAGAAAAAGGAGAGAAAAAAAAAGGGGAGACAAAGATGTGAAACAGTGAGTATCATAAAGGGGGGCTAGTCCCTTGTGACCTTATATCAGGAGAGTCCTTAAGCAGTGGGTATCAAGGGAGTGCTCACTCCCAAAGGAGTGTTGAGTACAGTTCAGAAGGTGGCTTGATGAGTGCCCTTGTTTGCCGGGGTTGGTCTCTTGCGTAGGTTTTGGCGCGGCGGGAGGGGGATCTTGCGGCCTCTGTCTTTCAGGTTCAGAGCTCTTCCCAGCTGTGCATCTTGAAGGTGTTGTTGAAGTTCAATGCCTAAGTGGTCGGCAAAGTCCTTCATTTCAGCTACGGAGTGCAGGGTGTAAGATTGATTGTCTTTTCTGGCAACAAGTTTGAATGGGTGGCCCACATGTAGCGCCACTCATGCTGGGTCAGCACGGTGGTGAGAGGCTTTAGGTCTCTTCTTTTATGGAGTATTGAGGGGGCCAGATCTTGAAAGAAATGTAGCATTTGGCCTTGGACTGTGGGTGTGTTGTCTCTCCTGATTTTCATCATATTTTCTTTGGTGGTGAAATGGAGCATTTTTATGATCACATCTCTGGGGTTGAATGAGGTGAGTATTGGGGGGCACAGGGCAATGTGCACTCGCTCCATCTTGAGCTCCTGGTCGGAGTTTTCAGGGAGTAGAGACTTGAAGAGTCCTGTAAGGGTGGGGAGCAGCATTTTGGCCCACCGATTTCGGTAGGCCCCTATTCGAATGTTGCTCCAGCGGGATCTGTTGTTGAGATCCTCCAGTTGCAGGATCTGAAAAGGTCTTGGTCGTCAATTGCAATTTTGGTAAGTAGGTCACTGACCTTGGCCTCTGTGTGATTCGTCCTGGAGGTGAGTGCTTCGACATCGACCTTCGACGTCGACTTTGATGTCTGCCACTTGTCTTTCCAGTTCTACAGCTGTGTAAGACTTGACGTCCTCCGTGGCCTCCCTCAGCAGTTTTCGCCATTCTCTTTTAGTGAGAGGGGCATCAGGTTTCGACATGGTCTCACTTTCGTCTGTGTCTAAGCCTGAGCCTGTTACACCTTGGTTCGAAGATGGTCTCCCGTGCGGAATAAAGATGCCACCAGTGGCGTCTGTTTTTTTTTTTTTTGTGCGCCCCATGTTTCTCAAGGTCAGTGGGGTTAGTGGCTGTAGGTTTTGGGTGGAACTTCAGCTGGATGTGCAGAATGTTTGCGAATGGAAGCAGATTAGAAACTCGGGGGAAAGAGAGCTAATGGCTCACATGTCTTTCTCCATGAGAGGTCAGGCTCCACCCCAGTTCTGCAGCTTTTTAAAGATTTAAAGTTGCAGTTAAGCGGAAGAGCAATGATTAAATTGCATTTTATGAAACTCACAGATATTTTTGCTAGTATTACATGTGGGTTTTAATTTGGAAATTTCACTGTGTTTTTCATCTTCACACAGATAAACCATGGGAAACCCCCATAGCCATTTCATAACGTGTGTATACTGCTTTTTAAGAGTGAACATACATAGATACACGATATATAGATACGCGATGTAACATGCAATTCATACATAAATGTAGTATATATGAACATACGCTACTTTATTCCAATGTGGATGAAACTACAGGATCAGAGAGAATCAGATAGAGATTGGAGAATAAGGGAAAAAAAAATATTTTGGTTAACATGCCAGGTAGCTATTGATTACCTTTAGTCATGCTTTTAATTTTCCCAAGAGGAGACGGAACGGATACATAGGAAACATCTAAAAGAAATATAATGAAATGCTGTGATTGAAACATGCCCCTTTAAATGGCTTCCACCAACAATTTTACTAACCAGGCTCAATACTGGTAAATGGGATTTCATGCAATATGTTCTGATTCTTGAAATAAAACCTTGTTATCAACCCTTTTAGCACGTTAACTCTGCATGTGGGAAAATAACACAACTATTATAATTTTGCTTTATTCACAAGAAAAAAAAAATATTTACTAATTTCCCTTTCATGAAGTAATAAATGAATAGTACTAATATTACTCCCTGAACTGTGACCAAGGTCTTATTTAAGCAAAGTTGGTGAAACCATTCGGTTGTTCACTAAACTGTGCATCATCAGCAACTGAACATTTTCTTTATAGTTTTGGCTGAAGTAGTAAATCTGGAACCATGAGTTGAAGAAATTTTCTGATTTGATAATTGTTAACCTAAAATCTGGAGAAAAACCCTTCATTATTACCTGTCTTTACTCTTGGGTGCGGGCAATGACTATAGTATTCATTAGCCCAAATCCATCCCCAAACCAATCACCTGTGTACATTTAGTGAACATCCCTGCCTGTTCTATCACCTGGGAACTTTTACATATTGTATTATATCTAATATTACTAATCTGCCCACCTTAGAAGCACAATGAGTGGGATTCGGTTTTCTTGAATTATTGGCCATGGACTAATGCTCCATATTGCCCATTTGATAAAGCAACTCTGCAACAAAGTTGTTACTCTGTTTGCAATAACTCTTTACCAGCCAACAAAAATAAATCTATTAGTTAGTATTTTTATTCTTATTTTTATTTTGTTCTTTTATTTTTTTTCTTCATTTTTTTATATTTTCAGTTACATCAAATGCAAGACTGTTCTGGCACAGCCTGGCATCTAATGCAAATTAAGTCTCATGCATCCATGCATGTCATGCTAGAACTTGCAAATGAGCATGAGCAATAATGTAGGTTTTCTTGTTAAAGGGACATTTTACATCACTAAAATGCCATGTAGTGGGTATAATGCCCGCAGTTTCTTGGTTTAGTAAGTTCAGTAACGATTTCACTTTTTACCAGGGATCCACCAGATGCCACTCCACACCTACTCTCTGCTGAAAGGAGCTTCCATTAGTTTTCCTGCAGCTGATAATTCTCAGCCAATGAGCTAAGCCATGTAAGACCGGGCTTAGCTCAATGAAGAGGACAGGCTTGGTGGACCTCAAGTGTTCCTTTAAACCTATTTCTGGCATCTCAAGAAGATGGTGACACCAAATCATTAAAAAGTGCAGTGGAGGTAAGTTTGTTTCTAATTACCTCTGGTGTACACCTGACAAAAGGAACTGCTTCAACATAATTTGAATAACAGAGTAACTGTGACAAACAGGAAGGTGACATGTCCTCTTTAAGTGCAACTTTCAACCACGACAATGAAAAACTTGATTCAGACCAGGATTGGACCAGAAGTACAGTGGTAAAGTGTACCAGAAGAAATCTATTAAAGCAAATTGACTCATACTGCGAATAAATATTTTATTTCAGATGAGTATAAAAAATTGCAAATTGATGGCGGCAGTCTGAGCCCTGGTTGCATAGCTAATGATTAAGGATTAAGGATTAGTTATACTAATCAATATGTCCTTTACATAAACACGCAACGGAAGCCTTTGGCCATTTTTGTACTTATAGCTGTTTTGAGTTATGTTAGTGAAGGGCACACAGCTCTTAAAATAGAACATATTGATGCTAAATACCTCCACCAGGTTGAGAATACTCATTACAGGGAGATTCATCCAAGGGCCGCTTATAATGTTTCAGTAGCGTTACAATTCCATCGTGACCTGGAAAACAGCAGAGAGGATTCTCTGTGAGGTTTTAACTTGTCATTTTAGCCCTTGTGGGCTCCTTCTGTCAGCAACATCAAATAGCTTTCAACTGTCATGCATTGGCTGGGATCTCTCAATATGCACTGAGTGACTGTCTGCGAAAAGACACAGAAGAAATAAAGGGTAAAGTTTTAATTTGGCTCAGCTGTTGTTTTCTTTTTTCCCCAGCCTGTTCTGACACTTTCTTCTTTCTTTTGCAAGATTAACCTTTTCGTCTCTCAACGGTTGAATTTCAGCTCTCATTATTTAGAGCTTCAGTCAATAGAAGATGATAAAAGGGAAAAAAATATTGAAAATACTAACTGATGCTCACAGCAGACAGAATAGCTGGCACATTGATGAAAATAAAAACAATATAATATCAAGTTAAGGTTCTTTAAAGGCCTGAGTACTAGACTCGTGTTAACCATTTTTGTGCTAAAGCATTGTCTGGTAATAATTACCAGTAATTCATTGTTGGAACTAGGCGTTCTCTGTCCGTTCTGAATTATTGACATTTCTCCAGAGCTCAAAAACTGTTATGCTTTCTGTGTCATGATGAACGAAAAGCACTATAATTCACGATGAGTGTACAAAACATTGGGAACACCTTCACAACAATATTGACTTGCCTAAGTTTTACTCACAAAACAACCTTACTTTATCTGTACCTGTTCATTTAATGATTCCCGCAGTTGTGACAAATTTGTTGGTGGTGTGTCTTGGCTCCAGATTGCTTGCTCACCTCACCTCACCTCACAGATGCTCTGCTGGATTGAATTTGGTGACTGAGCACCTTCTGCGTTAAGCTGAATTCACTTGCTTGTCAAAGAAACCATTCCTGAGTAATCCTAACTCTGCTGGAAACATCTGCTACCATATAAGAATGTACCTTATTGGCAACGATGTCCAGATAACTAGTGGTAATAAAATGTTGTTCCTGTTTTATTTATATGAAGGGTCACAATTTGCCAATCGTTAGTCCTCCCATCAAACCAGAATTAATTAGACCATGCAATGTTTTTTCCAGTCCTTCGAATACTTCCGTATCTTGTGTTTTGCTAAAAGTGTCCGTCGTAACCCATTTATTTAAAGGTATATCTAGTTGTGGAACTCTTAGCACCAAAGATGCACTAGGCAGGTTGATAATTAACTGATACCTGTTGTTCTATACAATATGTGTCATCCTGATTCCTAAAACCATTTTAATCACTATTTAGACATTGACTGACAGGGTTATTTTTTATAGTGAGAATTGACAGGAATTCAAATTAAAGAGAATTTTACATTTAAAGGAACTCCATGGCGTTAGGAATAAAAATGTGTGTTCTTAATGCTATGGTGGTTGGCCCCTGCTGCCAGGATTAAAAAGGTGCGTTTATGGACCTTTTCTCCATCGCAGTGATGGTCTCTTTGGGAAGCTCTGCCTCTTTGGTGAGATCATCGAGCTCGATGATCTCAACCAATCCAATACTTTCTTATAGGAAAGCATCGGGAGGCTAGAGTGCATGCACGGCAAAATGCTGCTCTGCTCCAATCAGATGGTCTCTCTGATATTACCGTTCAACAAATGCTCAAACAAATGGGGCTGTAATCCTGGTCTGTGAGTTGCTTCTCCTCATATGCTTACAGTTGACTGAAGTAGATTTACCAGATTGATAAAAAGATCTTGAACTCCAAATACGTCTTGTAATTTCTGTGAATGCCATAGAACTTTATCCACGTACAGTTCATTCTTCCTATTTTTATTCTCATTCCACGTTTAAAGTAATACAGACATACTGTAAACAAATGTAAGTATTTTTATAAATATATATGTCTAAATATGTATGTCTTGCAGTTGTATTTACTAATTTAGAATAATGTCATACTTTTATCTGACATATTGTTTGATATTCTTTATATTTTCTGACCCACGCTGGACCTCAGCTACCTTAAAGGACTACTATAGTGCCAGGAAAACATACCTGTTTTCCTGGCACTATAGTGCCCTGAGGGTGCCCCCACCCTCAGGGACCCCCTCCCGCCGGGCTCTGGGGAGAGGAAGGGGTTAAAATCTTACCTTTCCCCAGCGCCGGGCGGGGAGCTCTCCTCCTCCTCTCCTCCTTCATAGCGACGTCATTGGCTGAATGCGCATGCGCGGCAGGAGCCGCACACGCATTCAGCCAGTTCATAGGAAAGCATTTGCAATGCTTTCCTATGGACACTGGCGTCTTCTCACTGTGATTTTCACAGTGAGAAGCACGCAAGCGCCTCTAGCAGCTGTCAATGAGACAGCCACTAGAGGCTCTAGAGGCTGGATTAACCCTCAGTGTAAACATAGTTTCTCTGAAATTGCTATGTTTATAAAAAAAAAGGTTTAACCCTAGCTGGACCTGGCACCCAGACCACTTCATTAAGCTGAAGTGCTCTGGGTGCCTATAGTGGTCCTTTAATGATGCATTGCATTCTCTTTTATGGTACGCTCATAGCTTCCCCTGGAATTACCTTGGTTGCTTATTTTATGGAAAGAAAATGCATTTGTAATGTTCATAAAGTGAAATACTCAAGCAAATATTCATAGCGTTTCCTGTAAGCCTTACTTGTTCCTAGTCAACATCTGCAAAGAATATCTGCTTTCTTTAGTTCTTTCAAAAGTAAATTATTGCTTTTATGCTTTGGAATTGTTTACATATATTGGTGGATAGCAGAAAATGCTCTTTTATAGAGGACAGGGTCCATTCTTAGGCATATTCCCCTTTTAATCTACCCAGAGTCGTGTAAAATGAATGACACATAAAATGTGTTCTTGATATTACTTTTGTAATTCATAGTGTCTGACCTTCCATTTCCCCTCAGGCAGGTAAAATATATATTATTTGATACTGTGTCAGCGGATATAAAGATAATTGCATCAACCTCTGTGCCCAGTTCTCTCTAGTTTCATCCTGATTTAGCACGCTCATGTTTTAGGTACATTGACTGTGAAAAAAAGTTACCGTCTCCATCTAATGAAATTTAGTTGAGCGTACTCATTTTATATGGCAAGAAGTGGATATTTTTCCTATCAATGCTGTCAGTTCACTGTTTCATGATCCCACCAGAAGTGATATTGGACAATCAATCTTTCTATTAAGGTTTTACGACACATCAATTTGTATACCTTTCTCGTAAGCCCACATCAGACACGTCTGCTCATCTTTCTCGCCGCTAGATCTACTGGGATCGCAAGCCACCAGATTCATGTCTGCTCCGTTGTCAAGCAAAAACTGAACGAGGCGGATGTGGCCATGATAGCAGGCACAGTGTAATCCTGAAAACATTGGGGAGAGAAGTGTCTTCAAGAAAGATTCATATTACATGAGGATAATAGAGGCGTACTGAAGCACCATAAAACCAAGATTGATACTCTTCCTGGGAAAACATATTATACAGCAAATTACAATGTGGTGAAAGGACAATATGATTTTATTTTAAAACAGCCAACGTGTTGGTACTTATTCTGCCAGCAGGAAAGAATCAGATTGAATGATAGTCTCAAAACAAAAATAATACATTGAGGGAAGAAAACAAGTCATTGTAAAGAGTAGATAGGGATCCTTAAGAAGAATATTGAAAGGATGATAATTCACGTCCCTTTCAATTTTACTTTGAAGAGTTAATTTTGTTTAACTTTTTAATGTAACCTAGTAATGTCACCACCAGGGCTTCTTTATGATCGATCTAAATTGTTTTGTCTATTTCATCTCACTGAGATATTGAACTAAGCTGGTATGACTACTGGAAAAGTCTTCTCATTCTTCCTGTCTTCAGAGGTCAAGAAGTAAAGTCCCATTAAGTTGGGTAATAATACAGTTTCACTGCTAGATCATACTTGAATATCAGAGAAAGGCAAATATTTGGTCCAGTTCACATTGTTTTATATTATTATTTTGACAGAACAGTTTATTGCAGAGATGTGTTGTGGGAAACACACACTAGGGTTAATTTACTAGATAGTGAGATAAGGCGAGTTGGCAACAGAGCTAAGAAATCTAGGACAGTGTAATAGAGGTGGAATAAAAGTTTGCATCTTAAATGGACACTTTAGTCACCAAAACAACTTTAGTTTAATAAAGCCGTTTTTGTGTATAGATCATGCCTCTGAAGTTTCACACCTCAATTATCTGTCATTTAGGCGTTAAATCACTTTTGTTTCTGTTTATACAGCCCTTGCCACACCTTCCCATGGCTGTGACTGACACAGCCTGCATGACAAAAATTTGTATTTTTTTATTTCAAATCAGATGTAACTTACTTTAACAGTTTATATCTCCTGCTCTGCAAAATTAACTTTAATTACATACAGGAGACTCCTGGAGGATCTATCAAGCTATTAACAGAGCAGGAGATAAAAAATGTAAAATTAAACAGAATTTGCAATACTGATGTACAAACATTAGATGACTCTTTAGAGTAAGTGTTTTGGAAGGCTGTGCAAGTCACATGCAAGGAGGTTTGGCTAGGGCTACATCAACAAAGTGATTTAACTCCAAAATGACAGAGAATTGAGCCGTGAGACTGCAGGGGCATGATCTATACACCAAAACCACTTCAATAGGCTAAAGTTGTTATAGTGTCCCTTTAACACACTATAACAAACAGTTTAGCAAACAAACACAATCTTTCATGTCTTGGGGCAGTTCATAGGATTTTTTTTTTGTATGATGTGTGTATGACAGTTGTCTCTCTACTTTTGGAAGTGTGCTTTCAGTAAAATAATTCAGCTGATTTACATATTCATATAAATGTTGTTTGGATGTTTATTTACAAGCTTTTGTTACAGAATTACTATTTCATTATGCTGCTGCTTAACATTAAATTATAATACTAGAAATAAAACTGGAGTAAGATTTGTGGTCTCAGTCACTCTAAATGCAATAGATCTTTAGAGCCAGGAAGCCTTGGAGCACTGTATTATCTGTTTTTCTTTACTGAAATAAAATCAGAGAAGCCGGAGATTTGTGCCATGGTTTCACAGATTTGACGACCTGGGAATCATATGATGCAACACCATGTCTTTCTCTGTCTGTAATTAGAAACATTTCTGTTATGCATCACCTGCATATCTCAAGTTATCTTTGAAAAGCCCTCCTTAGGCACCGAAACTCGAGAAATCATGTTTTCACAATTATCCCAAAGTTCACAGCTTAATATGCAAATGAGCACAGACAGGCATTGTGTTTCTGAATTCATTCTGCATTTCTGCAGTTTCCCATAGCAATGAAAACCGTTTTAAACACAACTTTTTTTTTTAACCATAACGTGGGTTGTGGTCCAGATAGTGACCAGAAACGAGCCATGAACTGAAGTTTTAACCGTGTGAGTCTCATCAGCATGGCACTGGTTTTGGTCTAAAGTCTCTCTAAATGTGTATAGCTAGGTTCCAAAAAAGATTATGATGAGGTCACAATCCCTACCACACAATCTGGGTAATAGAAAAGAAAGTGCGAGAGAGCCATCTGCGTCAACCCCCCACCCCACTAGACCATCACATCCAGGCCACATTAAGCACAAATATAAAATAAGTTATTGCATGTAGGGGAAAGGCTTACTGAAAATTGACTGGTACATTGAAAATATATATGCAGGGATTCCCACAGCATTTTGGTCATATGTCATCTTTTTTAATGGGATGTTTTCAGGAAAAAGAAAGTGGGTCGCACGAGGTAGATAATGACAAAACCTGGAAATAGAGGATTATATTTATTCACCCAATTCTTAGCTGATCTCTGTCCAAAGCTACATACAGCCTAATGCAAACATTATTTTTAAACAGGACTAGGTTATCGCTGGAGCTGCCTGAAGAAGCACAGGCATTGAAGAGTGAATTCCATAGAAATTAGTTTGATATCATGGCGTGCCGGGAGGGTTCGGCACGACTGACTCACTCGCTGGACGCCACGTGTTTCTTGGAGCGCTGGGAGTGAGGGATGCACTTCACCTACCTCCCCGTGGCCGATTGTCTCCTCCACTCCTCTGCGGCATGCCATTGGCACAAGGCACACCGCTGCCTCTCCAGTCTCCCTGGGCCCCGCAGACATTCCACGTGGGTTGCGGTGTGCGGGGAAAGGGACACAAACTCTGCCTGTCCACCAGTGTACCTCCCCTCTGGTGGGCGGACTAGGTGGGATGTATGCCATGTACTCCACACTGCCCCAGGATTACCCCATGCTATCATAACCTATACAGGTTTTCCAAGAAGCAGTGTGGGGAACAGTGGCTTTCAGTTAACAAATGGACATAGCAGCCCACCCATGCTCTGTAAAGCCTATCCAAGGAGAAACACGTTAAGTGTGTTGTTTATAACTTTTTTATCACTATTTTATTTTATTATATATTGTATTACTTTTATTATTTTTTAATATTAAAGTACTTTTTTAATTGGACCTAACTTTGCTGCTGTTGGATTGTTTGGAGCTATATCCCTGGTGGGGATCATACCACCCAAGCGCTTTGGATTGAGCAAACCGGAACTTGCTCTTTAGCATGTGAGTAAGTTTAACTTATTTATTTCTGCTTGCAGTCCTTTTTACGATGTACACTATTGTGGCTCTGTTTGTTTATCTCCACATATACACGGACGGAAGAATTTATATTTACACCTGTATCCTTGAGTGAGGATCATACTACTTCAAGCGCTATCAGAGGAGCCAGGTTTTATTGCTCCATTACACGTGAGTGTATATTTTATAGTTTTGACTTACCCTTGTTTCATAGTTCTACATACTTCCCCATATACTATTTTTATATGTTTATTTTTTATGAGGATACCCCCTACCACACCTATAATTCGAAGAATTACCTCTGCACTTGATCCATAGGCGGGGATTATTCTGCCCTGGCGCACATACTGGAGCTGTAGTGAAGCTCCAGGAAAGTGTCAGTGCACATCTTTTATCTTACCTATCACCACTACAGTATTAAATACTACACTATTATTTCTTCTCTGGTTCTGTCCACAGATACCTTGTCAAGGATTACTGAAACGCTGCACCTACCCCCCTGTTTTAATCCAGTTTTCTGATCAGAAAAGAGAGACTCCGTATTGGTGTTCAAGCTGCTTTTGGACTATTATCACTTTGTTTCCACGCTAAATTTATTTTTGTGCAAATATATATATAAGTATGTAATTTTACTCTAAGTGTATTTTTATATCAATATATGTATATATTAATAAAAATACACTTAGTATGACGTTATATATAATATATATATATATATATATATATACACATATATATAACCATATTATATATAATATATATATATATATATATATATATCTTATATATATATATATTTTATTTAGAAACTGTAGATTAATTGAGGCACTCAGTACAAGCAGAGCATCGGAAGCCTGCCTGATGGCTTCTAATGCTCTTCTCTACACTGCCAAGCGCCACGTAGGTCAACCCAGAAGTAATCGCTCCTGTCGGAGCGATCACTCGGGTGTCCAGCAGTGAGAGGGGTTATTGTATGATGCCTCGTACAATAGCCTTCCAGTGCTCAAAGCCTTCAAGCGCTCAAATTTGCCGCTGATGTATCAGGTACATCCGCGGTCGGGAAGGGGTTAAGCACAGACCACGTTAGGGTCTGTGCTCAGTTGTTTAGTTGTTCCCCTGGAGTACAGAGTCAGATTCTACCTGAAGTGAGTTGATTACCATCACCTGTGGATTCCCTGAATCAACTCTTATCTACCTGAATTCTGCCTTAAGTCTTAGTGAACCCCTGCAATGCTGTTTCAACTGTGGTTAACCCCTGCAATGCTGTCCAAACTATGATTTATCTCCTGCAATTCTACTACAACTTCAATCAAGCCTTTCTTCATTTGCCAAGTGCTGGAACTCTGGTAAAAGACTTTATTTTTCCTTAAAGACTTTTATTTCTTCTGAAGGAATTGCTTTATTTACCATTTATACTTGCATTGGGACTTTTGCATTATATTTATTTGTTTTCAAAATGAAACCTTTTAATTCAGTGTCTGTGTCTGTATAAAATCTCTGCATACCAAGCCCATTCACCCCAAACCCGTGACATTAGAATATAACTCTGTTCTCTGAGTCTCCAAGAGGACACAAGACTGTATCTTATCTTCTATTGTGTCATTAAGCATACGCACACGTTCCATAACTCTATCTCACCTGTATGTCCATCTCTTCCTTGGTGATTAATGTTTACAATGTTTTGATCAAGAATAAATTTTATCATCTCAATGTTCTTTCCATAGGTGCATGCACTGCAAAAGAGGATGTTTTTTAGTTATATTTTCATATTGTTTGAGCCCTAATATCAGATATTTTATATGCGGTAACCTCGAACACACAAGTAGACCACAACATTAAATATACTACACATTGTGCATTGGTAGCAACAATTGGAAAGTTATTTACCGTATTTTTCGCTCCATAAGACGCACTTTTTTTCCCCTCAAAAGTGAGGGGAAATGTCTGTGCGTCTTATGGAGCGAATGTAAAGCTTTACTTACCTGTCTTGGAGCATGGGCCGGCTTCACAGCGCGCTCCGCGGTCCAGGAACTTCTATTTCAGGTTCCGGTTTCCGGCGGGACTGAAAGGAAGTGCACACTCAGTGTGCACACTTTCTTTCAGTCCCGCCGGAAACCGGAACCTGAAATAGAAGTTCCTGGACCGCGGAGCGCGCTGTGAAGCCGGCCCACGCTCCAAGACAGGTAAGTAATTATGGGACAATGGCGGGGGGGACACTATGGGAGGGAAAGTGCACTATGGGACAATGGGAGGGGGGGACACTATGGGATCAGAACACTAATGGACAAGGGGAGGAGGGGTTAAAGAACACTATGGGACAGGGTAGGAGGGGTTAAAGAACACTATGGGACAGGGGAGGAGGGGTTAACAATCACTATGGGACAGAGGAAAGGGGGGTTAAAGATCATTATGGGACAGGGGAGAAAAAAAAATATTCTGAACAAACTGTCCCATAGTAAGAAACACTATGGAACAGTTTGTTCAGAATATTTTTTTTTTCTGGGTTTCCTCCTCTAAAAACTAGGTGCGTCTTATGGTGAGGTGCGTCTTATGGAGCGAAAAATACGGTATATGCTACCAACCTATCTCTGGTATCCTATACATACTGCAGATCTGTATACTATAGGACCAGGCTGATACTAAATAAGTGAAATATTCCATTCTAGAGTGATGAAGAGAACATTCACGGCAGAGTACATTCTGTAAGGACTGTATTGTTACGACTACAGAGACTCTCAGTGACATTCATAGATTGTCCTGAATAAACTGAAAATAAGAATGGCCCTTTGAAATGTAATCTCCACTATTTGTTTAGATAGTGTTCCAGTTATAATTTGGATTTACCTGTGAAAGGCTGTTTCACTGAAAATGTTCTCCTTTGGCAGACTTTCTGTGCCAGATAACTGAATTAGATCCTTTACAATCTCATATTTCCCATTGTAACAGGCTCTGTTGACGAAGGTGGAGACAGCAATCATTATTATTATTTTTATTGGTAAACGGTCACCAAATTCCTCAGTGCCGCACAGCAGGTAAACAGAACACAATGTTACTTGTGACAAAACAAATTTGGCATTCAGGAAAGGGTCCTGCTCACAGAATTTTAGATAACAGTATAGAGTAATCATTATGAAGTGCAGGTCACCACAGACTTAGAGGTGCAAATGGGTATTTCTCGGAGTATACGTAGCTGTATAAATATCTATCCCCATAAGTAAAAGGCCATAGGCCTGAATTTGTGGGAGGATTTTTCCCTATATAAACTCTTCTTCTCCCTCTGCTTACCTATGCCATTTCCTGTGTGAGTGAGAGGTTGCCAAGACAACCATCACTTCCATTCTAGTCTTTCCCGCCATATTTTATTACTCCAGCTCGAAGTTCTTGCCTTCTCCGTCTTCAACCCGGTTCCAGTATCGCAAGACACTGGCTTCTGGCCACAAGACCTGCACGCCTTCTTATGTACCCGTGGGAACATCCTTTCACGTTGTTCCCACGTTCGGGCCTACCAAACGCGGGGATTGGCTCCCTTTGCTCACATACACTTGTACCATTAGTTTATTACCATTCGTTTAGCTTCGTATAATTATCCCTGTGATTCTTACTCATACTCACGTTTTTAGCTTGTTCTAATACAGCCCGTTTATTCACTTACTTTGTTCATTCGTTTGATTCAAGCCGTACATTCATGTACTTTCCCGTTCTTACGTCAGTTGAATCATATGCTCATTCATTTAATTCTTAGACTGCTTAGACACTGACACTTTATTTTTCATTTTCAGCTGTTCAGTTTAAATCCAAAGCACGGTTCAATTCACAGATGCATTCGTATGGTTTTACATGCACCATTTAAATATAGTCTATTAAAACTTTCCAGTTTGTCTGGGATACTGTTCACAAGATACTATTACTAAGTAGTCACACACAGTTGTTAATATTTACGCCTGCTCAATAGGTTAAACACTATTTCAGTATACATGTCTTCATATACATATTTATATATATTTCCTCAATTCGGTACTCGTGTTGTTCTCCTATCAAACCATGTATTTTAGGTGCCTATATGAATTGTTAGCAATTTTGCTAGTGAAACCGATGACAGAGGTGTTCTTCCAGCAATCTTGTTTCAGGTATTTTCATTTCCTTACGTTCATATGTTTTGTTAGACCGGTACATTAAGGCCTCGCACTGCCTTTTACGTTTACACGTTGTGCTCAGTTAAGAGGCTTGTCTCATTGCATCGGACCCACGTTTAGGTCCTCAATACGTTACAAAGATCTTCTGTTGTACTATCTGTTTTCCAGCTTTAAAAATTACTACTTTAGACAAACACCGATCAGGTAATTCTTAATTTCTCTTCAACTATTCGGTAAAAAATATTTGTCATGTTCTTTTACTCACAAGTATCTTAATTAATTTATAGGTGCACTTAACAGACCCCTCTCTGGTGATAGTACATTCTCATCAGCTCTGTTTAGGGTACGTTCTGTATATATACACTAAGATATAATCCAGTACTTCACTTGTCATAGGTTACTTGTTGATCTTTTTTTCAGAAAGGTGTCGTTTCCAGCTGCATCCTCCCTCCAGCTTTCCTACTCTGTTTCTATTTTTCAGCCTATTTAGATACGTACGGTTCGCTGCTTCTTGTAAGACAAGCCCCTGCTAGGGATAGAGCACTGGCTGCAAGGGTTAGGAGCTGGCCTTACTATTTTGCTTAAGTTACTGTTCCCATGAGACCAACTCCCCACCTCTTGCGGAGGTATCGCCCACACGGCTCCATGTTAGGTTAAAGGAACACTATAGTCACCTAAATTACTTTAGCTAAATATGGCAGTTTTAGTGTATAGATCATTCCCCTAACAATTTCACTGCTCAATTCACTGTCATTTAGGAGTTAAATCACTTTGTTTCTGTTTATGCAGCCCTGGCTATGACTGACAGAGCCTGCATGAAAAAAAAAAAAACTGGTTTCACTTTCAAACAGATGTAATTTACCTTAAATAATTGTATATTAATCTCTAAATTGAACTTTAATCACATACAGGAGGCTCTTGCAGGGCCTAGCAAGCTATTAACATAGCAGGGGATAAGAAAATCTTAATTAAACAGAACTTGCAACAAAGAAAGCCTAAATAGGGCTCTCTTTACAGGAAGTGTTTATGTAAGGCTGTGCAAGTCACATGCAGGGAGGTGTGACTAGGGTTCATAAACAAAGGGATTTAACTCCTAAATGGCAAAGGATTGAGCAGTGAGGTTGCAGGAGCATGTTCTATACACCAAAACTGCTTCATTAAGCTAAAGTTGTTCAGGTGACTATAGTGTCCCTTTAATTGCCTTATATCCCCTTCTGCAGGGGTCGTTTAGAGTGTCATGTGCCACAGCCATTAGCATTTTTACTCCACACTGTCACTGAGAGACCAACATCCCGCCACACCGATTGTGGCCACATTTCCCCACTTGCCAAATCATAGGTAAAGCCTCTCTTCGCCACTTGGAAATTAGCAGGGACTCACCTGTCATGGAGCAGTTAAGTTCTTCGCCACCGGCATTAGCTAGCAAGCCAGTTCTATAAACGGGATATCACCATGGGTTTTCAAAATAGTATTTAATTTACTAATCTCTGGTTACCTTCGCTAACTCCCTTCTTTCAGCCATTCAGGAACCATTTCAGAATATCATGAGACACTTTTCCTTCCCCACTGCACACAGTTCTGAAGGTACAACACAATTTAATTGAGTCACACTTGGCTTTTATGCATGTCACCGTGCAAGTGGTTTTCATCTCAAGTCACCAGGGTTCATATCCCAGGAGTCTCTGTACATGGGAGCGAAAGCGTTGGAAAGGTGGTCGTTGTCCCTTTGTCTCTCAGGTACAGAAAGCCCGCCACACAAGCAAGGGGTCTCTCATCCCAATGGACAGTGGTCAAATCCCAGAAGCCTCTGTACCTGAAAGCCAAGACATGGAAAAAGGTATCCCAGCACAGAAAAGCCTGCCAAAGTAACCAGTGCCCAAAGGCATCCCCACCAGGGCACCTTCCCCGACCACTCTCCGTTCCCAAGACTCCGGTGCTGAAACCTGTAAGACACGCATCTCGTTTCAGGATACAAATGCTCCCCCTCATTGGCGTTCGTCTATACGAAAGGGCGGAGCATTTATTAATTACTTCCCTTGCGGTTTCACACTTATGTTGCAGGTGCAAACGTTCTGATTAATTGTGGGGAACATTCTAATGGGGCACCGGGAGATGAACGAGTCTGGAAACAATCCAGGAATGCTCCCCCTGGCTGACGTTCGTCTGTACTATAGCGGCTACCCAGGGGATCCCTCCTTTCGCAACGATGATCGAGGTGAGAACGTTCTATTTGAATGTTCTAACTGGCGTTCTAAATGGGATATGGGGGTGGTCCTTGTTCGGGAGACGAGTGAGTTAGTTTTGCTCTCCTGAACAGGGCGGGGACACAGTATATGCAAATTACAGGGAAACACACACAATATAGACGGCTCTTCACGAATAGGCAGTGGTTCTGCTACAAACCTATTCAGTGCTCAGTCTAGTGAATACCTCTAAGAGATAAAACATTTAATATAAGTCAATAAACTTACAGGTGCAATGGGGTATCTCCGTAAATGTTCACAACGTGAGGCTGGACGTCTGAATTATTTTGCAGAAGAAACTTTACAATTTCACGATGACCAAATCGTGAGCAGAAGTGAAGAGGTACGTGGTCTTCATTGTCTTGGGCATTTACTGTAAAGGAAAAGATAACTTATTGATCAATAAACAACAGTAACTCATCTCTCTGTTGTAGATCATATTATCACATATCATATAATGAGCGATGCCATCTGTGCATTATTCTTTGTAATATGACATAAATCATGAAAGCTGGTGGTCCCTAATCTCAATGTGACTTTGGTATATTAAACAACCCCTCCCCTCCACCCACTTGTCTCCCCACAAAAAGTTAAAATAGTTATTTAAATGTGCCAAGGGATTTGGAATAGTGCACATGTAAAACATTATTTTGTGTATGTATTTGGACTGATGAATACTGTAGCTGTTGTTGTTGCCGCCCAGGAGAAGTAGGAGTTTTAGGTATTTGTATTGGCTTTGGTACATACGTTACCTGGTCTGCTTGAGGTTAGTGGGAGTTATGCTCCCCTTTAAATACCGCCCTTTCTCAATAATGATATTTCAGTAACAGTATATATTAAACTGTGCACCAAACCCTGCAATCTGCTAAATGTAAGCATTGCTGTTTGAGTGAAAAGGCGATGGTTACCTTTGTCAGGCAGTATTCGTCTAATGGCTGTCAGACAATCAATCAGTCAAACAGACTGTCACTAGACCCACGTTCAGCATCAGCCAACACTTGGAATGCTTGTTGTAGAGAACCAATGGATTCAATCATTCTGTATTAAAATGATCAATTGGGGGCCCTTTGTCAACCCACAATCCATAATCCCAGAGACTAGAGAATGTAAGGTAATACAATATCTAATGGAATGGAGCATCCCTGACTAATTCAGTGTTAAAATATTTTAATGTTTTAAAACAATGCAAAGCATTGCCAATAACATGCAATGATTTTAGTCGTCATATAACTCTTTCTATCTATCTATGCAATTTATGAATTGTGCCACTGCCTTCTTATGAATATAATGCTTTATTAAAGGTGACAATTTAAGCTCAATATTTTAAATGCAACATATTAAGCATGGTCTTTGTATATTGACATCTGCCTGAATTGATAGCTTCCAAAGACCGGATAAAAGCAGATCCCTAAATTATATATATATATATATATATAAATATATATAACAAAAAAAAAATCATAAACCTAACTCGTATTTCCTTTGCGAAAAATACTGATGCTGTCCTCATAATATCAGTTCAAGGCATGCTAACATTCAGGCTATGGGCAGCAGACGGTGCTTTGACTGTCACTGATAATAGAGACAGGACATCTGACGACTAGACGCCCAAGCTGGATCATTCCCACTACTCACCATCTGCTTTACTCCCCTCTTCCAGCAGCAGTTTCGTAATAGTGAGAAATCCTTTGGCAGAGGCGAGGTGCAATGGTCTGTCCCCAACCTCTCCACTCATGTTCACATCTGCGCCAAATTTCAGCAGTAGACGGGTAGCCTAAATATTAATTGTTAGAATTATATCGCTCAGAGTGACACAGAAAATAAAATAATAACATTTTTTTCCAAGAGATCAGTCAAAGCTGCTGCCTATTCGAAATCACGTATGTTTATGTATTAAATAACATAATGATGCTGATTTCTTTCTCTCTTTCGCTTCCTTTGGCATGACTATTAAAAATTTTTGAGTGAGTCTATCCTGTCCACCTCGGCCCATGGCCATCGCAATGGAGCTCCTATGCTCGTGAGTTCCTGGGTAAGTGCCCAGCGTGCCAATGCGTAAAGACGGCTTAAATTTATTGATAATTTACATTTTTCTCCTGTGAGTGGTTGTGTAGGCAGAACCAGGGCCGGACTGGGGATTCCAAAGCAGCCCTGGAAAAAAAATCTATGCCAGCCCCATAAGTCATTGCGCCATATATTGTCGCATGTAATATGTAAGGCTATGTCTTGCCACTCTAGATGATTGAGATATATATATATATATATATATCTTTTTCCAATATAAAATATTGGTCCTTTTAGAGTAAAATCTTTAATTATACAGTAAGCATACTCACATGCAGACACAGACAATCTCACTGACACAAGCTGATTGATACACAGCCTCATAGACAAACAATCTCACTGATATAGGTCATTAAAATAAAAACACAAGCTCACTCAGTAGCAGGCACACACACACACACACACAAGCAAGCCCACTCACTAGCAGGCGTGCACACACACACACAGCTTAATGTAGTGGCTCTGGTGTCTACAGCCTGTCCCTGCAGGCTTTTCAATGTAAACACTGACTTTTTAGAGAAGACGGTCACTAGAGGTGCTTCCTGTGTCAGTGCGGATTGGCTGAGATCATCAAGCTTGATGATCTCAGCCGTAGAGGCAGGGCCAGTTGAGGGGAGACCAGCACGACGTGAAAAAAAAAAAAAGTGAGTAAAAACACACATACACACACACACATACCATGACAGACACACACCGTGACACAGACAGAAACACAAACACACCATGACAGACAGACACACCATGACACAGACAGACACACACACACCATGACAGAGACACACACATACCATGACAGACACACCTTAAAAAAGACACACACAACTTGACACACACACCATAACACAGACCGTGACACAGACACACACGACACAGACAACACACCATGACACACAGACACACACCACGACACAGAGAGATCGTGACACAGACACACACACACCGTGACACAGACACACATTACATGACAGAGACAGACACACACCATGACAAACACACACACCATGACACAGGCAGACCGTGACACAGACAGACGCACACACCATGACACAGACACACATTGCATGACACAGACAGACACACACACCATGACACAGATGCACACACCATGACAGACAGAGACACACAGACACACACAATGACACAGACAGACACACCATGACACAGACAGACACACACAATGACACACACACACCATGACACAGACACACACACACACACACACACACCATGATACAGACACACACAATGTCTACCTGGGGCTGTGGGGAGCTCCCTTGGCGGCCGCAGGGTTTGCTGGCTGTTTTGGCGGCCGCAGGGGGAGCTGGCTGTTCTGCCTCTGCTCCCCCTCCCCAGCGCGCTAGAAAGAGACCGGGGCCGGAAGATGACGTCATATTCCGGCCCCGGTCTCAGTAAGCAGTGCGCTGGGGAGGGGGAGCAGAGGCAGAACAGCCAGCTCCCCCTGCGGCCGCCAAGGGAGCTCCCCACAGCCCCAGGTAGACATTATGTGTGTCAGTGTGAGTGTATGTGTGTGTGTGTGTCTGTATCATGGTGTGTGTGTGTGTCTGTATCATGGTGTGTGTCTGTCTGTGTCATTGTGTGTGTCTGTGTGTCTCTGTCTGTCATGGTGTGTGCGTCTGTGTGTCTCTGTCTGTCATGGTGTGTGCGTCTGTGTCATGGTGTGTGTGTGTCTGTCTGTGTCATGCAATGTGTGTCTGTCTGTGTCATGCAATGTGTGTCTGTGTCATTGTGTGTGTCTGTGTCATGGTGTGTGTGTCTCTGACTGTCATGGTTTGTGCGTCTGTCTGTGTCACGGTCTGTCTGTGTCACGGTCTCTCTGTGTCACGGTCTGTCTGTGTCATGGTGTGTGTGTGTCATGGTGTGTGTGTTTGTCATGGTATGTGTCTGTCTATGTCATGTAATGCCTGTCTGTCTGTGTCACGGTGTGTGTGTCTGTGTCACTATCTCTCTGTGTTGTGGTGTGTGTCTGTGTGTCATGTTGTGTCTGTCTGTGTCATGGTCTGTGTTATGGTGTGTGTGTCAAGGTGTGTGTGTCTTTTTTAAGGTGTGTGTCTGTCATGGTATGTGTGTGTCTCTGTCATGGTGTGTGTGTCTGTCTGTGTCATGGTGTGTCTGTCTGTCATGGTGTGTCTGTGTTTCTGTCTGTGTCACGGTGTGTGTCTGTCATGGTATGTGTGTGTGTGTGTTTTTACTCAGCTTTTTTTTTTCCCACGTCGTGCTGGTCTCCCCTCGACTGGCCCTGCCTCTACGGCTGAGATCATCAAGCTTGATGATCTCAGCCAATCCGCACTGACACAGGAAGCACCTCTAGTGACCGTCTGAGTGTCTGCCACTAGGAAGCAATGTAAACACTGCCTTTTCTCTAAAAAGTCAGTGTTTACATTGAAAAGCCTGCAGGGACAGGCTGTAGACACCAGAGCCACTACATTAAGCTGTGTGTGTGTGTGCGCGCCTGCTAGTGAGTGGGCTTGCTTCTGTGTGTGTGTGTGTGTGTGTGTGCCTGCTACTGAGTGAGCTTGTGTTTTTATTTTAATGACCTTATGTATATCAGTGAGATTGTTTGTCTATGAGGCTGTGTATCAATCAGCTTGTGTCAGTGAGATTGTCTGTGTCTGCATGTGAGTATGCTTACTGTATAATTAAAGATTTTACTCTGAAAGAACCAATATTTTATATTGGAAAAAGATATATATATATATATATATATATATATATCTCAATCATCTAGGGTGGCAAGACATAGCCTTACATATTACATGCGACAATATATGGCGCAATGACTTATGGGGCTGGCATAGATTTTTTTTCCAGGCCTGCTTTGGAATCCCCAGTCCGGCCCTGCCCGGCCCCAGGTGCCGACGGCCCACCGGGAAATTTCCCGGTATCCCGTTGGGCCAGTCCGGCCCTGGGCAGAACCCCCAGTGCACTACTTTGCCTGGGGGCCTATAATGGTGTTGAGATGGCCCTGGCTGTACCTTCACACATTCTTCTGCAGATTGAAATAGCAGAGGTGTGTTTGGATGTCCGTTAGCACAGTACGACAGAGGGAATGCAGTAGGCATGATTTGTGTTGGGCCTTTGCTAGTCCAGCACTGGCTGGGAGTTCACCATTATAATATTCTTGTCCAATAATGTAACAATAATGAATAAAAAGCAAACAATAAAAATTTAAGCAAAGTAAAACATGGGAAAACCATCCCTCCAATGTTCTGGATCGGTCCACTGGACTATTTTGTGGTGGACTGGAGTTTGCGGCCAGCCGGGTTATGATGACTACATTCCATTATCCTGGTATGAGTCGAGACAGTGCTTGTGACCTTTATAATACAGGTGAATGTTATTGATGTCATTGACACAGTGTCTGCATCTCTCAGGCAATGACACATTTTGTGACCTGCTGTGCAGGTCATTCTGATGGAAGCTACAGGAATATAAGTGGTCACACCTACTCCGGTAGCCACCACTGTCAAATCTCTAAATCACAATCTTCACATGCCTAGTTTCATTTACAAAAAATGTGGGTTTCATTTACAAAAACAGACCAATTATCTGTACTTGTCACAAATGCCAAAAGTTGCAAGCCCTACTCTAAATGCATCATTAGCTCATAAAAGTTTGACGTTCTCACTATTATATTCTTTTAACAACATTTTGAAATGTCTAAAAATCTGTGATTGATTGTACAAGATGCTAGACTATAGCAGGTAATATAATGGACTTTATAGTCAAGACACAATATAGTTTTATAGACCAGGCACAACCTTCTAAAGCACCCCCTGCTCCCCTCCAAAATAAGGCAGATAAAGTAAAATGAATTCACTAACTGGACACTGCAGGCTTAAAACATCTGAAACATATTCATATTTGACAACTGCATATGTATAAATGTATGTATGTATGTGCATATTTATCTGCTTGCAACGTTTTGTGTTTGAATCTGTGAGTATAGTGAGTGCATGCAGCTGCGTAAATGCAGGCAGAGTTAAATATAATGCTAGAAGTGGTCAGGGTGAAGGGGGGTTAAGGCTAGAGATGGATAATGTCAGAGTTTGATTACATGGGATTAACAGTTTGGGAGGGTTTAAAGTTGCAGTATAATGGCTGGATTATTGAATTTAGTGAAGTTTTTTGCACAGGGCACCTAAAGGCCTAAGGCTAACTGGAGTACAGATAATACTGGCCAAGGTTCCTGATACTTATCTCCCCACCAGCCTATTTAAACTCAAAAAAATCATATTATAAGTGTGGAAAAAAGGTCCCCCCTGCTGGTGCCTTTTTCACACACTTCAGGCCCTGTATATACAGCCAATGACATATAGAATCCCTTGTCTGCTTGAATGATTACTTATTGCTGATAGCAAACACTCTGTATTAAATGATAGATAAGACACAGAATTCTCGACAGAGTCCTGTAACCACTTCAAACTATGGAATGTGGACTCAACATGGCAAATGAATGCTTCTCTCACCTGTTCATGCCCATTGTAAACTGCAATGTGTAACGGGGTAAAAAACACAGCATCTTGAACATTGACATATGCGCCATGCTGTAACAGAATATCCACAGCCTGAAACAGGGTAAAAAGGGACACTTTTACAAAAGAGTATCTTAAGTGACATCAAATAAAACATTAATAAATATAGCAATACAATGAAGACAAGGCAATTCTATGTCCCAATACTAAAAAAAGCTGTGTGTGGGACAAAAATATAACTAAGATTAGGGGTACCTGTGCTTAGGGTATTGTGCTCTCGAACGCTTAGCACTGCTGCCACCAAGTCTTCATAAATCAAAACACTACCTACCTCTAAACCCTCAAATTTCTTTTTTTTTTAATTTAGTTTACACACTGTAGTCTATATCTAAGACCATAGTAACCACTCTAGGATAGATTGATTAACCCCTTAAGGACCAAACTTCTGGAATAAAAGGGAATCATGACATTTGACACATGTCATGTGTCCTTAAGGGGTGAAATAGATCATTTAGATAAGATAGATAGATAGATAAGATAGATTAGATAGATAGATTAGATAGATAGATAGATAGATAGATAGATAAATAGATAGATAGATAGATAGATAGATAGATAGACAAAGGAACATAATTAGCACAGTTGCTCTATAACACAATGTCCAGCTAAGAGGAATACATGATCATTAAATAACAGTAGCAAAGTAACATATTAACACATTGCAGAGATTATTATTATTATTGGTTATTATTTATATAGCACCAGCTTATTCCGCAGCGCTTTACAATAAGAGGGAAATTTACCAAATGAGACAATAACAAAATGTAACAGGAACAATAGGCCGTTATAATTAATTATAACAAAGTATAAGAGTGCCATAATAACTGTCACATGATAGAGCCTCAAAGTTAAACAGCAACCGCACATTATCATATTAACACATCATTCGAGGGGTAATGGGGCACCTCTTGCATTTAAGAAGTACTAATGTTGGTTAGTGTAGCTGTTGCAACCCCACAGTCAAAACCATAACAAAGTCAGCATATTTCAAATGGGTACTGCGCATATGATACTACAGGCCTTGGACAAATCTTAAGTTATCACCTTCGATTCGATTCCGTAGTTATACAATCGGGGAGATATATTATTAGGTGGTTATGGGGGCATTAAGAGAGGGAATCTGGAAATGAGAGAGGATTATATCAAAGCTTTGAGAGAACTCAGACAGCTAGACCCAGTTTTGAACGCCGTGCACCAGGCTCGAGTAACCATTTGGGAAAAATCACAATTGCATATTTCAAGTCATGTATTTTTAATCTCTTTAGAATATGACTAAACAGACAAGCACTTCACAGCTTCTACTTGCAAATGAAGCGACACCTCGTTCTGTTCAACTTTTTTCTTTTCTCCTATGTTAATCTCTTTTGGTATTTATCCTGACAGGTGCAATGAAAGGAACATGTCCAGAAGGGAAAACCTTGTGGGTTTCATGCCTAGCTGGTGCTGTGCCAATCAGGCAGGAGAAAAACAACTGGGCTGCTGGAATATATTGAAGTGTAGTGAAGCCTTTTAGGAGAGAATAGAGATCAATGAACCCTTCATTTGGTTTTAAATAGAAGTCTATATCAATTTCCATGGGTGGCGAAACATGCCAGCTAGGTCGCCGATCGGGCCAAGAGAACTTCCACATGATTTAGTAGAATGCTGTGAAATTCAGTTTATCTCTGAAAACACACTCAATACTGACACATTAGATCTCTCTCATTTGCTTTCTTTGTGAGGAAATCAATGACCTCTGAACTGTGCCATTTTCTTCTGCAAAAAACTTTTTTTTTCTTTCATTTATAGAGCCAAAGAACTAGCAGTTTTTATAAAATGATATATGATGATCAAGAATGCTATACATTTGATAGGAATGCAACAAATATTATCTAAACTCACCCCCTAAAAATTTAGGTAATAATATCCATTTTTGCCCCAAAATGAACCACATCTATGAATCTGTTATACTGCAGGAGCTCGTAGCAACACACTCATTCTACTCCAGATTGTTCCAGATAAGCTAAGCAGCAGTGGATCATTCACCTGGGCCTGGAAACAATGAGGTCAGAACAACAAAAAAGACCTAACACTCTAATTCAAAAGATGTCCATTTTTCTGTGACCAGATTGTCCATGTACGTAGAAATGTGTTACAATTCAAGTCAATTCTTCATTTGAGAGCAACAGCACAGTGTAATCTTCACGGTCTCAAGAAATGCATTTTGTATAACCTAACGTCCCCTTGACTTGGAAATTTGTTTTGTTTAGTAGAATTTGGGTTGATCAGGTGGTTGTCTGAATTCACGACCTTTGAACTGCCATACAGACTAATGACGAAACAAATGACTCATGCAATGGGTGAGCAAAAAAATAAAATAAAATGATTGAAGGTAAAAATGGTG
>OW240919.1:28144884-28281715 GCA_933207985.1 Pelobates cultripes | reverse complement strand
TAATAGCTACATTGGGACAATCACTAAATGTTAACAGATCACGGGAGAAGTGACCAATAGAGGGAAAAATGAGTAGCAGTACAAATAAAGCTATATTTATATAGTATATATTTAATAAATATATAAAAATATAGATTATTTTCTCACTTGATCTGTAAACTAAATGGTGGGAAAATGTGCTTATCAGTATACGGCAAAGTATAGACATAATATTTATATTATCTCTATATTCGCAGTATAGTATAGTGTACTATAGTATAGTATTGGCCATTTTCGTGCCTTTTTCATTTGTCTAATCCGTTTTTGCAAATCTTTTTCGGTAGACAAAATTTTGATGAGCCGTACCACCGCTTGCACAAAATTTAGCCGTCACAAAAATTGTTTTATTTTCAGACGAAGACTAGTTTGGGTGAAACATGTGTTTCTGCCATGCACAAGTCTACTTTTCCTGTATTTTAAAATAAATACCAATAGAGAACTAGATGATCTGAAGACTCCTGATGTCGCTCCTGACTCACTCACTTATTACAAAAAAGGTATACAATATTTCCCTTCAGGACTTTAGGACTATCTTTCAGTTTACTAGTTCGATAGCTATAGCAATAATATCTCACCGCTTTATTAATGTAGATAATTGTGTTGACAGACTATATGTTCATCCAGATAAGGGGTAAGTAATGAGCAGATATATTGTATTTTATTTGTGGCCATTGAGCTCCCTATTTAGAGGCTAGCGGGAATCATTTAGAGTCAAGACGACTTTAAATCCCCCAGGAAGAATGATTCTATCTTTTTTTATTATTAGTTTTATGTTTGTTGATGAAAATGTGTACGACTTCTGGTCCAAAAGGGTTAATGAAAACCACTAATAAAGAACGATGGGATGCCAATTCATAAAGATTCCCCCAAAGCATTCAAGGGATCGGGGATTACCATACCACTAAACTCTAAATAATCCTTCCTGCTACCTAAATAAGTCCCCTGACAGTAATAGTCATAATAACCCCACACTATTATTGATGTAGAAAAGAAAGCATTACATAAGATTAAAAAAAATAATAATCCTACACTGACTGCTGTGATTTATTTTCAGCTATATTATCATTGGAAAGATAAAATGTGATCTTCTATCAGGAAAAAAAAAACGAACCCCCCAAAACATCAAATTGCTTGTATATTTAGAATAAATGAAAGTCAGTTGTAGGAGTCAGAGGTATTCATAAAGTATCTATAAATTTCATTAAACCTATTGGTTGATAGTACTAAACACAACAAATGGGAGTGTCCCAATTCCCAGTTTGTTCAGTAATGCTTTGTGATTGGTTGGCTAGGGTGTTATGCTATAAGGTAGTACAAGTTGACTCATATACATTTTAGCACATTTGTGGCATTTGAAAGGTAACCTTTGCTATTAGAATATTACACTAGTTCCATTCCATTAAGACAGTCCAGCACCAGAATACGGGGGAGATCTCCTCTGCACGTCAGATAAAGCATCGCCAATATGCCTTCAGCTAAACTTAATTAGAGCTACCCATATAGCAAGCTGTTCCAATTCTTAATGTGTGTCTTATGCTCCCAGGATTATTCTTTAAATTGAGACGTCAAAGAAAATATAAACTGATTTTCAAATATTAGGCGAAAATAGCCAATTTAAGTCAGCTCTATTATCAGTTCAACTATTTTGGTCTAGAATGTGAGATTCCAATTGAATTTGATTTGAATGCCTGACACTTCAAACTTTATTGAATAACCCTGACTGTTTGTTGTCATAAATATATAGTTCACAGCCATCTGCATTGTCAGGGTTAGCATATTTATGTACAAGACTTTGAAGGGACCAGTTAAATAAAAAATATATCAAAATAAGAGAGATTGTCACTCAAGACATAAAACGCTTGCCATTCAACCTCACTTGAATTGAAAAATGTTTATTGAACAGTGAAATTTAGCCAGAAGCCAGTTTCACTGTTTTGAGACTTCCTTTAAGGTCATCAAATCCCAACGATTTATCAAATAGAAACCAAAAATGTACTGCTGAAATTAATCATAAGTTGAATTCTCCGATACTTCAACTGAAGTAAAATACTACTCCAATCAATCTCAGCTATTTGTAATTAATGGACTTGCAATCCAGTTAGGGTTGTGCGACTTGTAAAGATACATGAAGGACACCATGTTCTCTGGCTGATTTTATTTATTTATTTTTAAATATGGAGCTTGAAAAATATTTAATCAGACATGACTCTCGATTCAAGGGGCAGTTCCATTGGTGCATTACAACTTAAAGCAAATAAATAAACAAATACAATGTAATACCAGAGCTGACAAATAGCAAATACCAATCTAAGGGAAAACCGGAAAATGTATGTCCCTATACTGCCCTAAGATTAATAGACATTAACCTGGTCCTAACCCTAACATAAAAAAAAAAACCAAACCATGTAATATAAAAGATACCTAACAGTGATGTCTGTAATAGGGAAACGCTGAACCATCATGCATTCTACCTTTGTCCATATCTATCGATCTACCTGTCTGTCACTCACTGTTTAGTGAATAGTCCCTATAGAAAAATATTACTGTGTCACCACAATATGTGCTGCGCTTACAATGTACTTAAACTCATAAAGATTTGGTTTACCTGAATGTTTCCTGAATGTTTCCACAAATAGTTTTCAGAGAACAAAATTTGCCCAAAGCAAACTATCACATGAACAAGCATTGGACAACACAAACAAAATTTCAGGAAAAATGATTTGGTTGACCCAAACAATGCGGCGGAGCACATGTATATTCATTGAGTGGATATGTTATGGATAAAAAGCATTGGGGACTCTGAGATGTATTGTACCTTCTGCTGCCCCATAAACACATCCACGTATGCTACATACCTCCCCCATCATTCATTTAAAAGATAATCCTCCCCCATACAGTACTATGAATGTGTATTTAATGTTTTAGTAAATGGTGTGTAGATGGGTATGTGGGTGAGTGTATATTTATAAGTAATGTATATTTGTGGCTGTATGTGTAGTGTATGTAAATGTGTACGTTCATGCAATGTATAAATGGGACAATAACATTAACTGTGAGGAAGTAAACTGTGAGATTTTATTGTACCCTTCTCAGTAAGTGCCCTGTTTAACATTTATCGAAGAGGAAGAAGACTTGTCTATCAGGAAAAACCTTCCTTGCAAGAGTACAGCTCTGTTCCTACAAACTATGCTGAACAGCTCAAAAATGAGAGAATTTAACGCTTGAGAAGCTCATTAAATGCTCTGTGGATAACAGTAACACTTTACTTATAATGTAGTAGATGGTTGGTTAATGTTATCTATCTGTCTGTCTGTGTGTCTGTTGGTATATCTAACTCTCGCTCTTTCTTATCGACCTATCTTGGACAAATGGGATTTCTCCTAAAAGTGCAATTTGATTCCAGTTGTATATTTTAGGTCAACACTAATGGATAAATGTTTTTATCACGTTTTCATTTTTTTAATTTATTTTTTTATATTTGATAAAATAAGCAATTAGATCTTCCTCTCTCATTTGTTTTCTTTTTTTCATTTTCTGTTATTTCTTTGCGAGGTTTATTTGTTTTACCTTGGATTTGTTTGCTGTGTATAATTTTCTTTTTATAAAAGAAATGAAAAAAATAAAAAAATAAAGGAAGGGCAACACGGTCACAGATTCAGGTGAGTCCATGGACATTGCAATAAACGTACTTATGGGGATTTTTTTCTCACACTACTTCAAATATCTATCTATTTATCTATTGATTTATGTAGCTTATAAAAAGCGAAAACTGCTTCCATGCTTTCGGAAACTATAAAGATAATTTTATGTATAGTGCGGCAATAAATTTTTTTTTTATTTTTTTTTATTACATTCTGCCCTTTGCCTCACCCGTTTGTTTTGTTACTGTCTTGAACTCTGAGCCCTATATGGAAGAGGGCACATAGAACAAGTAAAGAGTGTATTACTGAATGAGCAGCGAGATCTAGCTATAATATGTGTATATATATATATCTAATATAAAGTCATACTAAGTGTATTTTTTATTAATATATACATATATAAATATAAAATACACTTTGACTAAAATTACACACACACACACACACATATATATATATATATATATATATACATATATATATATATATATAAAAGCATATATATTGTGCATATAGATATATATATATATTTTATGAAAAATTAAATAATAATTAAAAATAATAAAAAAATTTAAAAAGACAAACTATTTTTTAAAATTATATACATATGTAGTTTTATTCTAACTATATTTTGATATATATATATATATATATATATATATATCAAAATACACTTAGAATATAATTACATATATATATATATCTATGTATATATAAATAATACAAATAATACAAAATATATATATGTCCATATACATAATTACATAAATAATTTCAGAAATATACACGTAGACTTCAAATATATAAATATGTATATATATATATATATTTAAATTCTATGTGCATATTTATGTAATATTTTTACATAATTAAGTAATTTTATTGATTGCAATTTTGGGAACCTGCCTGACAACCCAGGCCGAAAGTGCAGAGAATTTAATTTTCTAGCACTATATTTGACCCTGTAACTTTCCAAGACACCCTAAAACCTGTACATGGGGGGTGCTGTTTTACTCAGTAGACTTTGCGGAACATAAATACTAGTATTTCAAAACAGTAAAACATATTACAGTGATGATATTGTTAGTGAAAGTTAATTTTTTTGCATTTTTGTTTGCACACACAAATGGCACGTTTACTGATGATATCATTGTTGTAATACGTTTTACTGTTTTGAAACACTAATATTTGTGTTCAGCAAAGTCTCCCAAGTATACAGTACCCCCCATGTACAGGTTTTATAGTGTTTTTGAAAGTTACAGGGTCAAATATAAGGCCGTTTTTTCACATTGAAATTTGCCAGATTAGTTATGTTGCCTTTGAGAGTGTATGGTAGCCCAGGAATGAGAATTACCCTTATGATGGCATACCATTTGCAAAAGAAGACAACCAAAGGTATTGCAAATGGAGTATGTTCAGTCTTTTTTACTAGCCACTTGTTTACAAACACTGGCCAAATTTATCATTCATAATTGTTTGCATTTTTAACACACAAACAAAATGCTTACTTTGGTCAGTGTTTGTGACTAAGTGGCTACTAAAAAGACTGGGCATACCCCATATTAAATACCCTGGGTTGCCTACTTTTCAAAAAAATATATGGTTAATGGGGGTAAATTACATTGGCTGGCTGCAAAAATGTCCCAAATAGGACATGGGTGCATGATGACCAGTTGTGAAAATTCCAGGTTGTAAAACTAGAATGTGCACCCTTCAAATAAGGTCTTTTAGCCCCCAAAGAACTCGACACACCTATACATGGGTGGTATCACTGTACTCAGGAGATGTTGCTGAACTCTTAAAGGTCTCAGTACATGTAGTCTTAAATTGCTATGTGTGCCAAAAAAAAATCACCAATAATTTTTTATTGTTTTTAAATTTGGCATAGATTGGTGTTAAAATGGTTGCATGAAAAGAGTTAAAATAATCCAAGTTTAATACCTTAGGTTGTCTTCTTTTAAAAAATATATACATGTGAAGGATTATTTAGGGACTTCTAACAGATATCATTGTTACAATGCAACTAATTTTGAAAATAAAATGGTATAGAAATAGCAAAGTGCTACTTGTACTTATAGCCTTATAACTTTTCAAAAAAGCTAAGAACATATTAACATTGGGTATTTCTAAACTCAGGACAAAATTTAGAAACTATTTAGCATGGTTTTTTTTTTTTGGCGGTTGTAGATGCGTAACAGATTTTGTAGGTCAAAGTTAGAAAAAGTGTGAAAAATATTGAAAAACATACAACTGCTAAATTTGCCAGAAATTGATGGTGAAATAGTGAAATAGTCCAGATTATTTACTTTTCTAAGCGGAATTTCACACGGGAGGGAGGGGGGGAAAGGGGTGGCTTAAAGATGGAACTACAATATTGCTCCAAATATGACATGTAACCAATAAATCACTTCTTCAACATTCAAGTCTGAATTCTGAGCAAGGCAGGCATTAAATAAAACTATGAACAAAGAAGAACCCACCCTAACACATTCAGTAGAACTCTTAGAACATTGCTCTGTTCTGGAACATATACAATGTTGGATTACTGATATCCTAACCCCTTGGGAGGCTCTGAATGGTTGATGGAGTAAAACTCCCCAAATACTCTTGATTTAGAGAATATTGTGGAATTTATTCCTGCAAACTTACAAATTACCAAAAAAAAACAATAAGTTAACAATGTCCTCTTAAGTGCAATATGATATAACCCAATACCTCGTGATGTCCTGCAATGGTAGCTATGTGCAGGGCAGTAAGGGCTCCATACCCCACCTGCTGAATATCAGCGCCCCCATGCAACAGTGCAGTCAGTAGCTCCGCATTATCCTGAAAATGGAAATATTAAAATTAGATTTAACAATAAACACCAAACATTTGAGGAATGCACTATAATTCTCATTGTAAAAAAAATGAAAAGAAAAGTGTATAAGGCACTTCTTCAATTGTGTATTAGTGCCTAAAAAAATGCAAAACTGATATATCAAAGGGTTCCCCAACACTCAAAAGAATATTAAGCAATAATAAAAAATATATACCAGTTAAACCCTTGTGTCACAGTGCAAAACAAGTGCAAAAAAATAAATGTCAATAGATACTTAGTAAATATGGTAGTGCAAAGAAGCTTAAAAGACAAAATAAAAAAAATATAGAAAAATATTTATTTTGTCTTTTTAAGCATCTTTGTACTACCATTGTTACTAGTATATATATATATATATATATATATATATATATATATATATATATATATATATATATATTAACATTTATATTTGTTTGCACTTGGTTTCCACTGTGACACAAGGGTTTAACTGGTATATATTATTTTATTTATTGTTTATAATTCTCACTGTGTTGTTAGCTAATTCTTTTTGTCACCTATAAAAATTCAAACTTTTACAACAGGAAGATTAATGAAGAATTGGTAAATACATAGGTATATAACTTTTGTAATGTTTTAAAGAAGCATTCTTTAGTGGTTAATGTGCCAGGAGTCCTGTGGAATTCTATATTCGCAAAAAGTAAAAGTGCTAGGATTTAGCATGGTTCCCTGGTTTCTTGCAGGCCAGGTCCTCTTCAATGATAAAACTTAAAGGAACACAAACATGTATTCCTTACCCTGTAGTGTTAAAAACTCTATTTAGCCCCTCTTGCTCTCCTTAAATAAGTTAGAAACTCACCTTATTTCTAGCGCTGCGCCGGTCCGACCACAGCACTTACCCAGGAAGCACTTCCAGTGGCCACTAGAAGTGTTACTAGTCTTCAATGTAAACTCTGCCTACTTACATTAAAACGTTTCCTGGTACTGACTATACTCACCAGAACACCTACATTAAGCTGTAGTTGTTCTGGTAAATATAGAGTAAAGTTTACTCTTTTGCATTAGTAACATCAAGTCAGTCATTACTAAGACTTTATTTATTGGCCAAACTAACATTCCTTTTGCAATGTATTCCATCTGAAGATTAACAGAATTGATAAATCATTGAAGAGGGGTTGGACTTCGGGTACATGTGGGACCCAGGTAAGCGTCACACCATTCATAACTGTTTTAATCTTAACCGTGGACAGGACCAAAAAACTTCTGGCACCACTATAGTAGTTATAGTCCTCAGAGTACCCTTTAAAAGGGACCCTATATATAAAAACACTACATCTATATACCAAAACACTACATCTTTTTTGTGTATAGCTCCTGTGTCTGCAGTTGAAGAAATGTTAGAATGTTATTTGTGAGGCAATGTTTGTCATCCTCTATTGGTTGTCAATTAGAAATCAATCAATGAATCCAATCAATCAATCAATCAGATAGCTACTAGAGGCATTTCTTTATGGAGACTTCCAGTTATTGAAAGTCATTACATTGGGTGTCACTAAATGGTTTGAAAGCATCAATGATGAGATCACAAAATATTAAAATGTGCATAAATTCGGAAATAAATGAAAAAAACAATTGTATCTTTAAAAACACAACTTTTTTTGTTTTTTAAATTAATTAATTTATATTTATTTTATTTCTTCAGTTCTTTTACTAGAGGGCTGGCAAAAGAACTACGCTTGTTCTAGAACTACACTTGTCTAATAGCAAAGCATGCTGGGAATTGTAGTTCTGGAGTTTCACATTTTGGCATTACCCGCTTTATTTTCTTTTAACTTCTAACAATAATTACTGACAAAATATCAATTTAGCAACAAAACTAGAGAGAATGCAAATCAAATAAACAAATCCAGTTTGATCTGATATGTACTTAGCAAAATGCAAAGAGGAATTTGCAGCAAACATTGACAGATCACAGAGAATGTCTATTTCAGAGATGTGACACTGACACGAATGAATAATTATCTTCGCTCCTGTGATGCATATTACTGTTCAGTCAATGTATCACTAATGGGAGAAGAGATGATTTAATCCAAACAAAACAGATAAAGAGAAAATACAGCTAGAATCGAAATTGTTCTGTAATAAGGGTTATTCACTAAGGTGATATTTGTCTAAAATTCAAAGTAAATTTAAAATGTTAGACCAAAGCAGCAGAACTGGAAAAATAGTTGACTTTGAAAACTTTTCCAATTCAGCTATTTTGGGCTTAAATTTGAAATTCACTCTGAATTTACTTTGAATTCCCGACATTCTCTCTCAGTCTCCATATTGTAACCATTATATTTATTAGTATGAATACATGTTCATACCCCAAAAGAAGATATTTAACTCCTAAAGACCGCAGCCAAATGTACAAGTTGTGATCAAAACAAAACATAAACAAAACATGGCATGTCCAACCGAAATGACCTCTTTCATATTAAATGCACCCACCCTTATTATATATCATTTTATTCAGGGGAAACAGGGCTTTTGTTTATCATCAAATATTTAGCTATGGAACATAATTTAATATGAAAAAAATATTAAAAAATGGAAGAAAATAAGAATGTTTTAAAATGTTTTTAGTTCTACGTGACATTTTAACTGTGAATGTCAAAATACTGTTTGCTTTTACTGCAGTAACATACACATATTTGTATTCATCGATGTCTCACGTGTAAAACAGTACCCCCTATGTACAGGTTTTATGGTGTTTTGGGAAGTTACAGGGTCAAATACAGCGTGTTACATATTTCAGTTTTTTCACCAGATTGGTTACGTTGCCTTTGAAACCATATGGTAGCCCAGGAATAAGAATTACCCCATGATGGTGTGAAGAATCCCCCTCCATTCATTCAATACTTTCCCTCCCTGCTACTTTATTCATGGATTTATTACTGTGACGAAGTGCCCTTTGCCACTTGTGCCTGGAGAGGACTGCTTGCCCGCCTCTTGCCCTGTGACTATGGACCCTGGGAGATTTGGCCCGTTCAATTCAGTATGATAGGAGTTATGTATTTTTGTATCCTTTTGTGTTTTACTGGGAACATGTGCTCAATGGAGTCTGCCTCTATCCCTGGATAATTGGATTATTTTCCCCATTGTCTCCAGGATAGAGGGCTCTGTAAAACCGGTTTGGGCCAGATAGCCATGCTGCCAGCCAGGCCCCAAAAGATACTTTACTAACTTCTGAACCCCTGGTCTGATTCATGCCATTTTTTGATATGTTGTTTCCCTGAATGGATTGATTGGAAATATATAATTTTTATGTGAATGTGATGTATATTTTAGAAGTTATGAATATGCTGTAAAAACTGTATTTTTCCTACCTGTGATAATTGCATCTTCTATTGTATAAGATAATTGAATCACAGGCAGCGGGGAGGATTTTGTGTGGACTGTAACCTCTGTTTTATTGGCTACTGTTGATAACGTGTGTGTGTCCCTCCCCTGCATGGGAGTAGGGCATAAAAGAAACTGTAGCTTGAATGTCTGTTGTTGTTACTTCCAGTAAAGTCTTGTTCCAGCATTAAGCCTTGGCTCATGTTTGGGGGATTGGAAAACTACACTCTGGGGATTGCTATAATCACTTACTCCCCAGTGTAAACTCTTTCAATCGCTTGATTTGTTCTTGCTACGCTCTCTGGATTTAGGAGAGGTTCACCCACTGGGAGCTGGATCCTGGTTGTGGATACAGGGTGGGTGGAGATGGCGAGACCCCGGCGCAGCTGTATCGCTGGAAGTGGGGTCTGCAGTGCTGATGGTGTCGGTTGGAGTGCTTGGAGTCCTCAGTGAGCACTAGGCGCATCGATTGGCGAGGGTACTCAGCCGGAGTGCCAGCGTTCCGTCACAGATGGCATACCATTTGCAAAAGTAGACAACCCAAGGTATTTCAAATGGAGTATGTCCAGTCTTTTTTAGTAGCAACTTGGTCACAAACACTGGCCAAAGTTAGTGTTAATATTTGAAAATGCAAAAAAATAATTTGAAAGCCAATTTTGGTCAGTGTTTGTGACTAAGTGGCTACTAAGAAAGACTGAACATACCCCATTTGCAATACCCTGGGTTGTCTACTATTGCAAATGGTTTGCCATCATGGGGGTAATTTTCATTCCTGGGCTACCGTACGGTCTCAAAAGCAACCTGGCGAATTTTAATGTGAAAAATATTTGACTCTGTAACTTTTGAAAACACCATAAAACCTGTACATGAGGGGTACTGTTATACTCGAGAGACTTCGCTGAACACAAATATTAGTGTTTCAAAACAGTAAAACGTATCACAACAATTATATCGTCAGTTTAGGTGCCATTTGTGTGTGAAAAATGCAAAAAACGTCACTGTCACTGGCGATATCGTCGTTGTAATACATTTTACTGTTTTGAAACACTAATATTTGTGTTCAGCGAAGTCTTCCGAGTAAAATAATACCCCCACCCATGTACAGTTTTTATGGTGTCTTGGAAAGTTACAGGGTTAAATATAGTGCTAAAAATTTTTATTCCCTGAACTTTTGGCCGGAGTTGTCAGGGAGGTCCTGCAAATTGTAATTAATAAAACGACCTAATTGTGTAAAATTATTACATAAATATATACGTAGAATTATTATATATATGTGTGTATACATATATATGTGTATATATATATATATATATATGTATATAATTTTTTTTATTATTTTTATTTATATATAGGTATATATATATAGTGATATATACGTATATACTTATGTATATAGATATATATATTATTTTGTTCTACATGTATTTTGATATCAATATATATATATATATATATATATATATTAATTTTAAAATACATTTATTTATTTATTTTTATTTATTTTTTATTATTTTTTTAATTTTATTTTTTAACGTATTTATATATTTATTTATTTTTTATTATATATAAATATATATATAATGAAAATTATATATATATATATTTAATCAATATCATTGTACGTGTATTTTGATATTTATATATATATATATAATTATGTATATATTAATATTAAAATACACGTAGACAGTGTATGTGTATTTATGTGTATGTGTATATGTGTATATATATATACTTAGATCATATATATAATAAATATATATATATATATGATCTAAGTATATATTATTTATTTTTACACTGTTTTAACATCTTTTATATTTTATTTCCAGGCAGCAGGGGGAGTACCTGTCATTACCGGCACTCCTCCTGCTGGCAATGCCTTGGACGACTATGCCGTCCATGTGATCGCAAGGACCTCGCGATCACATTGCCCAGGGGGGCCGAAGAGGATGGAGGGGGACTCCCTGGGCTCGCAGGTGAGTCTCCATACCACGATTGCCGGCGTGGGATCGCCGGCGACCGGGTAAGTATATAAGATCGCAGGGCGTTCTATGCCGCCCTGCGGCTTTTAGAGCCATCTACATAAGGACGGCATAGAACGCCCTACGGTCTTAAGGGGTTAATAGGCTCGTAAGATATCTCAGTGGGCTAATGCATCGTCAATAAATTTATTAAAATTACATTCTCACTCAATTACCTCGTCATTCCCTCTATATTCTATCAATAGCTGCAACTCTCTGTTTCCTTATTTAGCCACCACTTCCAAATTTCCCCTGCTATCTCTTGTCTCAAATCCCCACGGTATCCTTTAGATTGTATGCTCACAGGTTATCTACATATGCACTTTGTATAAAAGAGCTTAAATGGCAAGATTTCAGCTTACGGGCAGGGCCCTCTCTACCTTTTGTATTTGTCTGTGTTTATTGTATGTTCTCCATTAATTGTACAGCGCTGCGGAATCTGTTGGTACTAATAATACGTAATAATAATAAGAAGAATAATAATCTATTCAACCATTGGGAGCAGTGCTGGATTAACATAGAGGCTGATGGAGCTGAAGCTCCAGGCCCATGGAATAAGCCCATTGCTAAAAAAAAAAAATTAAATATATCTATATATATATTTTTTTTACTACTCTTCACATGTTTTAGGGAAACAAACCTTGTGTGGACTGGCTGAAATTAGTTAATGAAAATCTGACTTTGCACACTATGAAAATGCCCTTTGCAGCTTCAGTCTCTCTAACTCTGTTGCATGTACCCTCTCTTTTACACTCAGTACCAGAGACATAACCAGACACCACAGGGCCCCAGTGCGCAAATTGCCCTGGGGCCCACCCATATGTCTACACCCATATGTCTACCCCCACCCCATACTTCCCTGCCCCCCCCATACATTCCCGCCCCTCAATACGTCTAACCCCCACCCCATACATCCCCGTCCTCACACGTCCCTGCCCTCCTCCACACATGCAGACCATCCACACATAAACACACAATCACAGACACACGCATACATACAGACACACATACTCTCAGACACATAAACACACACATACATACAAACACACACATACACACAGAGACCCATACATACAGACACACACACACACACACACACACAGAGACACATACATACAGACACACATACACACACACGTAGACACACACACACATACAGACACACACATTCATACAGACACACGCATACACATACATACAGACATACAAACACACACATGTACATACAGACATACAAACACACATACATACAGACACACACATACACACAGACAGAGACACATAGAAACATAGAATGTGACGGCAGATAAGAACCATTCGGCCCATCTAGTCTACCCACACACATACACACAGACAGAGACACATACATACAGACACACAAACATACATATACATACAGATACACACACATACACATACACACAGAGAGACACACACACACACAGAAATGTCAATATGTCACCCTTCTGTTTCCTACCTTTTAGGTGCAGGAGGGTGACTTCCCTAGGGTCCAGTGTTGGCTCAGGCTGGTGGGAGTCAGAGTTCCCACTCTGACTCCCTCCTCTCCTTCCTCCTGCGCGGCTCCCGGTGGTTGCAGGGAGGAGTGACCGTGGCAGTCACTTCCTCCCTGCACTCTGATGTCATCACACGCTGTTAAAGTGCCACAACACTGACCGTGCCTCCTGGAAATTAATTTCCATCGGGTGGCCCTAACAGCATGGGCCACCCAAAAGGCCCCGTAAAGCCGGGGCTGCAACACATGGCTGGCGGTTACCCGGTCGCAAGGGTCCACAAAGCTGCCGGACCCCCTGGAGTGAGCACAGTATGCCCTTAGTTGGCCAGCCTGCATGATTGGCAGGCAACCTGACATGCATTCACACCAGGCTGACCTTCTCATTCCTCAGGCAAATTTTTTTTGGAGATGTTTGCCTCTTTGGGTGGTTCTGGTTACGTGATTTGCATCAGTGGCCCACCCTTTTATCCCGTCCAACAAAATCCTGCTTCACCGGACACTGCTGTTAGGGGGTATGGATTTACTTGAGATGAAAGCAAGAGATTAGCATAGGGTATGTGTTTTCTTAAAGCTATATCCTGTGAGTTTCCCTCCAGCGCCACCTCCACCACATACATGACGATTGGAAGGTATGACTGTTTTAATGTTTTCTGTCGATATGATCCCTATAATTTCAGAGTGCACACTGTTGGTAAATGAGGGTAAACGGCAGGGTATTGTGATGAGGTTTGTGTGATTTCTGGTTGTCTTAGTCTGGGCAGAGGAGGTGAAGTACCTTGGATTGGGAGAGACATCACCAGCTGCAAGAATCAGGAGGAGGGATAGGGACAGGAGGAGTGAGTGGATATTATGTGCATGGGGTCTAGGATGAGAACGAGTGTGGATAGAGGGAGCAGAAAAGTGAGACACGTTGTAGTAATGTCAGGATAGAGGGACTGGATGCAAAAATCGGGACTGTCCCACTGAAATAATGAAAGCTGTGAATCATGTGGTAGCAAGGTGCAGGGCGATGAAAAAAAATCTGTATATTTATGACAGTAATGTTTATAACAGAATATGCATTCTCAAACACAGCTGCAGACTGATTTGGAAATACCTCTGAAGGTGGTACATAAACAATTTATCTCGAAAAATTAGAATATCGTGCAAAAGTTAATTTATTTCAGTAATGCAACGTAAAAGGGGAAACTAATATATGAGATAGACGCATTACATGCAAAGTATTATAGTTCAAGCCGTGATTTGTCATAAGTTCGATGATTATGGCTTACAGCTCATGAAAACCCCAAAACCACAATCTCAGTAAATTAGAATATTGTGAAAAGGTGCAATATTCTAGGCTCACAGTGTCCCACTCTAATCAGCTAAGTAAGCCATAACACCTGCAAAGGGTTTCTGAGCCTTTTAATGGTCTCTCAGTCTGGTTCAGTAGGAATCACAATCATGGGGAAGATTGCTGACCTGACAGTTGTGCAGAAAACCATCACTGACACCCTCCATAAGTTGGATGTTCCCAAAGTGCTGTATCAAAGCACATTAATAGAAAGTTATGTGGAAAGGAAAAGTGTGGAAGAAAAAGATGCACAAGCAGCAGGGATGACCGCAGCCTGGAGAGGATTGTCAGAAAAAGGCAATTCAAATGTGTTGGGGACTTTCACAAGAAGTGGACTGAGGCTGGAGTCAGTGCATCAAGAGCCACCACACACAGACGGATCCTGGACATAGGCTTCAGATGTCGTATTCCTCTTGTCAAGCCATTCCTGAACAACAAACAACGTCAGAAGCGTCTTATCTGGGTTAAAGAAAAACAGACCTGGTCTGTTGCTCAGTGGTCCAAAGTCCTTTTTTCTGATAAAAGCAACTTTTGCCTCTCATTTGGAAACCAAGGACCTAGAGTCTGGAGGAAGAATGGAGAGACACACACTGCAAGATGCTTGAAGTCCAGTGTGAAGTTTCCACAGTCTATGTTGATTTGGGGAGTCATGTCATCTGCTGGTGTTGGTCCACTGTGCTTCATTAAGTCCAGGGTCAACGCAGCCATCTACCAGGAGATTGTGGAGCACTTCATGCTCCCTTCCGCAGATGATCTTTATGGGGATGCTGACTTCATTTTCCAGCAGGACTTAGCGCCTGCCCACACTGCGAAAAGCACCAAAGCCTGGTTCGATGACCGTGGGATTACTGTGCTTGATTGGCCAGCAAACTCGCCTGACATGAACCCCATAGAGAATCTATGTGGTATTGCCAAGAGAAAGATGAGAGACATGAGACCGAATAATGCAAAAGAGGTGAAGGCCGCTATTGAAGCATCCTGGTCTTTCATAACACCTCAGCAGTGCCACAGGCTGATAGCTTCCATGCCACGCCACATTGAGGCAGTAATTGCTGCAAAAGGAGCCCAAACAAAGTACTGAGTCCTGTAACGGATCACCTAGCACCCCGACTGAGTACCTCCGTTGAAGGATGCTCCTAGCGCTTCCTGAGGACTCCAAGCACTCTAGCAGACACCACAACCACCGAACCGGAGAAGCATACAAATGCTCTCAAGCATGTGAATGCTGTAAACAGCTGAACAGGAAAAGCATACAACCAGCTTACGGTCCTGGCAATCAGCATACAATCCAATTCCCCCAATAACGAGACGACACTTCATTTTGAGGTCAAGCAGAACTGACTGTACTGGCACATACAGGGAGTGCAGAATTATTAGGCAAATGAGTATTTTGACCACATCATCCTCTTTATGCATGTTGTCTTACTCCAAGCTGTATAGGCTCAAAAGCCTACTACCAATTAAGCAGGTGATGTGCATCTCTGTAATGAGAAGGGGTGTGGTCTAATGACATCAACACCCTATATCAGGTGTGCATAATTATTAGGCAACTTCCTTTCCTTTGGAAAAATGGGTCAAAAGAAGGACTTGACAGGCTCAGAAAAGTCAAAAATAGTGAGATATCTTGCAGAGGGATGCAGCACTCTTAAAATTGCAAAGCTTCTGAAGCGTGATCATCGAACAATCAAGCGTTTCATTCAAAATAGTCAACAGGGTCGCAAGAAGCGTGTGGAAAAACCAAGGCGCAAAATAACTGCTCATGAACTGAGAAAAGTCAAGCGTGCAGCTGCCACGATGCCACTTGCCACCAGTTTGGCCATATTTCAGAGCTGCAACATCACTGGAGTGCCCAAAAGCACAAGGTGTGCAATACTCAGAGACATGGCCAAGGTAAGAAAGGCTGAAAGACGACCACCACTGAACAAGACACACAAGCTGAAACGTCAAGACTGGGCCAAGAAATATCTCAAGACTGATTTTTCTAAGGTTTTATGGACTGATGAAATGAGAGTGAGTCTTGATGGGCCAGATGGATGGGCCCGTGGCTGGATTGGTAAAGGGCAGAGAGCTCCAGTCCGACTCAGACGCCAGCAAGGTGGAGGTGGAGTACTGGTTTGGGCTGGTATCATCAAAGATGAGCTTGTGGGGCCTTTTCGGGTTGAGGATGGAGTCAAGCTCAACTCCCAGTCCTACTGCCAGTTCCTGGAAGACACCTTCTTCAAGCAGTGGTACAGGAAGAAGTCTGCATCCTTCAAGAAAAACATGATTTTCATGCAGGACAATGCTCCATCACACGCGTCCAAGTACTCCACAGCATGGCTGGCAAGAAAGGGTATAAAAGAAGAAAATCTAATGACATGGCCTCCTTGTTCACCTGATCTGAACCCCATTGAGAACCTGTGGTCCATCATCAAATGGGAGATTTACAAGGAGGGAAAACAGTACACCTCTCTGAACAGTGTCTGGGAGGCTGTGGTTGCTGCTGCACGCAATGTTGATGGTGAACAGATCAAAACACTGACAGAATCCATGGATGGCAGGCTTTTGAGTGTCCTTGCAAAGAAAGGTGGCTATATTGGTCACTGATTTGTTTTTGTTTTGTTTTTGAATGTCAGAAATGTATATTTGTGAATGTTGAGATGTTATATTGGTTTCACTGGTAATAATAAATAATTGAAATGGGTATATATTTGTTTTTTGTTAAGTTGCCTAATAATTATGCACAGTAATAGTCACCTGCACACACAGATATCCCCCTAACATAGCTATAACTAAAAACAAACTAAAAACTACTTCCAAAAATATTCAGCTTTGATATTAATGAGTTTTTTGGGTTCATTGAGAACATGGTTGTTGTTCAATAATAAAATTAATCCTCAAAAATACAACTTGCCTAATAATTCTGCACTCCCTGTACAGCCTCTTTTATTCACAATCCACAAACATAGTACTGCCCACAGGGTTTTGAAATACACACAGACACAGACAATCCGTACAATACACACAGACACTCCCACACAAAATCCTCACAGGGACCCCAAAACATGCAATAACCCCATAAGTATATCCTCGGAACCGGGGGATCTGGGTGAACCACATATCCAAAATTCACCCAGATCCGTTCAGTAGTTTGGAAGATGCAGTTTAATGCAGATTCCGCAGAACATATACAGGCTATATGAAAAATAATTACTGTATAATGTGTCCCCTGTTGTATAGTTTAAAACTACTGAACGATGTCTTCGTGCACCAAATACTGGCGAGATGGCACCGTGTAGAAAAGTCCAAACAGTGTCTGTGAGTTAAAATGGCCGCCATCCATTGTTCTCACCATGTGCTTCATCCATTGTTCTCACCATGTGCCTCTGATACATGAAATGTTGGCCACCCAGTAACTCCACAGTATGTCCCCAGATGGTTCTTAAAGGGCCAGCAGCAGCATAATAAAATACAATATGCCCAAATACTGTATTTAAAGGGACAAATCTCCCAGGGGCCATAGTCAGCAGTCAGGAGGCGGGCAAACAGGCTTCTCCAATGCCCAGTGGTGAGGTTGGTTTCGCCACAAGTCCATATGCATGCTTATACTTTTCAGAGGTCCGATATTGTTCTATGTACACTCCTTGTTTTATTGATTGCATGTAATATTCTAATTTAATGAGATTGTGTATTTGGGGTTTTCATGAGCTGTAAGCCATAATCATCGCACTTATGACAAATCACAGCTTGAACTATCTTGCTTTGCATGTAATGCGTTTATCTCATATATTAGTTTCCCCTTTTATGTTTCATTACTGAAATAAATGAAGTATCACCTGTATAAACAATGATAATGTTCTGCATCTTTCCTATATCTGAGATAGTATCAAAAGAACATCGGAAATGCACTCAGCTGCCTATTAACCACAAGGTGCTTAACTGAAAGGAGTTTGGCACAACCTCCATGTAGTAATCCAACAAAGTAGATCTGGGGACTCAGTGGTTATTCCAAAACAGATTTAATGGAGTATAGTGTTACTCAGGAACAGCAACGTTTCAACCCCTATCCATAGTCTTTATTAAGCAAACACACAATATACAAAGTGCATATAAATAGCCAGAACAATTAACAAAACAATGAAGATAATTATAAAGATAATTACCTACACTCATGCCCCAACACTGAAAAAAACAAAACATTCCTTCAGGAGATTACAAACAAAACCATCAGATCTGGGGGTCATAGGCCAGTCAAGCGCTTAGGACAGAAACCCGAGTGATATAATAATAAATTAAATACAAAGAATAGAGAATAATTAGGAGCCACAAAGTAGAAGGCTAATCTACACTTTGTACATTGTGTGTTTGCTTGATAAAGACCTCAGATAGGGGTCAAACTCTTAAAGTTATCTTTCTCCTTCATCCCAGATTATTGGTAATCTGTGAGAAGGATTATTAGAAAGAATACCATTTAGACTCTATTTAGTTCCCTCCAATATTTCTGATTGATATATATTGCATATTTACTGTATATGTGCCCGTAATATATTTTTTTTCTGATTCTAAGGCAACATTACATTCATGTACATGTTATGACTTTATTTTGCATGCTAGACATACATTCCATTTTTGGAATATATGTTAATAAACCTAACTTTAACTGTTATAAAACCCAACTACTTGTGCATTTCTAACAGTGAGAGGGCAAAGGTCATTATATCATCAATCTGACTTTAAAGGGACACTAAAGTCACCAAAACAACTTTAGCTTAATGAAGCACTTTATGGGTATAGATCATGCCCCTGCAATATCACTGTTCAATTATTTGCCATTTAGAAGTTAATTGACTTTTGTTTTTGTTTATGCAGTCCTAGCCACACCTTCGCTGGCTGTGACTGGCACAAAAACAAAATGGTTAATTTTCAATCAGGTGTTTCATACCTTAAATGTTTTTATCTCCTGCTCTGTAAATTGAACTATAATAACACACAGTAGGCTCGTAAAAGGTCTAGCAAGCTCTTAACAAAGCAAGTGATAAGAAATTCTAAATTAAACATGATTTGCAATAAAGGAAGTATAAACATTAGATATTCAGGAAGGCTGTATAAACACAGTGATTTAACTTCTAAATGGCAGAGAGTTAAGCAATCACTGCAGGGGCATGATTTACACACCAAAACTGCTTTATTAAGTTAAAGTTGTTTTGGTGACTATAGTGCCCCTTTAATGGTGTACTCTGGTCAGTCCCAACTTAGATAACATAAAGATAAAATAGCAGAATATAAAAACAAGGGAAAATATTGACTTTTGCTGTGTTTTTCTCCAAAATGTTACTATTGTTTCTATTTTTCTTGGAGAGTATCACTATCTTATTAGTTGCATGTACAAAACAATGGACTATAAAAGCTAGACTTGTACAATTCATTTCGCAACAAATCTAATTTCATCCAAAATTCAAATGACAATTCGGAAGAGTCTGAATTTGTGCAACGTCATGAAAACGAATGGATCCATGATGAATCGAATCAGATCCATTAGCTTTGATAAGTGTAGAAAATTAGGGAGTTATCTACTAAACAACTGAAAGAGACACATTAAGAAAGGGGATCTTCTGCTGTTTAGTAGATAGCTCCCTAATGTTGTATCCTTAAATAGGGCATTCCCATTTAGGTATAGCAAATTAGGGATTTATCTATTAAACGGCTGAAAGATCAATAAGGATTTTCTTAATTTTGGGATTGCCATATTTAAGCATATCAAATTAGGGCACTGTTTAGCAGATAGCTCCCTTATTTGGTATCGTTAAATATGGCAAAAATGAAAACGAAATGTGCAAATTAACAAAGCAAATGTTTTCACTTTTAACATCTTTAATAAATTTATATTTTTATGGATCTTTGTATTTTGTTACTAACAAAAATAGATACTGGACTTGATCAAGTGCATCACCTTGCTTTATAATTTGTATGCTACACTATTTTTACTTACTTTGTAAGCAGCCATGTGGAGCGCAGTAAATCCATGTTTTGTGAGCCTGGAAGGGCGTAATCCTTTAAGCATGAGGGTTCGAATATGTGCTTTAGTACCTGTGCAAAGAAAACAAGTGTAGAAATCTTGTCTTACTTGTTTGTCAAAGACCTTTGCTCTCAGTATCCAATAAAATATTCTATCCTAATATGAAGCTTTTTAATTTTAAGGAACTAATTAAAGTGATACTTTAAGCCAGTGTTTCCCACCTAATCTTCAAGACCCACCAACAATCCATTTGTGGTCAGTATCTCCACTAGAATAAAACAGGGAACTACATAAATCCAGGATTGTTGGTGGGCCATGAGAACTTGTTGTGGAACCACTGTTCTAAGCAGTTTTGTTATGTAGCTCATGCCCCATGAAGTCTCACTGCTTCGTTCTCTGCATTGTTAAGTTAAATCACTTTAGTTTCTGTTTATGGTCCTAGTCACACCTCTCCTTGCTGTGACACACACAGCCTCTGTGAAAAAAAGGTTCTATTTTCAATCAGATCTTACAGCACAGTATGTTTATTTTAGAAATTATTCTCTCCTGCTCTGTTAATTGAACTTTAATTACACACAAGTCTGTTGAAGGCAATTAACAGAGCAAGTCACCTCATTTTCATTACTGTCTTCTTCACAGTTGCATAAACAAAGTGATTTAACTCCTAATTGGCAGAGACTTGAGCAGTGAGACTGTAGGTTCTCAATATGTACACCAAAACTATTTCATAAAGCTCAAGTTGTTTTGTTACTTGGAGGGCCCTTTTAATAATGAGAAATTTCAGCCATTTTAGGATAGATAGTCAGATTGATAGACAGAAAGACAGATAGACAGGATAGATAGATAGATAGATAGATAGATAGATAGATAGATAGATAGATAGATAGAAAGAAAGAAAGAAAGAAAGAAAGAAAGAAAGAAAGAATAGACAGGATAGACAGACAGATAAATATTGCTCCGTATTTCAAAATAAAGTTAATTCAAATATACCACATTTACGTACTTTAATAAGTGTTCTGACGCTGGTGCTCATCGTGTTAAGACACACTATTTTTGGCAGAGAGTGACTCAGTAACTGTTTCCAACTAAGCCATTTCCCTGACTTTAACCCTATCCCCCCGAGCCCTGTCATGAATTTAAATGTATTTTGCATTACAACGTAATGCAAAACAAAATGTATTTAATAAACCGTACACACTTTCCCCTTTTTTCTTCACGTCGCAGGCAAATTCATTTCATGGCAGAGGGACTACAATGCATCATACACTGTGCATAAATTTATATGGCTAGACGTGCAAGCTGGAAGGACGACAGGGAGAGGAGGAAAAGTTCAAAACACACTGTAAGGCTCAAGCATAGACTGGTTTAGGCCAAGCAACATTTGTGCATTATGCCCCTATACATACCTCTTGACACTGGAAGGTGTCATCAATAATTCAACTTGCCTCCAGGGGGAGTTGTCAATGATGCAACTTGCACTACTTATGAGGCCTATAATTGGTGAGCCTTGCCCAGAAAGTAGGCAGGTCTACCTACTCAAGGGGCACGCCAACCTCGTGTCAAGCACACCAGGCTGACAGAGAGCCTCCTAACTGACCTCCTGCATACAGGACCCTCCATAGAAACCTGCTGCAGACCTGTGCTGCCCAACGACAGTTCCTTGGTGCCCGGGCATGTGGAGCACCTAGGAACAAAATCAGGACAATGGGACAAATTCCAAAATAGGGACCATCATGTCAAAAGTGAGATAATTAGGAGGCTTGCAGAAGATATTTTTTTTATCTTATTTGGCATTTTGGGAGTCTGTTAATTCCTGGTAAATATTCATAAGCAGGGGATGTTTTATTACTTTTTCCTATTTATGTCACACCCGTGTTTTATGACCATAAAATAGCATCTAATTATACGCACAATTCATGAAATTCATGAAAAACATGCATGTTTTACTTTTCATTATCTTACCATGAACAAAATCCCGAGAAGATTTTAAAGAATTGATGATAATGGAAAAACAGTTAAATTAAGTCTAAATACACTGATTTCCTGAAAAAAATACTGAAAATTACACTGCAGGAATTTATTGCATGCGTTCATTGTGCAGCTATGTACCAGAGTGAACTCTTACTAATTCCGGAATGATAAGGATGGTGCTAAATTTATACAATGAAAACTAGGAAATGAAATAAAAGATACAATAAGCTATGTAAAAAGGTGCTAAACTGAGAAGGAATGAAAAAGTTTGAAATAGCAGTTCTTTCCTCCTATTCCATTTGAATAACAAGATTGGGTCTGCTTAGTCTACCATTAAATTTATTTATTTGTTATTCATTTATTTTTAAAGTATAAGAAGTGCAGTATTTTTTTTGTAAAGTCATATACTCACCGCCGCAGATGCAGCATAAATGAAGGAGCGAAAGACCATTTTCTGTTCGATAGTTTAAATTGACTTTGCCGAAAGATTCATCTGAGCTACAAAATAGATTTTACAGCTGATCACACAGACATTTTCATCAGTCCTGGATATTTTGCTGGTGAATATTAATCAGAATCATACAATATGAGATTACATAGAAATAAGGTTTTGTGATCAAGTTGGTTGAGGGTCTGCGAACAATGCTCGCTACAGATAAGACAAGATGAAGTATTGTTTAGGTTTCAAACATCGAGCATGCAGAAGTCACAATGTAATTGTCAAACCTGAATAAAAATACTAGGTGCTTAACACTTGCGTTAAAACAAATTGCGCACCGTTTCTTGGCAAAGAAAATGTTAAGAGAAATTTGTTCTCAACTTTATCATTATTTTTCAACACAGAATCTTGATTTATGCTCATTATATTGCAGTTTTCCAGCATGCTTATAGGATAAAGTTTCTCGTTGCTCCAAAGAGCATTTCGTGAATAATTTTATACAGTGTAAACATGCTCAGAGATATTTAATACATTGACTAAACTGAGAATTTGGAGAAATAACAAATAGATTTTCATTTCGGACAGCCAAATTTTGGCCGATTGGGTGATTATTCCCAAACTCCAAGCCAAAATGTAGATGAATCTTGAACTAACTGACTTGCACAATGAGCATGTTGGTTCGTGATTCAGAATTCTGCCTGTTACAAAAAAAGAGATGATTAATGGGAAAAAAAAATCAAGTGAGAAGTGACCAATAGAGGGAAAAAGAGAAATAGCAAAAAAAATCTAAATAAATCTAGATTGAAATTATTATATATTATACATTTAATACATATATAATATATACATATAGCTTTTTTTTCACTGTGTCCCGTTTTTCCCTCTATTGGTACTTTTTCTTACTTAATCTTATTCTGTGAACTAAATGGTGGGAAAATGCCCCTATCGGTAAACTGCAAAATATATACATAATATTTTTGCATCTTTTTGGTTTATCTGATTATATATTTTTTTTATTACAAAATTCAGATGAGTTTAACTACCCAATGGCTGAAACTAATATTTTCGCTGTGCAAGTTTTATAACAAGACAATTTTAGGTCATAATTGTCCATTGCAAATATCCTTTCAGCTTGAACACCACCTCCCCCCTAACTTTCTTGCCCTGTACAACACTCTCTGCATGGTTCTAGGGCCCTGGGGACAGTTTCCTGGTATTCACAAAAAAACAGGACATCAGGGAGCAAAGCTGAGACGGCAGGACAGGACCATAAAATATGTACTTTGACCAAAATCGGGACAGTTTGGAGAGCTGAGCTCAGCTAAGTGGTCTATAACTTTTACTTTCTTTCCTAATTCTCCAATACAGCAGTTTTTTTTCAAAATTCTGGTGGAGTTTGGTTGTGTGTTTCTATCATTCAGTTCATTCTGAAATCATCCTGAACTCTAGTCTAAATTCAAGGTAATATTGGGACTAATTGGGACTGTTGTCCAAAGGCCCCTGAATACTACCATAGAGGTCATTTAAACTTTAGTAAATAAACCCGATAAATTCAATAATCCCATTAGTTTCAGGAGTCAGGTTTAAGATAGTGATGGGCAGTCGACTTGCTATAAATCAATAGCAACTTTCTTTTAACTTGAATCCAACAAACAGTGTGAGTTGGTTACGATAAATGACTTTGTAACTTATTCTACATTAGTGACTAGCTGACCTAGAAATTATTCACTAGCTTCACTATCCAGTTGAATCTTTGTGAATATGTCCCAATATTTAGTGAACAGTCTTTAGAGAACACATAGACTCATTGTGGGTTTTCATCAATTGTCTATTCTTGGCTTTCATCTGTTAAGTCTTATGATAATTCACAACAACCCATTGCTTTGTAGATAAATCTAAATCAATGATTTGTGGTATGCCTCTCCTTGTCAGGAAGCAATGTTCAGACCGTGTTAGGCTGCCAACTGCACCATTGCTAATGGGAATAATATCTCACTGACATAATTAGGTTCCAATTATCTATGAAAGCCAGCCAATTCTTTACGGATATTTCTGATAAATGCTGCATACTTGCACATGTTGTGGTTAAGATCGAGATAATTGTAACAAACTTGTTGTGATGATAAAGTGTTGTTTGTATCTTTGCAAATTGTATAATAAAGAACATTTGACAAAATGTAAATTTATTCTCCCAGACTCACAAAAAAGAGTCATGTCAAGGTTTTATGTAGGCTGTGCATTAAGCTCTCTTTTACCCAGAGAGTTTTGAGATGAGAAAGGATTATTTTTTTTAGCCTTTTATTTAATTTCCCTCTTGTTCCCATCAATGGAACGCTAGAAAACACTATGTTTGAGGTACTTAAACCTCGTAGTGACTAATCTTCCACAAAAGGTCACCTCTAAAGGCTCTTCCTAATAATTGCCTCCTCAAAAGTTGGTAGTCTTGGAAACCTACATCTTTGTAAGCTACTTTTCCCATAATGGTCAGAGAGCCATTAGAGTAGCCAACCCTCCTTGTGATAAAGGTCATCTTGGTTATATAATGACAGAGTGAAGTTTAACTAAGCCAAAACAATGGAACTTCATTGTCATATATCCCCGAAATGGCATAAAAACATAAAAAAAAATTAAAAAAAGGGGAATATAATCATTACCTGAAAACCAATTTAAGTTTTGTTTGTTCTATATCTTTAATCTTGAGATCATCCTCCAACCTTTCGGTAATAACGGTGTAAGCCTCACTAACTTTTTTCTTCCACTCATCTACAACAGCAAGAAAAAAACAACAACATTAAAATGGTGCCCTTCTCCACACCCAGACAGAATAAGTGAAATATTATGCCATGTGAAAAGTAAGTCTAACATGTAAGTCTAACATGTAACGTGGAGAACTTCACATGTTTATAAAAATGTTCTACACAGTAATGAATTTGGTGCCAGTAGTCCCCTGGCACTCCCCATTGTCATTAGTTAAACCAATTTAGAACAGTTTGATGGGGTCGGCTGGGTCCCACCTCCACTACAATGAACAGATAATCAGAAAATCCTAATCAGTGCAGTACTAGATTTCTGGCCTAGAGTGTCAGCTGATCACTCTCAGCCAATGAACTAAGCCCTACACTGCCAGTGATGAAACCGGGAAGAGTCTCCTGAAGCAGTTTTTTTTTTTTTTTTTAGTATTTATAATATCATAATGAAGAATGAATCAGGCCACTGAAACCATTTTACAGTTAAAGATTGCGTTGCCAAAACAATGCCCTGACAGGAATGTTTAAGATGTATGCTACATGGTGAAAAACTTTGGTTCGTATGATTCGATTTGTCTGAAAAAAAATAGTTTAATTTGATATTTTGGCCTAGGATTAATTCCATTCTGTAAAAATTATTTGGACAAATCAAAAGGGTGTAGAAACGGGCTAATCCGTGTACTGCAAAGTATAAATATTAGGTAGATATTTCACAGTAAACTAATAGGACATTTTTAAACCATTTCGTTAGTGAGAAGAAGTCACCAATAGAGGACAAGAAGAGGAACAATAAAATCATCCATATTTATATATTATATGTTTATTAGATTTATAAAGTATAAATATAGATTTTTTGCTGATCTTACTTTTTTCCCCCTTTACTGGTCACTTCTCATTTGATCTGTCAATTAAATCAACATTTATTGGATGTTCCATCACCATAAATCAAACATCTCTTTTGTTTTGGCACCACACGAATAATGAATCTAACAAAATGGTTTTGTCCATTGGCATTTCATTTGTTACCTGATTCATCCACGTAGTGTTTCAGAGTTCTGGATTTTGGTCAAAACGCTGATTGCCGAAAATTCGGACGAATCGCTATTCATTTGAAACCCAATGCACAAGTCTATGAAGGACCATCTGTGTAGATTATGGATCCCAACAGCCATGATAACTGCTGCTCTATGTAAATGATTATTGGATGCACTGCTTTGAGCCATATTAATTCTTTCTTCATGCTAGCAAGGATTAGAATTGAACAGAACTCTGAGTCTTGAAGACTAAGCTTCTAAACAGAACATTAAGAAGAAGTCAACAAAATTAAATCTGAACCAGCACACGTCCCCAAATCGCTACTTTTTCAACTTTGGCAATTTTGCCTTCAGTTCTGCTATTTGGTTGGCAGCATGCCATAGTGACTATCCCCCTATAACATATGGTAGTTTAGACACCAATGAACAAATGATAGTTAAGTTCTGCATATATATGTGACCTGCATTTTACCTGGGAATAGCTGAGGATCATGGTAAATGTAGTTCCCAAAAATCTGCAGTGCTAAACTATCTTTCCAAAGGTCCTGATGCTTTTTCTACACAAACATTCCACATGCTTTAGGATGACTAAAGAACTACAAAAAAAATTATCAAGAAGACTATACATTGAATTTAAAAATAAATAAAAAATAACAGCTTACCAGTGCAGGTCTGTGTTTGCCTAGATTTATAATTTCCCATTTGTTATGAATGCCTTCTTTGTTTCAGCCAAGTTCACTCTGTAATATGATTCTGACTACAAAGAAGACCGTTCCAACTGCTAAAGTACACTTTGATAGTCCCTTGCTAAAAATAAACTCTCCGCCAAATGGAATGTCAAGCAACAATGACGCGGAACAGCTACAATGTTCTACCGAGTGTGAAACAATGACGATAACTAATCAGTTTATGTAAAATCCACTGCCGAGCAGAACTTAAAATTGACTCAATTGCTCGTTATTTGCATTCGCCAAAGAGAAAAATAATGATTAGTATTCACAGTGAATTTCTGACACAAATTTTATTTAGGGTAATAAATACCACATGCGTGTCATTTCAGAAAGGCAGAACAAGGATTTTTATCAACTGTTGCAATTAATCTATAGATCATTCGGTTTAATAACTGGCCTACTTTCTGTTCATTTAATGACATGGTAAAATACTATACACAAGGGATGGGCTTATGTTTTTCAATCAGTAGAACTTGTTCCAGATTTAAGCTCTGAAAAATTCTGCAGCTAGATTTCAGCTTGCTTCATCATGGAGATATTATTAATAATGATAACAATGTATAATATATGAAGTATAAATGCAATATGTCTGGAAAGAATAATGCTCTTACATGAAGGTAGCTTGTCCACATTATGAAAATAATATATAACTAGTATTTCTAGTAATTGGTATTATAACAGCAGGGGTCCTGGGGCAACCCAGTTAACAAGTCCATCCTTCAATAATTAAAATGTTGTATGCACATATTAGCCATGTATGTGTATATGTGAGATTTGAGTATCAGACTCATATAGTGGCCTATGTATGTAGGTTACCACAGGACCAGATTAACATAGGAGCTGATGGAGCTCAAGCTCCAGGCCCATTCAATAAGCCCATTGTTAAATAAAATAATAATAGTAATTATAAATATATACACTGAACAAAATTATAAATGCAACACTTTTGTTTTTCCTCCATTTTTCATGAGCTGAACTCAAAGATCTAAGATTTTTTCTATGTACACAAAGGTGAAAAAGTGTGCCTTACGCTGGACGCAATAAAAAGCCACTCTAAAATGTGCAGTTTTCTTACACAGCACAATGAAACAGATGTCGCAAGTTTTGGCTCTGGTGGATATTCCTGCAGTGAGCATGCCAATTGCACGTTCCCTCAAAACTTGCGACATCTGTGGCATTGTGCTGTGTAATAAAACTGCACATTTTAGAGTGGCCTTTTATTGCGCCCAGCGTAAGGCACACCTGTGCAATAATCATGCTGTCTAATCAGCATCTTGATATGCCACACCTGTGAGTTGGATGGATTATCTCGACAAAGGAGAAGTGCTCACTAACACAGATTTAGACAGATTTGTGAAAAATATTTGAGAGAAATAGGCCCTTTGTGTACATAGAAAAAGTCTTAGATGTTTGAGTTCAGCTATAGAAAAATGAGGGCGAAAACAAAAGTGTTGCCTTTGTATATATATATATATAGCAAAATCCAAATAGGTTATGGTGGGGAAAAATTGTGATTGAAAACCCCTTCCATCTGAAGACTTCAGGTGGAAGGGGTTTTCAATCACAATTTTTTCCCACCATAACTTATTTGGATTTTGCTTCCCAAGCACTACCAAGCCTCAATAACCAAACCAGTAACCAATCTCATGCTGATGAGTTGCATTAACAACGGAACAGCTGTCCACGAGTGGTTCCCTGGTTTTGCATCTTTTCCTAAATTGTGTTCCAAGCAGTTGTATACTGCAAACACAAATTAAAAGGAATCCATGTTTAAAATGGAATGAGGCAAAAATGTGATTCTTTGTTAAACTAATTTGCATATGCCCACCCAGAATCCTTTGCGGTTGTAACATCACTGCAGATTTGGGATTTCTGTGGGAAAAGCAAGTCTTATGGATTGACTGGTGTGCAGATTTTTGTTTAACATTATATATATTACTGCTCTTCACATGCTCTTGCTATGAGCAGAGGGAATTAAGTATGGAAACATAAAAAGGATGAAGGGGAACAAAACTTGTGTGGACTGGCTGACAAAGAAATTAGTTAAAGTAAAGCTGACTTTGCGCACTGTGCAAGTCCTCTTGCTGCTTCAGTCTCTCTAACACTGTGGTATGTCCCCTTTCTCCTACACTCACTACATCCACCATGTATCTGCCACTAACAGCATACCTGGAGCTTCTGCCTGCTATTAAGAAGGTAAGGAGAAACATAGAAACATAGAATGTGACAGCAGATAAGAACCATTCGGCCCATCTAGTCTGCCCAAGGAGAGTAGTGGAGAGTAGTGGACAAGTGAGTCCCCAGAAAGCATAGAGCGAGCACTTCATTATATCCAAGGTCAGGGTTCTGTCTGCATAATATGCCTTAGTTGGCCAGACTGCATGATTGGCATGAAACCTAACATACATTCAGGCCAGGTTGACCTTCCTACTCTTTGGGCTGGCCCGCCCTCTTTTTTGGTATGTCCATCCCTTTGGGCAGTGCCAGTTATGTCATTTGCGTCACTTTTGCCATGCCCACTGAAGTCTTGCTTCAACTGATGCTGCTGTGAGGGGTTATGGATTTTCTTGAGAGATGTAAGCAAGATATTAGCATAGGGTATGCGTGTTCTTCTAGTTGCATCCTGTAAGTTTCCCTCCAGCACCACCTCGACCGGATACATGTCACGTGGGAGGTATAACTGATTCATTGTTCTCTGTCGATAAGATTCTGTAATTAGCCCCATCATAATTGTCGTCACCAGGGTTACCACGATATTGCTGTAATCTGCTACATACCATTGTCTATGCTTCAATCAAAAGGGAAAGCTCCAGATACCACTAAAAGAGGACATCACCAAACACGTGCTAGTCATCACTAAATCTAGATGAGCCAATCAACATTAGACCTATCATAAATCTACAATATGCCTGCATACTTAAAAATGGCTCTGAGTAACTACTGAGCAACATATAACACTTGCTAGATGAAGGTAAGCATGCCACTCTAATGCTTATGTATCTTTCTACAGTCTTTACAGTCACCTTTGTCCATAGAACGATCATGAGACATGTAAAGATACTAGTAGGTCTCAAGAAGCAAGCTTTAAAGAAAGTCACTTCCTCCTGACCACCGGCATCTTTAAGTGAACACAGGAGACAAAACTATGTCAGGGACTAACGGAACCAGTGGTGTCAAGCAAAGATCATCACTATCGCCTCTAATGTTTAATCAGAAGCTCACATGAGGTTTTAAACAAATATTAAGGCCAATTCTTTCACTTATACACAGTTGACACTCAGCAGGACAATGGAGTGTCTTTGGAGCACAGAAAACTGTCTCATTTTTTTCTATATTCTTTTTCTTTAATCTTTAATCACTCATTTTAATAAACTCCTCATCATTTTCATACTTGCCCATCGTTCATGCCTTACTTGCCATCACCAATTTATTTCCCAATCATTTATTCCTTGCTGCCTCCTTTATGTTCATGACATGAATTCCTTAAGTCTATATTATCACATATTTTGCACCCCCATCCTGTAGACAATTTTGAGACCATCTCTGTATTTGGTCATTTGAGGTATTGCAATATGGAACCTGTTATAAAAGATTATCTTAGAAAAGTATTCTTGTACACCATTAGTAATGGCAAATAGATTGGCCCATTATGAGACAAATTTTGAGATCTTTGTAAAAAAAGTTCTTTATTTTTCATCGATCAAGAAAAAAACTAAACATTAATATGGAGGCAAGACCACCTACATATTAGCTAGAATACCATTGCCCAGCTTGCTAACCAAGATAATTTGTTTGGACAGAATATGTTTACTGATTGGCTGAAATGTTCATGTTAGAATGTCATGTATCAATACAGAATTATTGTTTCTTCAATCATTCTGTGCATGTAGGAGTAATTTGGAGATATTGCGATGGAGGTGTTTAATATCGCTAGGGCTCCACTGTTCGTATGGAACTCCCTTCCCTCTCCATTTCTTTAAAAAAAAAATAATTGAAAGCTCTTCTTTAGGAAATCATATCACTGTTAATAGCTTTCCCTCCCCACACCTTGGTAACCCACCTTGCTTCCTCTCCTGCAACTGAGTCATCTAAAGAACTAAGCCTTCTTTGTAGGGTGTTCTAGCAACCTACTTTTCCTATACATTATTATAAATAATAAATACAACGTTTGAAGGAGCCATGCAATGTTTTCTATGATGCCTATTATGCTGGTTATAAAAAAAATAATCATAATTCCTTGACATAGCTACAGCCCATTCACCACCCTCATTGCGTCTAAATACTAGTATAAGATGTCTGCTTCAGCTATAAATGCAGAAAACATGATTACTGCAGTTTTCTATTGTTACATTTTAAGTACGTTAATAAAATGTTATTTATGCCTCTCATTTGTATTTTAATATTTTTTTAATATTTTTTTTGGGGGGGGGGCTCTTCTGTGTTTAATTTTTTTTTTTAATTGTTAATCCACCAGTGGAACTGCCTCATGATTTGGGAGTCCCGTCTGATGTTGTTCGGTGCTGGACAGAGCTTATCAGAAGTGTTTACATTTACACACAGCTTCACATCTGAAAGATTTGCTACCAAGTAAATTCCAAAGAACAGCATTAACGTGAAAAGGACACAAACTGGGAGCAACATTTGTTACTTCGCTGTTATTAGGTTGATTAAATAAATTAATTACCTGCTGACTGGCTATTACAATTATCACAGCTCTACTTCCTCAAACCACTAATCTGCACAAGCACCTTCTTAATGAAAATCTGGCTGCCATTTTACAGGTAATCCATCAAATCATATTAAAGTGACACGAGAGTGGCAGGCTATTTTGCTGCAATTAGAATATTTTTTAAATACTTTATGAGATACCAGATCTGTCAGGTACAATCATTCTTATAAACTCACTAGACTATTTATTTTTAATGCTACACTTTCTCACCAACGTAATACTTTTAGAGATATCTCCATAATTTATATCCCAAACAATATTCACAAGAAAGTTGCTGCCAGGTTTTTAAAGAACTTTGAACACCTCGTAAGCTTTGTTTCTGCATACTTTATAGTCAGTCCACTTCCTTCGAGCCTACAATACCCAAGGACCCTTTCGGGACTCCCTTTCATCACGTGTCTTGGCAGGTCCTAAATTTCAAATTAATAACATACCTTTTTCAATCCTTGCTAACTCTTCCCCATACATTGTTGAGCTGTTCCTAGCCCTTTGATAATTTATTAAACATATATATGCATACATTCTATTCAGTTCACCCGTTTTAACATTTGTGATCATGTGACTATGATGTCATTTTTAAAAATGTCCTGTTTGCTACCTTATATAACCCAGAATGCTAGGTTTTAGTGTAATTCCACTTGATACATCCTTTTAAAGAGAAGCTTGTGATGGATTAATATTTGTATTAGTTTTAATTGTTTTATAGCAGTAACATTATTTTTTTTTTGCTTTTTACCCTTTGGTGTTACCATAGTGTTTTTTTTCTACTTCATCTACTATTTCATCATTATACCTTATTTGAAGTCTGACATCCTGAAATACATCTTCACTGCTGATCCCTGGACAAAGAATCTCGTGGTGAGGATTATACCACCTAAGCTATCATCACAGAGCAGTTAACCTGCTATATTAAATACGCTGCTTTCCATCAGTGGCAATCTGCACCACAGCACATTGTATATACAGGAGCTGATTTTGAGCTCCAGGATATGTGAGTTGGCAATCAAGATCCTATTTATTGTGGGTACCAACACATACTGCACTATTGGATTGTCTTTTCTGCTTTTATTTACATGTACTCCTGGATATACCTCAAGCATCTATAAAAAATAAACCACTTTTCCTAATCCACAAGATTATTATATTCTGCACTATACAACAATATATGTTATTGTTTGTTCTCTATATTTTCTGATTTACCGCCAAATTAGTTTCCACAAGGCACAACATGTTTTTAGTTTTTCTGTTTCATATCTATTTCTGGGGCCTTTAGTGTCCCTTTCTTCAGAATTTAATGTCATTTATCCATCTTACTCAGTTTTTTTAGCGCTTACCCATTTTTTTTGCTCTACACATATACACAGACCAGACAGATAGTCACATACAGTTACATACACATATTTTCGCAGTCACATATCCAGTCACATATCTGAGACAGAGTGAGACAGCCGCAGTCACACAATCAGTAGCACACAATCAGAGGCACATAGTCCCACACAAACACTATGTCACACACAAACAACAAACATACACATGCACCATTTGCACACACACCACACACCACACACAGTCATACACATAGTCACTGTCATGCACACACACACACACACACACACACACAGTCACAGGTACGAAGTCACACACAGTTACAGACATACACAGGTACAAACACATCCCACACATTGTCACAGGTGCATAGTTGCACGCATGGTCAGTACCACGTAGTTACAGGCACACACAGTCTGTGGGAAAGGCGGAAGTTCTGTGTGCACCCTCTCCCACCTGGCCCCCTGCTCCCTGCTTGTCCTCACTGTTGTTCCACCCCGGTGCAAATAAAACTAACCCCAGAAACTAAATTTAATATTATTTAAAATCAACATAATTACTACAAAAAAAATTCTATTTGAATTTCAGACATATTATTCTCCATGTCTAGAAAATACCACCTCACATTAATTTTTTCCATTAATGTTTAATGCTTATTTACAAGCCTTCATCACATGTGGCTAGGAGGTGACTCTCTTTGTTACAATTATTCACTACATTAAAAATGTCTTTCGTATCACTTGAATAGTCTTTGGATCTTTTAACCAAAGGCAATAATAGGATATCAATATATTCTGAGAGTTGGGAAAAAATAGAATCAATTGCAGACTTTTCTCATTAATTTAGGCTAGCTGTGTACGTGATTCTTTGTAGAAGGACAAATTGTAATGTGGGGGACAACCAGCAGCACTGGAAACCACCACTGAATTCTGATTATGGCATTATAACGGTGAGTATGCTTTCTAAAAAAAAGGACCACTTAAGGTACCCAGATCATTTCATCTCAATAAAGTGGACTTGGTGCAGTGGGTGTTTAGTTTCAGGCCTGCAATCTAAAACATTGACATTAAGTAGATATGGCAATGTTATAAATGCATGGTTAACACACCTAGAGTGCAGCATGGTGTGTTTGCCACACTCTAGCCTTCCCTACGGGGAAGCTTTGATTGGGTGAGATTATCAAGATTGATGATCTCTCTTATGGAGGTGGAACGGGAGAATGAAATTAGGCATTAGGGCACTATAGCATTAGGAATATAGGCTTGTTCCTTTAATGTATGTAAAATTAACAAATGCTGGTTTTTAGATTGCAGTATAGCAAAGATGACTTTAAAGTGAATTTGAACCTAAACACATAATCAAGTTCTATATAATATTTTACGTTTTCTGTAAGAATGCAAAATAGTCGTTTATGTTTTTTTTTTTACCATACTTCATATGATTGCCGTATTCTGGCGTGTACCAGAAACTTTAGATCTGCACGCTTTTTCTAAATGTCATGCCTAATAAGGTTAAAACTTACTCTATGTATGTACACAATGTCAATACACCTTTATGTACTACTTAATTTATTTTATGCAAAATCAATTTAAAACGCTGACATTTATTCAATCGCAGTTCGAAACCATCTTAATTCGAGAGGAAACCTCTAAAAGTCTAACTTTTTAAAGAATATGGGAAAAATACTGTTTTGAAAAAGAAAACAAAGAAATGCACTATAATTATTGCACATATTTAACAATAAACATTTGGCTCATGTAATCAGTTAATTAATCCACAGTCATATTGCGGAAAACAATTTCATTATCACAGTCAGAAATGTATTTCTACATTCCTTTTTCCAGGATGTAATAGCAATAAATGAGAATAATCATTATATTTTAAACTGAGAGCTAACAGTGTTAGCATTCTCCCACAGACAATGATTTATTTACGAGAGACTTACAACATGGCATGTTTGAATCGGGCTGCTCTGTGGCAGCATTATCTTCGCCTTAAGCACTTGATAAAACCAATGTTTTAAATAAATAAGCAGATTCCAGCCACAATTATAAAATTTAAAAAAAAAGAAAAAGAAAAAAGAAAGACATCTCCACTTGTTTCTCGGTCATAATATATTTTTGAGGAATTTCCCCAAGTTTAGATGGCTCTGACATTTTTCTGTAACAGCCTTTTTTTTTGCCAGTTGACAGCATTGTAACTCTGTCGAACTTCACCAAGGATTTGATGTGAAAAGCTCTAAGCATTTCTAAAGAGACTTCAACAGACTTTTGTAAAATGGAACATCCGACCATTGCTTTTTTTTTTTTTTTTTTGTCCCGGGAGAAGTTTTGCTCTGAAAAATTCTAATGCCCTGAAGATCTAAACATTCCGAAAGTCTTCTTCTATATATCTGAAGCAAATTATTTTCTGACAACAAACTCAATTTCTTTTTTTTAAGTTGTCTTCTTCGCCAAATAAGATGGCTGAACACATTCCTTCATTCCTTGTCCATCAATCATCAAACTTAATGAACTCACAAAAGATTTGTCTGCTATGTCTGATTTAATATTTATGCATGAGTTACTAATAACACAGAATTTTCCCGCAGAAACATCAGGGACCAGCCTGTGATATTCAATCACTAAGTAAGGTGAAAACACAATTCTTTGCATCCAATACACTTTGAATGACACATGCTGTTTCATTAAATTTTTTATCTTGATCTGGGAAAAGATAGTAAAAACTTCCGAGTGTAATCCAAGCTTTGCCTGCGGGTTGCTATGAAATGTGAAATGATGTATGCATTCATGCAAGGAAGCTATATAGCAAAAGTTTGATATATTTAACAGTATTAGCTAAAATGTTTTCTGGGAGAAAATAGATGGTACTTGCTTGTTTTGGTTGGTTGGAGTTTTACTTAAGAAACATTATTGATAGCCTTTATTTATTCCAAAGTAGCAGTGGGTCTTAAAAACTGTAAAAATATGCTGTGATTACAAAATAAATGTCATCAACTTAAAGAACGTGGTTAATTAAAATAATGAAAATATATCCGTTTGAAGCGTTTCCCAGCAAGCGGAATCCTTGCAAAGGGATGATTATCAGGGTTATTTGCTAAAGTGAAAATTCGAAAGTGAATTGAAAGTGAATTTCAAATTCAAGGACAAAGTAGCCAAATTGAAAGCATAGCTGGCTTACATGATGTTTCAAGTTTACGATTTTGACCTTAACTTTGAAATTCACTTTGAATTCTCACTTTAGTGAATAATCTAGAAAATATTATGAAAATATTGGTGATCTATCTTTCAAACAGTTGGAACTAAGGTGTTTTTCTTAACCCCTTAAGGACACATGACATGGGTGACATGTCATGATTCCCTTTTATTCCAGAAGTTTGGTCCTTAAGGGGTTAAAGACTTTATAACGTTCACATGGATGGTACATCTTCATTGACATTAAAGAACCTAGATTATATAGACTCAAAACCATTCAGACCAACCACATTCTAATCCCCAAATCCCTCGACGCCGCTGCATGATGCATCAGAGATCAGAGAAGTTTTGACACCAATGCAATCATCATCTTACGTTCCCATGTACGTGGGTCAACCAGCCTCAGTCACACCCATTGATGTTGATTGTAGTTTTGATTTTACTAATCCCAGTTTAGATTCAATCTCGTAGTTTATGCATCCATTTACCAGGATGTCCAAGACAGTAGAAATCAGAACATCTGCTTCTTTTATATTTCAAACTCATAGAGACTTTTGTAAAATAAGACATTGCCAAAAGACAGAAAATTAGCTGTTCAAAAAAGTTGAACTGCGAATTGAAAAACCTTAATAAATGACAGTTGATTTGAAAGCGGATTTTATATTAAATACAGGATGTTCTTCACAAAAGCCACAATGTCCGGGTAATTGAAAATCTTTGTGAGACCAATTCAATTTAAGCCCATTGATTATGTTTAATTAGTTAAAACAAGAACATAGGAGATTATCTATTGATAGAAAATTATTCTGTTCTGACTAATTAATTCTTGGCAAAGACATTTGTTTGACGAGAAAATCATCGGACAAATGTTCAGATTAGTTAAAGCACAATATATGGCGACGTGGATTAACAAAACAGTAATATTATCAAAATCCTCTGCGTACATCTGCTGCCAGTGTTCGATGATGTAGAAAGTTGAGATTTTCATTTCTAAAATAGCGTAAACAAACAAACAATGAAATCAAATCTATTTGGATGTAGGAACGCAATAAAGTGACAGTTATTCATTCCTTCTTATTAAAGTCAGGATTTGAAAAAAAAAACAACCTGAAAATGTATGAATAATAAACTCAATGTGGAAGATACATCAGTAGTAATCTATCAACATTTCTAAAAATAATCGGGGTTAGGTGTTACTCCTCTGCACAAAAAGTCTAGAAAAGTGGATTGTCTTGATACGGCATTGCATGAAGAGTGGAGTATTTACTCCTTCTTGCGCTCAAATAATGAAAATCAGTAAATGGTGACACTGGAAACTCCTTCGTAGTTGTAATTGCTTATTAGTATAATATTTGAGCATTGCATTCAAGTCGTACCCAAGATGTGTCTGCCAAATCTCACAGGGCAATATATCTCCTCCATGTCCTGATTCTGGGACAGTCTTGATTTTCAGGTCATGTCCTGCTGTCCTGACCCAAAAGAGGGACGCCTGGAAATTGTTGTCGACAAGCATCACACATCATATCATCATAAGATATGATCAGGCATATGTTCAGGTAACTAGGGCCCTCCAGGTTTGCCCTCAGTGGGTTGGCCTAACATGGCATGATTTTCACCTGACTTGTCTGGTCCTCTTTGGGTAGAGCAATTAAATGATTGCATAACTGACCCACCCTCTCTACCCCTGGAGGTAAATTTGGAGGTATGAATATATTCATACCAAATTAAAGGACAGTGTCAATTCTAGTGTTATAAAGTAATACAATACATGACATTTTACAGTTTTTGTAAAATTAATGCTCTACAAAACTATATGCCATAGTATAAAATATTCTACCCATTTTTTTAATTTTTTTTGGTAAAGGCATTATTTTACACATTTTTGGAAAACAAAAATGTATAATGATGTTATTTTTTGGCACAGACAGCACTACCATGAATAGTTCCTGACTCTACCTATCAATGATTCTAAAGTCTTTGCATATAAGGTTCTAACAGAGAGCGTATGTCTTGAAATCTGTTTAAACTTCTGATTTCAAATTTCATATGTACATGCTGTATCAAGTTTACAATGCATATGGTGACGGAGATCCACTGATGTGATACAGGTTGAGAATGTAATATGTTATTGATAATGGGAATCAGTTTATGACAGCTTATCTTCCTGTAGATGATATGGGAAAGAAGACATGTTACTACATTGTTAGGTAACTTTAATGTATGTGATACAAATAAACCTCATAACCCGAGAAAAGAAAATATCTTGTTTTTATTTTATTATTTTTATCAAAAGGAAACTATAGTGCCAGGAAAACAAGCTAGTTTTCCTGGCACTGTAGCTTACCATTCTGCAAAGGCTCCCTCCCGCGGCGCTGAGGGGGTCACTAGAGGAGGACTTAACCCTGCAAGGTAATTTTTGCAGTTTATAAAAAACTTAAATAATGACATGCTCAGGGGTAAGGGTGATGAGAGTTGGCACCCAGACCACTTAAATGGGCTTAAAGGACCACTCTAGGCACCCAGACCACTTCAGCTTAATGAAGTGGTCTGAGTGCCAGGTCCTTCTAGGGTTAACCCATTTTTTTATAAACATAGCAGTTTCAGAGAAACTGCTATGTTTATTAATGGGTTAAGCCTTCCCCCTAATCCTCTAGTGGCTGTCTCATTGACAGCCACTAGAGGCGCTTGCGTGCTTCTCACTGTGATTTTCACAGTGAGAGCACGCCAGTCCATAGGAAAGTTTGAATGCTTTCCTATGCGGCTGAATGCGCCGCTCTTGCCGCGTGCGCATTCAGCCGACGGGCGAAGGAGGAGGATCGGAGGAGGAGAGCTCTCCGCCCAGCGCTGGAAAAAGGTAAGTTTTTACCCTTTCCCCCTTCCAGAGCCGGGCGGGAGGGGGTTCCTGAGGGTGGGGGCACCCTCAGGGCACTATAGTGCCAGGAAAACGAGTATGTTTTCCTGGCACTATAGTGGTCCTTTAAGTAGTCTGGGTGCCTACAGTGTCCCTTTAATTCTTTGAATACAATTGCAAAAATACAGAAAATTAGTTAAGGCAGAGAGTTTTTCATGCATTGAGAACAAGAAAAAACCAAAACATAGGAAAACCACTATAAACCCACCCTCCAAAAAAAACAAAATAAAAAAAACACCCACCACAAAAGGATAACTACTAGCATGGCAGAAATTATAGAATAACTATCTTGGATGTAGGTGGTGTAATCGTCCCCTGGGGACCAAACCTTCTTGAAAGTTGACAAGGCACCTTGGCCGCAAGGGGGAACATAGTTGTCCCCCTGTGAAACTATAGCTAAAGTTATGGTTCTACATTAGCTGGAACTCAAACTAATAATATTAACAATACTAAAATGAGAAATTGAGAATTAAATGGCAAAAGCAGTGTCAACGCTCCCTTTCCAATCAGAACACTGGTACTACTTCCAGGGAGTATTCCCCAGGAGCATTTCATACTTTATTTGTGGTCTTTTATTTGGCATACATTTTATATTTAAAGGGACACTATAGTCACCAGAACAACTACAGCTTAATGTAGTTGTTCTGGTGAGTATAATCATTGCCTTCAGGAATTTTCATTTCAGAGAAAAGGCAGGGTTTACATTATCCCTAAGGACACCTCCAAGTGGCCACTCCTTAGATGGCCACTGGAGGTGCTTCCTGGGGCAGTGCTGCACAGTAGGCAGCACTGCCATTCATTGTCTCTACACTCTGTATGGGGACGCTGAATTTTCTCATACAGATGCATTGATTCAATACATCTCTATGAGGAGGTGTTGATTGGCCAAAATGGTGTTTGGCCCTGCCCCCTTGTTGATTTCAGCCAATCCAATACTTTCCCTACGTGAAAGCATTTTATTGGCTAAAAATCATAAATTATGATGATGTCACCAAGGAGGCAGATAGGGCACGGGACCAGTGCAGGCTGGAAATAAGGTGGGTTTTAACATTTTCCAAGGAGGCTAAGGGGTGGGCAAGCCACCTAAATAATGGATTAAACATTATTGGGTCAGGAATACATGCTTGTGTTCCTGACCCTATAGTGTTTCTTATATATTTAATACAATATATTTAATAAAAAGAGCTGCATCACTCAGCCTGGTCTCTTATCACATCTGCCTGCACATGCGCAGGCCTAGGTACAGCACATTGGCTGCATCGGTGGTACCGTATTTTCCGGCGTATAAGATGACTTTTTAACCCTGGAAAATCTTCTCCAAAGTGGGGGGTCATCTTATATGCCGGGTGTAACGGAGCTCCCTGTACTCCGACTGAGTACCCTCCGTTCATGGATGCTCCTAGCGCTTCCTGAGGACTCCAAACACTGCAGCAGACACCACAACCACCGCAGACTCCACAACCGCCGTAGCTTAACTGGAGTCTCGCCGTCTTCCTTCCACCCTGGATCAGCTTCTGTCCTCCAGGACCGTGTGGGGAAGACCTCTCCTCCAGGAGAGCATAACAGGAACAGCTCTTAAAAGAGCTAAGTGATTAAAAGCTCAGGGGAATATGCAGAGCATAGCAATCCCCAGTGTGATTATAACAGCTCCCTCCAATAACGAGACAAGGCTACGTTAGAGGGATCAAGAAGAACTGTCAAAACCTTTATTCCCTTGGGACCAGCCAATACAGTCACCACAATAACATTGTTGTGAAACCTCAATAAAATCACAAACAGTCAAACCATATCAAGAAACACACAGTGACTTATCACAACACAATGGCACATTGAAGGTAGACTAGGGGCTTTAAAGCCAGATAGATGAAAGAGTCATAGCCACAGGGGAGGAGGCTGGCAAGTAGGCAACTCCAGGACCAAGTGGCGAAGGGCACTTCGTCACACCGGGTATATGGCTGCTGGGGCACCCTGGAGGGGCGGATTAAAAAAAGAATGGAGGGGGGGATTAAAAAAGAATGGAGGGGGGGATTAAAAAAAAATGGAGGGGGGATTAAAAAGAATGGAGGGGGATTAAAAAAGAATGGAGGGGGGATTAAAAAAGAATGGAGGGGGAGATTAAAAAGAATGGAGGGGGGGATTAAAAAAGAATGGAGGGGGGATTAAAAGAATGGAGGGGGGATTAAAAAGAATGGAGGGGGATTAAAAAGAATGGAGGGGGATTAAAAAAGAATGGAGGGGGATTAAAAAAGAATGGAGGGGGGATTAAAAAGAATGGAGGGGGGATTCAAAAGAATGGAGGGGGGGAGTAAAAAGAATGGAGGGGGGGAGTAAAAAGAATATATCGCAATTAGCCTCCTGTGTGCTAGACCAGCAGGCATGGATTACATGCTCAAACAGCCTGGCACACACCTGGGCTTTAAATGCTATTTCAGATTATCATTATTTAAAGGACCACTCTAGGCACCCAGACCACTTCAGCTTAATGAAGTGGTCTGGGTGCCAGGTCCAGCTAGGATTAACCCATTTTTTTATAAACATAGCAGTTTCAGAGAAACTGCTATGTTTACAAATGGGTTAATCCTTCCTCCAATTCCTCTTGCAGCGCGTGCGCTTTCAGCCAAATGGGAGGAACGGAGGAGGATCGGAGGAGGAGAGCTCCCCGCCCAGCGCTGGAAAAAGGTAAGTTTTTACCCCCTTCCTCTCCCCAGAGCCGGGCGGAAGGGGGACCCTGAGGGTGGGGGCACAAGTATGTTTTCCTGGCACTATAGTGGTCCTTTAATGTCTTGCTGTGTAGCTCTGTCTGCTCACTGTACATCATGGCTAATTTTTATTTGGTGTGCATTGGAAGAGGGGTAGTCTTATATGGCGAGTATATCCCAAACTCTATATTTTAACTGGAAAAGTTGGGGATCGTGTTATACGCCCAGTCATCTTATACGCCGGAAAATAGGGTAGTTCCCTCTAATATATAGCCACCGCTCTCTTCTCCACTCACTGCTGATCCCTGTCCTCAAAGCAGGAAACCACCTACGTCTGGAAGAATGTTTCTCCTATCTGCTCTGATGACCCACATTACAATTGTAAAGCCCTACAGAATATATTGATACTATATTACATTATTATGAAAATAATTGATAGTGTGTTTAATAATAATATTAAAATAATATTCACAACAATAACAATAATAATAATGCTATCTTTTTATGGCAGATTTGCCTACTTTTGCCCAAAGTCACCCTTTCCTGTGGGGAGAGATCTGAACAAGCATGACTGATTCTCATTTGTTTTAGGAAGAGAATACATTTAGAAGTTTAATCATAAACCATGAACAATAGTGAAATTTAGAACAAAATAAAAGTTTTGGAAAAAAAGAACCTGCAACACTTTTTTTCTCCATATTGGCTGTTTTTTGTCAATGCACATTTAATGAATAAGTTCTGTTGTGTGAGTTACTGAATTAGCAGCAGGTATAGGTGATTGTAAAGCTTAGTCTAAAAGAAGACAATGGGAGACGATTTTGTTTCTCTGCCTAACCATGATGACAAGGCAACCCATGCTATTTAAAAGCTTAGATCTCACACTAATTGGCCAGCTGGGTCCAGAGTTCAATATACAAATCTGGAGATGGGATTTGTGACTTAACAGTCGACAAGAGGAGCCTTAAACTGTCCAATTATAAAACCAGCCAGAGCGCACACCTATTTTTGGTTCATGGCAAACAGAAAAAAAATGCGATAACGAACTCCAAGAGGAAGTTGTTTAATGTGAGTTTATCAGTTATCTGTTTCAAATAAATCAACTTTGGTTGTCTGTCAGGGCAGACTGTCAAACCTGTCTTCACTCCGCTCTCTGAATCTTTTAATAACACTATAGACGAGTGACAAAGAAAAATCATGTGCAAATTGCTGTCCCTTAACCGCCTCACTGACAAGTTGTTTTCGTTTAAAAGAAGCATTACCATAACCCTTATTTGAAATATTGAAATATTGAATATTAACATAGGTTGAAAGAAGGGACACTTAAAGGTAGATTACTAGGCATTTGAAACTACTTACAGTTGCACAGCTGGGACTTTACTTCCTGGCTGTACCTGGTTATAACAACAATTTCATAAATAAACTACAGGGACTCAGTAGCAAAATTTGTTTAACTATTAGGCTTTTCTGTGATTTTATTTTTTAGTCTACGCTTAACATAAATATCTTCTAGCCAAACTTTACTTTTATTTATTTAATTATTTATTTATTTATTTTTTAATTCTTTATTTTTGCGTGCATGAGATTTATATATATATGGTACAACATATGCATCACATGAGAGAATAGCAGGTTACAACGTTTGATGTTTGACGCATTCGGCAAGTTCAGCACAATTTTTTGTTACATGCCTGAAATCCTAGGTGTGTAGTTTTGTAGGAGTATTGTCGAGTTATTCATTCGTGGGTTTATTACCTAGGTCTTGGGTCAGTGGTGGATGCCTGGGCCCATCGAAGCTTTTAACTAGTTGTGTGAGTTTATAGCGTGTTGCAGGGGCCTGTGATGGTTCAGTGAGTGTTGTGTTGTCGGTCGGTAAATTGTGTGAGTAGCCCTAGGGTTTGTTCCTGCGCCCCGAGGGGGGTTTAGTGAGCAAATATCAATGGAGACTACTCGTGAGGGGTGGTGGCCCTAACCATGGGGCTTTCAGGGGGTAGGTGTTGTCTTGAGCTGTGGTTTGTGTACTGGTGGTGCAGTTGCGCATCCGCGTCTGCTTCAGCCGTCACCGCTAGCATGCATCAAACAGGTGTAATAAACTTTGAGGTTACAGAGCTTGGAGGGTGGGGAGAAAACAGAGTTCATTAAACATTAAACCTTAAACATGGCGAGGTAGTGTCGCAGTTGAGCGGGCAGAAGCAAGAGACCTCTCTCCCCCTGTCCGTCAGATGGCTTGTGCATTGGTTCTCTGTCTTCTCGGCACAAATGTTTCTGAGGTTGCCGGGTTCCAATCGTGGGTTATGTCCTGGGTAGGCAAGCTCTGTAGGCCCAATCTTTTGAGGAGTTCAGGGGCCTCCGTCCCACAGTTGAGTTAATGTGTGGTCCCCTGGTGGGTGACAAGCAAGGAGCGTCGGTTTCCCCACCTGTATGGTATTCCCGTTGTGCGTAGTTGGCTGGTGAGTTCAGTAAGCGATTTTCTCCATTGGAGGGTGGCTTTGGATAAGTCCTGGTAAAAGGTCAGTTGGGACTCCTCGAAATCAAGCGGGGTCTTGCCCTTGATTGAGCTCATAATGTGCCCTTTATCTTGGGGTAGGACGCAGCGGATGATGATGTCTCCAGCTAGTGTTGCTGCTGCTCTGGGTGGAGTGGGTAGTCGGTAGATCCCTGCGAAGGTGAGCTTCTTTGTTACTGCAGAATGAAGTAGTGATTGTGGGAGTTGCCTCACGTAGTGTGGTAGGTTTTCTGTGCTCACCGAGGCCGGGATTCCTCTAATTTTGATATGGTTGTGCTGGCTTTTGTCCTCCTGTACTGCTAACTGGATTGCCAGGTGCTGGTGGTCTTGTTGTAGTTGGTGGAGTGAGTATTGCAGTGTGGAGATTTCTCCCTGTATTGTTTTGACTTGTCCCTCAGTGTTGGTCACTTTTTCTGTGATCTGCTGCATGCTCGTTTTGAGCGCTGGTAGGTCTGCTGCCAGCAGGCGTTGTATATCTTGGAGCATAGTCTGCATCTGCTGCAGGTCCTGTTTGGTGGCTGGGTCTGCTGCTCCTAGCAGGGGTGTGGGTTTGGTGAGTGTAGCCTGTGTGGGTTGTGGGGTTTTCTTTGTTTCCCATTGGGTGGTTTGGGCTGGAGGGGTATCTGCCTGTGGAGGGTCTGGGCCCTGTTTGGCTTCCATTTTGGCTGGGGTGTGTTTTTGCAGCATTACCCCTATATCTGTCTGTGCTGTGGCAGTACCTTGCTGTGGTCTCTGCGATCTGCGCCCCATCTCCTGGTGGTCGGGATCAGGGTCCTGCAGTAGTTTGTCACTCGAGTCTCCCGGCTTTCTCCGCCCCACAGGTACTCCAGGCCACGGTAGTTTGGTGTGTAGTTGCCCGGTTTTTCAGTTTGGGCTTTGCCTGCCTCGGCGTGTGCCGAAATGGCATCGGGTTGTGCAGGATGGTGTCCCCTTTGCAGTGCCGGTATTTATTTGCCTGGATGACATATTGTTTGTTTGATATTAAAGGATTCTGTGCCGTTTACACGGAGCAGCTAGTAATGGCATCCAGCCCGCTTCGCTGCTAAGCTCACCCCCAAAACTTTACTTTAAACCTTCTTGCTATTTTCATTTTGCATTCAGCTTGCATTCAAAATCAAATAATTTGTATTACATTTTGAAAAACGTTGGTAACATCAGCTTGGGAAAAGGGTACTGAAGAAAACAAGGGAAAGTTGGAAAAATGTCTATCCACAATAATATAATGATCCTGAGTGCAGCTACCTTTCTACTGCTCACAATAATATATATTTGGCCTGAATTTGTGGGAGGAGTTATGAACCTATATCCTATATAAACCCTACCCCCCCTACTTACCTTTGTTGTGCAAGCTGTTTGTCTCCATAGTTACCTGCACTTCCGGTCGTTGTTCCTGCCAGTCCTGCCTCGAAGAAACAGTTGTCTTCTGCAGCTCCTGCCGCCGACATCTGGGCTCGTCCACCAGCTACCCCGCTGTATTCCTTACTCGTTACCCAGCTTTCTTGCTTCCGGTCATGGGACCGGCACGCACACGTAAGCATCAACTTGGGAAATAGCGTTCGGCTATTTCCCACGTTCGGGCCTAAAAACGCGGGAATAGGCTTCCTATATTACTTACCTGTTCGTATAATTCTGCTGTTCGTTTACTTCTGCGTTTGTGCGGCTATTAGCCAACCGCAGAGTACACACTCGTTCGTTTTTCTTTCGTTAGTATTAAATACAGCTTATGCTCACCTATGTTCGCCTGTTTCTTACATACGTTCATTAGCCGAAACACGTATGAACGGCTGTTCTACTAGCTTTTAGTTTTTCATAATTTATCACATGCGGTCCTGTTATATCCCTCTTGCACTTTCATTAACCGTACGCATGCGGTTTTATGCAGTTATTTGTATAATTTTAAGTATGTTCCTCAAATTTGTTCCTTTTATAGAACATATGTACACAGTTCTCCCTACGTTTTCCTTAAATCAGAGTGTCACTATTCATCACCAACAGTAACATTTAATTATGCATAAATTCCCAGGGGCATTCTCTTAAAGACACAGTTGGCCCCCTTACGCTTTTTTGATGTCAATAGGTCAAGCCCATCAAACCGCTTAAATTTATCCAGCTCCACGCTCAATTTGTTCATTTGCTCTTATTTCTAAAATCTCTATTTATATTAAAAACACTATACTCTGGTTCCTTATTTTTAAATAATGAACGTGTTTTAGGTTCTACTCCTCTTCTTCAAGAAAACTCCAGGAGGTGGTTCCAGTATCCCATCTCACGGTATCAGGTAGAAAAAGGTTAACATTTTTACGTCTCTCCTAAGGCCTCATTCAGCCTCCACGGCCTTTTTTACTATCCCCTTCCACCTCCCACAGTGGGTCCTAACTTCAAACACACCAGGTCTAAAGATGCCTCACCCTCCATGTTACTATTATATTAATGTGTTAAATTTGTTTATCATTTCTACATATCATTACTTAGACCTGCACCATGTCGCAGATTCACTACGCCATCAACAAACCAACAGGCTACCTGGTCCCCGAACGATTACGTTCCTTCTAAGACCTCACTTTGCCTTCATATCTTTCACAAGTAATGCACATTTGTAGGAATCCAGGGGCTTGTCTCAAATTATTTAGACCAACGTTCAGGTCCCTCAGCTTACACTGGTCCTTACGCTACAGTTTCGCTGTTACACTCCCTTCCATACGTTCTACATTTTTACACTTGGCATACCAGTGGCACGCCTCAGGCCTGCTAGCATCCTTTTACCCTTAGGTTCCTGGACTGGACCTGTTCTTCGCAGTATATATATATTTATACATATATATTGAAGTCGCCCTGAGCATTGTCTAAATATATAGGACAAACACTCAAGGTCAGTATCTACATATGATACATACTTCCTTTCTAGAGACAAGCCCAGTCAGGTTAGAGAACTGGCTTTCAGGGTTAGGCGCTGGCCCTAGCTTTCCCAAATAATGCTGCGGTCCGCGAGGTCTACACTCCCACCTCATACACGGAGGTTCAGCCCCACGACCAAATCATAGCTAGCCACCTCGCTCGCTCTTCTTTGGGCTACAGTTAGGGCTACCCAAGTCACGGCCACAGGTTTTGAATCTCTTACTGTCACCGAGAGGCCAACATCTTGCCACCTCGTTCTGGTGGCCACAAAACCCCCTCAGCCCAAATCATAGGTAGAGCCTCTCACCGCCACTTGGCAATAGCAGGGCCTCACCTGTCACTTGGTCCTAGGTTAATTCTTCGCCTCGGCACTAGCTAGCAGGCCAGTTCTCCGGAGGTCTCATCCCCACCTCTACGACACCTTACTTATCCAAATCATTATTTCTTTTCAGAATGTCACAGGAATCCATCCCAATAATCGGTCTACTGTTGGACGAAATACCCAGCACACCAGTCAGGCCTGGGTCTCCGAAGGAATCTCTCACCCTTTCTTTGTTCGTTCCCTTCTTTGTTCGTTCTATACATCCATACCACTCATACAGCCCTATTTTGTCACACAGCAGCTCAGGACTAACATTAAGCACTCTGCCTTCCACTACAATATCTCTACACATGGCCCTCACCAAGCCTTCACTCCATACGTTAACACATGGCCCATTACAGGCACTATGGCAATTCCGGCCCCTCATTTGGGCAGTTACGTCAATTTCGGCCCCACATTTGGGCAATTACATACGTCTAATTTCTAATTTACGAGGGATAAAGAATACAACCTTTCATACTACATTCCTAATATTACGCATGACCTCGTTAGGCCCACGCATGTCTTTTCCCTCTCTCGGCACACACCCGAGAACTCGGTACCTATCACTATGCTTTTAACATATCCAGGCTTCTTGGGTCTGTCACAAATTTAACTGTTTAGTCCCTCTTACCACTCCTTCATCCCATGCACTAGACTGGGAGGCGGGCAATAGGACAAGCGGGGCTGACCATTAATTTCTGGGCAATGCGCGGGCGAGCTATGACTTTAATGCTGAGGTATGCTATTTTCACTACATACAGGGTATCACACATCCGCTTCATCTGCTCAAGAACTCACACCTAGTCCACATATACAGCCCGTCTGTCACCCAAGATATGTCTAACTAGGTCAACATTGACATCCTGGTATACTATCTGCATTTACACCCAGCTGGGCATATGGTAGATTCCCACGGGTACACTCGTTTGCCCTAACCTATTATCTACATCTATTGACCCACTTATGGTGGACCACCTTCTGTCCACAGCAATCATATGCTGGTTTCTCGATCGACCCTTTCCGGTCTTCACGTTTTCTCATCTTGGTGTACCACTCCCATCGGGGTAGCCATTCACAGTACCCAAATACGTTTGATCATAGACCTCTTCGCACCGCTCTCTGCAGAAACCCTCTGCTGGCCGCTCCTAAATATATTCAGGTTTCCATCAGTCATCCACGTTCTGGATGAATTTTTGTTGATTTCACGGGTTCACAAACACCTAACAGTATTTACACCACCACAGCCTCCCCTCCTACCCCCCCTTTTTCAGTCGGTCCCTCTTCCAGGCGGTCCCTCTTCCAGGCTTGCTTTCTGAGGCATAGTATTGGACTACTTTCCAAGCCAGCCTCCCAGACGTTCTGTTCCGCATTTTGAATGGATTTGTCCTACTCCAGCGGAGTGTTGCGCACAATTGGAGGGGGCTTCGGTTCTGGTTTAGGCCCCTCAACTTTGTTGTGCGTATCATTCTGCAGGGTTGGTCTCTTGTCCCTGGGCTACTTAAATTTGCTCCACGAGGTACCAACCCCTGCCCAACCATTCGGGCGATCCAGCCAGGGCAGTTTTACACAATTGGAGTAGTTTTTCAGCTGCATGGATTGGGATCTCTTTGGTCATTCCCCCACTTTCAAACACTCACTTTCAATTCACACAGACGCAGCAGCACACACAGGGTTTGCAGCCTTTTTCAGGAACCACTCGTTAGGGACGCCTGGCCCACTGAGTCGGATGCCTTGCTGGCCTTTGGAGAGACCTCTACTTTGTTGGAGATCTACCCTTTCGTGGTGGCCTCCCTCACTCTGGGTGATCTTTGGACCAGAAAGGCAGTTGTATGCTGCTCTGACGATTCCGTAGCCTGCGATTTCATTAGCAAGGGCGGTCATACTCACCACCACTGTGGCTGATTCGCAGGCTGATTTGGCAGGCAGCAACCCCTCAGTTCTTTCTGGTCTACATTTACATTCCTGGTGTCCACTACACAGCCGCTGACACTTTCTCACGCCCTCATTTTAAGGTCTTCTTTCAGGCACTCCCTATGATCCACTACATATCATCCAGGATACCACCATTCCATGAGCTAATCTTGGACTAAGCACACAATTACACCATGTACAAGTGCGTTCGCTTCACGCAGTTTCACGACTACTCTATCACTCACGCCAGGGCCTTGTATATTGTACATGTCACAATTAGAGTTTGCTTGAATCAAGACTTTTGCAGTTAAATATGGTTATTTTTTGCTTCTTTCTCCAAACCTATAAATCAAGCATCTTACTTAAACCTCCTGTGCTGTCACTCCGCTTTACATCTCCAAGGTCAATCACACACTATCAGTCCTAATCCACTACTTCACGTCTAAACCTTCCATTAAGGTGGAGCTACATCATGGCTTCCTTCGCCGGCCTCTCTGTCACAAAGCGCTGCATCAGCAGCTTCAAGCTCTTACACCCCAGTCTACATCACTAAGTGTCGGGGCCACAGGCAATCCTCAGCGCAGTTACATATATACCTCAATCAGAGTAAAAGCTCCTCACAAGCTTTCAGTACCCATGCTGTATAAACTTGCATAAAGTGTGTTTTCTTTGAATGCTCTTTTGCCCTCTTTTACAGGCCTACTCGTACGTTGGTTTCAGCACACCTCAACCAACTTTGCTTCTCCTTCTACATCCCATTACATATTAGATAAATTCCGAGCACAAGTTGGAAGGCCATTTGGCCTGAATTTGTGGGAGGAGTTATGATCCTATATCCTATATAAATCCTACCCCCCCCTACTTACCTTTGTCGTGCAAGCTGTTTGTCCCCACCCACCTACACCCATCTATATTAACAATTCACCTTTGTGGGCCCTCTTTTACAGGCCTACTCGTATGTTGGTTTCGGCACACCTCAACCAACTTTGCTTCTCCTTCTACATCCCATTACATATTAGATAAATTCTGAGAACAAATATATATATATATATGTGTGTGTGTGTAACAAAATAGGACATATAAATATACAAGAAATGTACACGAAAATATGGTTCTAATAACACTCCATACATTGCTTAACAATTTCAAATCTAGATGCTTATAGTGAAAAGAGTCTCTTGATTAAAATATACATTGTATTTGCACATTTTAATCTCCAAAAATCTAAGCACCCCCTCTCTGCAAGGCAACCAGTACTGTCATAATAAAAGAAATGAAAGGTAAAAGCTCTAAGATAAGAGAGGGAAAAAACTCAGCCCTTGTAAATAAAGAAAAGAGATGAGTCAGAGTAATGTCAGACTCTTGGGATCTTTGGAAATCAAACAGACAATAGCTCTAGATTGTTTCTATTTATGAGAAAAATTGCAGATATAACATTTAATGTCCATAAACATTTTAAAAATAAAAGAAAAATATTGCTTTACAGAGTGGAAAGTATAAAAAAAAATGTGGGGAGGGGGAAGTAGGGGAAGGGGGGAGGCTAAAGTATATACAAACTTAAAATAGGTCTTGGGAGGAAAAAAGAAAAATTATACTCCCCAAAAAAATGAACAGGCCTATAAGGTAGGGTGGGGGAGAATATATTAATATACATGAATTAAAGACTGATCTGGACACAGTGATAAATATAATTTAATTTAGAAAATAGAGATACTTAAGAACTATTTAAACTGTATTAAAAATAATATATAAAAATATGCACATAAAGTTAACTGCCAATAACGAGAGGCAAAAAATATTAATAAGTATTAATATTATTAATAAAAATATTTAAGAACTATTTAAACGGCATTAATAATAATATATAAAAACAAATATGTACAATTACATAATATGAACTACTGAAATGGAGGGGCATCAAATAAAATATGGAAACACCGGTAATCTTTAAGTTACTTAATAATAAATGATGTTCCATCACCGTAAATATTAGCAACGTCAACGACGCCCTAAAAAAACTATTATCATACATTACCTAAAGGAACACTATAGTCACCTAAATTACTTTAGCAAAATAAAGCAGTTTTAGTGTATAGATCATTCCCCTGCAATTTCACTTCTCAATTCACTATCATTTAGGAGTTAAATCACTTTGTTTCTGTTTATGCAGCCCTAGCCACACCTCCCCTGGCTATGATTGACAGAGCCTGCATGAAAAAAAAAAACTGGTTTCACTTTTAAACAGATGTAATTTACCTTAAATAATTGTATCTCACTCTCTAAATTGAACTTTAATCACATACAGGAGGCTCTTGCAGGGTCTAGCAAGCTATTAACATAGCAGGGGATAAGAAAATCTTAATTAAACAGAACTTGCAATAAAGAAAGCCTAAATAGGGCTCTCTTTACAGGAAGTGTTTATGGAAGGCTGTGCAAGTCACATGCAGGGAGGTGTGACTAGGGTTCATAAACAAAGGGATTTAACTCCTAAATGGCAGAGGATTGAGCAGTGAGGCTGCAGGGGCATGTTCTATACACCAAAACTGCTTCATTAAGCTAAAGTTGTTCAGGTGACTATAGTGTCCCTTAAGCTGCTGTAGAACATCATTGCTTCAACATAGAAAACATGGTTTTAGCTAGTTTAACTATGCTCAAATTCCTTCTTGTGAGCTAACACTGTATAATGGTGATGAAACATTTTTTTAAAAAAAGTCTTTATTTGCAATAGCAGGTTAAACTGCTGCAGAAGATCTCTGAAAATCCTTGACTGTTTAGTTAGCTTGTACTATAACTAGAGGAACGCTGCTTTGCTTATCCCTTTTCCAAAAGCACCTGATTGCAATCGTCACCTAACTTTCAGCTAGAACAACTGTTATGGGAAATGGTGCATGTCAGCAGTCTATAAATCCTGAGTGGGAGCTTTGACACGGGGTCTAGATCTTAAAAGAGCCATGTCATAGGGTCTTGCAAAATTATTTTTTATTTCTTCTTCTTATATAATATCATTTTTTTCTGGCTTTTCTTTTTCTGATATGTGAATGTTATCCTGATTTAAAGGATCTGAGTATATGTCACAGGCATGCACAAGGGTTAAAGGAACATCATAGCATTAGGATTTAATGATTGTTTCTCAAATGATGCATATTTATTTTTTGGAGAATTAGTTTTTTGAGCCACCATATTGGGTTAGCTTTGGCTTTTATCTAACCACCAGCTGCTCAGCCTAACTTGCCTGCTGCTTGAGACTCGCATAGACCATTAAAGGACCATAATGGTGAAAGTTTGTAAAAGTGCCGTTTTCTATTAGTAATCAGCACTTTTATATACAATGAATGAAACAGCCTCTGGCTGTTAACTGGGTTTTTTTTCTACTTCCGTTAGCTCCCTACTTGAGCGCACCTGCAACCTCCCTGCATACCTCAGACCAGTATGCTGCTCGTGCTGCTCCAAATAAGCTATCATGCGCACACACAGCAGATGCATGTGCAAGAGCAGGTACACACGACTGCAGGAGGAGCCTCTGATTGGCTACTTCCCCATGAAATTCTCTTCCAGAGAAAAAGGCTAGAGCTTGCAAAGGCTGCAGTCCATAAGAACTGCAGGTTTTGAAAACTGTTTTAAGATATACCCCCAATGAATGCATGCATGTATTCATTAGGGTGTATCTACTAAACAGTAATTTCAATTTTTTTTCTCTTTGTTATATGGGTAGTGGAGTGTTCCTTTGTTTAAGCCTTGTGTTTAAGAGCTTTTCTGGGAAGCTCCTTCCCTACCTGAGCAGAATGCTTTCCCCAGCTGTTGCCACCTCCCATAGCCTCCGATCCAGTACCAGCACTTTATTTAGTCTACCTCAATACAAAAAGAAAGCAGTCCGATCCTCCTTTTCCTACAGAGCACCGCAATTATGGAACGACCTTCCGCACACTTTCAAATATTCCCCAAGCCTAAAGTCCTTTAAGAGATCCCTCTCTACATACCTCAAAACAGAATGCACTGTTCTATGTTAAATTTTGTATATGTTGTGTATTAATATTGATTTTGTATTTTATTGTATCCTATTGTATCAATGCAATGGTTTGTGGACCCAGGACATACTTGAAAATGAGAGAAATCTCAATGTATCTTTCCTGGTAAAATATTTTATAAATAAATAAAGATACATTTTAAATTGATGATTAAAAAAGTTGTTTTTTTTCACTGAGTTTCAAATATTCACAGTTGCAATTCACAGTTCCACTAGTACCTTACAGTTTGACTAATAATAATAATAATAATAATAATAATAATCTGCTATACTCCATATCCACACAGTATTACCAGCACCCACCACAGGCATGGGTTACCAATGAAATTCACTGCTGAATTAGAGGTAAGTTAACCACTTTTCTTTACAGAAAAATGAAGAAGAAATAGGGTTTAGGAAATCCACCAGCATTATAAATAATTGTATTTGTTCATTTAATTCCCTCCAGCATGCTAAGTCCGCTGAAATCATTAGCACCCCGAATGACTCGTCTGCTGTTTCGTAATTCATCATCACATCTATTCGTATTCATATCTGTAAGATTAAGGTGGCATTAACTAATTCAGTGTCCTTGCAGAGAATCTAACTTTTAAAGATTCTCCTTAGAGTCAAAGAATGGATAATGAGAATACTTGATCGGTTTCCTAATTAAAACATTCTTTTTTTCAATTCCCATACCTGATCCCAGCAGCAATCTACCTTGGCAGTGTATCTGGAGTGGCTTTTCCTGCGGCTGTATGTGTGGCTGCTAAGCTTTTCTGTGATGACCCTAAGGAACCTCTTAGTTTTCTGCCAAATGAGGCCTGACTTTACTTGCTTGCTAGCTAAGCACGGGGATGTTGGAAATGACACTTTGGTACTGTAAGGGTATCACTGGGAACAAAGTAGTAGAAAATAAAAAAAAGTGTGCTTTCGAAAAATATAATGATTTAAAGTTTTAAAGACAGTTTGCAAAATAAAAACTCATTCTGCTTGCAAACTTTCCTCCTGAGAAACTGTGTGTTAGGCCATACATTGAATTGAAGACATGGAAACTGAAACATTTGGGGAGATTTATTATATTTTTATTCCTAATTTCCTGACCAATATACTAAAATTATAAGTTATTTTCATCTGACACACCTTTTACGTTCTAAGCAGCCTTTTTGAATATGCATTTTTTTTCGGATACGCAACAGATTTATTAATGTTTGTACCACTTTTTGAGAGGGAAAAGTATTCCGTTTCACTTCACTCACTCACAATTTGATGATATTCAGAAACTGATTTTTCTGTGAAAACTCACAGAATTTAGTATGAAGAAAATTGTTATTTTCAGATCTCGTTTAGAACACTTTAAAAATATTTGATCGAAATAAAAAAAAACTTTCACTTTTCAGACATTTTGATAAAAATGTATTGAATTATGAATTATCTATTAAAGACATTTATGTGGCAATGAAAACATCAGATAATGCACGAATTGATGAGACGATAGTCTCCCTGTGTAGTGGCAAAGGTCTACAATGGATATTTATGAGGAAGCCTGTATTAAAGTGAAGTTGTTTTTAAGAACTATAAACATTGCTTAGATAAGAAGGATGTGTCCTTATGTAATTTGCAAATGACATGTCTGTATGATAAAAAAATCTGAAAAAAACAATTATATAATAAAATAGCACTCAAGAAAATCTAACAAAGACAACAAAAGAAACAGTTGTGAAACTTAAGAGATGGACAAATATTTAAAGAAATGCACATCACTGCTGTTATAGTAAAATCAAGAACAAGACATTATTATTACGAGTCATTTTTCCTTTGACCCAGGGAGGTCTGGTTAATATTAGTATTTCATTAAAAGGAGCTATTGATTACTTCACTTATTATGTTATTATAATAAAAGCTAAGTTTTAACTCTAAAATCATTCGAATTATGTTATAGGACTTGGTAACAAACACATACTGGGTTGTCATCTTAAGAACCTCGAAGTACAAGGACAAGGTGTCAGGATTCTAACCTGAAAACCAAAATATTATTTTATTTATTCTGTTGTATTTCCATATATACCAGTTTTTCACCACTAGTGGCCTCCCTAACCAGCAGTCTAACAGTCTCTTTCACCTGCATAGCATGATCATTTAAATCTGCTTTAAAAGGCCACCCCCCCGATAACCAAGTCGCCTTTACATTGATAGAAGTTTGTGTTCTGTTCCTGAAAATACTTCCGATCATACTATTTTCTGATTACCATTGAACCATCCTGATTTATCAATACCAACCTGCTTTGTTTCCAGTCGGCTCTTTTCCAAGATGTTTGACAACAAAACCTGATCATTAATACCAACCAGCTTTATTCCATCCAGGACTGTGTTACCTTTCTACCTTGTTGCAAACCTACTTTACAATTACCGGAATCAACACAAGCAACCTGGATAAAACAAACTTTCCTACTATTTGCATCTTTCCTAAATAACCTTATTAGAACTATCTGATAATTGCATTATTGCCTCCAAACAAAAGAGACTTTATTTCTGTTTTATTATATTAAACTTGCCTGTAACCTATCATTGTAGGTTTTCCTTATTTTGATTTACCTGTAACCTCACTTATAGGTTTCCCTGTCACCTGATAACCTGCTTGGGGCATATTGCCTAACTCTTTATTTCTGTTCTTTCTTTATGCTAAACTATAATTCCGTTTACAGGTTCTCCTTCTTGTTTCTGCCTATAATTCCGCTTATAGGTTCTCCTTCTTCTTTATACCTATAATTCCGCTTATAGGTTCTCCTTCTTCTCTATACCTATAATTCCGCTTATAGGTTCTCCTTCTTCTTTATATCTATAATTTCGCTTATAGGTTCTCTTTCCTCCTTCTACCTATAATTCCGCTTATAGGTTCTGCTTCTTCTTTATACCTATAATTCCGCTTATAGGTTCTCCTTCTTCCTTCTACCTATAATTCCGCTTATAGGTTCTCCTTCTTCTTTATACCTATAATTCCGCTTATAGGTTCTCCTTCTTCCTTCTACCTATAATTCCGCTTATAGGTTCTCCTTCTTCTTTATACCTATAATTCCGCTTATAGGTTCTCCTTCTTCCTTCTACCTATAATTCCGCTTATAGGTTCTCCTTCTTCTTTATACCTATAATTCCGCTTATAGGTTCTCCTTCTTCCTTCTACCTATAATTCCGCTTATAGGTTCTCCTTCTTCTTTATACCTATAATTCCGCTTATAGGTTCTCCTTCCTCCTTCTACCTATAATTCCGCTTATAGGTTCTCCTTCTTCTTTATACCTATAATTCCGCTTATAGGTTCTCCTTCTTCTCTATACCTATAATTTCGCTTATAGGTTCTCCTTCTTCTTTATACCTATAATTCCGCTTATAGGTTCTCCTTCTTCTCTATACCTATAATTTCGCTTATAGGTTCTCCTTCCTCCTTCTACCTATAATTCTGCTTATAGCTTCTCCTTCTTCTTTATACCTATAATTCCACTTATAGGTTCTCCTTCCTCCTTCCACCTATAATTACGCTTATAGGTTCTCCTTCCTCCTTCTACCTATAATTACACTTATAGGTTCTCCTTCCTCCTTCTACCTATAATTACGCTTATAGGTTTTCCTTCCACCTTCTACCTATAATTACGCTTATAGGTTTTCCTTCCTCCTTCTACCTATAATTCCGCTTATAGGTTCTCCTTCTTCCTTATACATATAATTCCACTTATAGGTTTCCCTTCTTCCTTCTGCCTATAATTTCGCTTATAGGTTTTCCTGTTACTTTATAACCTGTCTGGGGCTTATTGCCTAAACTCTTTATTTTACAAACCTCATTATACTTACTTGTAATCTCGTTTATAGGTTCTGCATTCTTCCTTTGTCCTTATTATTTCCATTCCCCTTTAACTCTTCTTACACTTATTATTTTAAGTCAAAAACATGTCAAAGATTTCCAATAAAGAACCTAAAGTCAACCTTGGCATAAGTCTCTTATCTGACCTAATCAGAACCATGACACAATGACTAAAATTGTAAAACTACCAGTAATATGGACAAGAGCACAATGGTCAGTGCCATTCGAGTTAATCAGACAAAAGGTGTCAACCAATTCTATCCTAGGGGTGCCTCAGGAAATCAGTACAGAATGTTGGCAGAGGATCTCCATTTTCATGTAGCATTACTATATTAACAAGAAAAGCTCATCAGATAAGTATACAGCTGATACTGGTTAAATTTGTCCATAACCAGTGTGTTATGGGAGGTTTGAGATGCAAATATATAGTGTCCTTGAGGCCCATCTAGTTATTTTGATTGGGTCTTTGTACTTTAGTATAAGCCTTGGAGTGAGTTTCAGCCACAAAGCCAGATACTAAATTGCCTGAAGGCATGTTTAAAATAAGAAGTCTCATGAGTTGCACCAGGGCCGGCGCTACCATAAGGCGGTACAGGCGGCCTCCTTAGGGCGTAGAGGTCCAGAGGCGCAATATCTGAGGTCCTGATGAACATTAAATAGGAGAGTACACAGCGCTCTCCCTCCTGCCAGTCCTTTTTGTACCATGGCCAAGCGGAGCATGCTGCGATAGATGATCTCTCCTCGGTTTGACAGGAAGTGCTCAGTGAAATCACTGAACAGCTTCCTGTCAGTCTGGGTAAACAAAACAGACACTCCTTTACCACTTGGCCATGCTAAATGGAGGGAGATCAGCAGGTGTGCATGGAGTGAACAGAGAAAGGCATACAAAAGGAGCTGGGGAAAGGGACAATAATACAGGGAGGGGCTTGGGAAGTTGACAATGACATTCACAGAGGGACTGGGGAAAGGTACAAGAACAAATGAGAGGCTGGGGAAGGGGACAATAATACAGAGGGAGGCTGGAGAAGTGGACAATGACACATAGAGAGGGGCTGGAGAAGGGATCAATGGCCCACAATGGGACTAGGGAAGGGAACAATGACACACTGAGGATGGAAACAATGAAACAAGGGGGTGGTGGAGAAAGACACACATAAAAGGGCTTGGGGTAATTAAGAGACACATAAGGATCTGGAGGAAAGTAAGACACCCAAAGGGGGAAAGTAAGAGACATACGAAGGGAATAAGTGGGGGATAAGTTACACTAAAAGGGGATGTAAGACACAAAAGGAGGGTAAGATACAGAAAAAGAGGTATGACATTCAAAAGATGTGATAAGAAACACAAAAAGGGGTAGGGAATTCAAAAGGGGGGTTAGGAGACACACAGGTGAGAATGTATTTTTTTTTGGGGGGGTGGGATGGGTGTCAATATGCATTGTTGCCTAAGTAGTCAAAAATGATTGCACCAGCCCTGAGTTGCACTAATGGAATTTCTGTACAAGGGATAGCAGTGAGTACATGTATACAAAATGCACCCTGCTGGGGGGCTCAGTCCCTTAGTACATGTAAGGTAGTATAAGAATGAAAAGGAAGTATATAGTGTAGGAACAGTGTGATATAACATCTTTCCCTAAAAATTAAAGTTGATTGATAGAGATTCCATTTTTCTGCTGTTGTAAATAGTACGTACAAAAAGTGGTGGCTAGCCCTAAGATTCCTGTGGCTCTGTCAGACTCAGTAGCAAGCAATCTCTTGAAAGCTTATTAACAGTTTCTACTCCTCAACATAAATCTGCTGTGAAAAAAATGTACAGTAAATTTATGACTAGACAGTTGGATTAGGGTGTTGCCAGGCCAAAATTCTCCCCATGGAATAAAAACATGCCAAACAAGAATTATGACATTGTCTCAGTGTTTCCTGGAGCCTCGAAGTGGTTCATAGTGTGGTACACTGTTGTGCCCACAATTGTGTGCTATGCTTGCAAGTTTTTTGGACTTGTCCATTATCTTTCTGCTGCAGGAAGAGTGTAGGCTTTTTATGCACAACAATCAATTCTGGAATTTGCTTACAGAGCCACTCCTGCCTCCAATAATGAAATACATAAATCATCGTTTAGTAGATATACCATCCATTAAAACATACATGCATTTAAGTATATATGTTTCATTAGGTATATGTCCAAAAACAGGTTGCGGATCTCTTCTCAGATTCCTCTGTAAGGTTTCAGACAAGAGAGCTGCAGCTTTTGCAAGCTTGTCTTCTTCCCCAGCTCAGACTTTCTGTGGTTTTGGTTTCCAAATGCCTTGACAGTAACATAAATTGGACGCAACAGAGATATCTAAAATATCAAGATAAAAATACAATAAGGAACCTGTTTATTTGGCTATTCTCCACATTAGCTGAATACTAATGAGTTTATCTTGATCATATCAGACTAATGTCCACGGCAGTATTGAGGGAGAGATTCTAAAGATAGTCCAGATCTATTTACATATAATTTCTCATGTTTTCCATTTTTAATATTGCTATTATTTATACAGCACCAACATTTTTTTCAAAACTGTATGAATTCACGAGACATACGGTTGCGTTCAATGTACAAGTTTGACTTACAGGAACAAGAAGTAATGAAAACCCTGTTCAAACAAGCTTATATTGTGAAGCATGGGTGCCCAAAAGGTAGATCCCCAGATGTTATAGCACTACAACTCCCATGATGCTTTTCATACCTTTAGCATGCTTGTACAATTACAAAGCATCATGGCAGTTGTAGTTTTAAAACATCTGGGGATCTACTTTTTGGGCACCCCTGATCTAAAGGATTCTGCTCCTATTTAGATAAAGTTTCATTCCCTATTCCATTCCATACAGAATTAAAAAGACACAAGCTTTTCCAGATTGCATGGGTGAAATTGCCTGATTTGTCACTAATATATAAACAGGCAGTCAGATGCAGGAGAATATTGATAGGCAGAAGCTCAGTAAGACGCAATACTCACACTAAACACTAGGTGGCTCTAAAATGTACCAATGCATGTAATATAGTTTCACTCACATTTTTTTTTTAACTAATGCTGCATAAAGAATAGAGATTTAATATCCTATTAACAAAAAGTATTTCAAGGAGGCAGTAAAATAAGCAGATCAAATTTGTGGTTAATTAAAGGTACACTTGAAAAACATAACACACCAGATAGCTGAATTGCTTTTTGTGTGAATAGTGTGTCTATTTTTTTTGTTTTGCAAAAGTGCCATAAATGAACCTTGTTTCACCTCCCTGGCTGTCAATCAGACAGCTGTTCCTGTTACTTCCATTGTAATACAGCTCATTGAGAAGTCTGTGATTGGACATTCACCGCATGTCTGTGCTGGGGAAGAAGTGGAGGGCTTGCAATAACTACAGATACTATGCCTGCAGCTATTGAATGCATTAACATTTTCTATTATGGTATATCTACTACATTGTTTTTTTTTTTATTACAAATATAAATAGAGGTTGAGTACATAGGGTCATTTTGATGTTATGTCCATAATTCCTATTCAGGAGGACCTATGCAAAAAACGGATAATCACTCTGATAGGATTCCATTTTCAGAGCGTTCCTTTGGAGCTGAATTTAATTCTGTGAATTGATAATGATCTATTTCTACCCATTTGTTTAATCTATTCTTTATTGATTAGACCTGTCACTATTGCACAGTTCCAAACATTCCAAAACACCAGAGGGACAATTTAATGGCTGAAGGTGTGGCTGTGGGGGCCTGGGATATTCTGGGACAATAGATGACTTCATGACCAACTGGTAACTATTTATGTAGCATTTTTTTTTTACTGAATACAAGACCAATAGTACTTATGTGAATATGTTTATTGCAGTTTAAGACACATTGTTGTTACTTGTTTCATTGATTTTTTTTTTAATTAAGTAACACAAAGCATAACATTGTTTTGCAATATAAAGGTAAAAAAAAAATAATAATTTAAGAGAACAGAGTTGGATGAACTTTCACAATGATTTTTTTCAAAATATTAAAATATTATTTATAAAAAAAATATATAAAAATAACAAAATATGTCTACATTAATATTGTTCATACTATTAAAATGTATTTTTTTTATAAACTATTTTACCAGGAAAGATACATTGAGATTTCTCTCGTTTTCAAGTATGTCCCTTTAAAGGTTTATCTAAAAATATGAAAATCATATGAAAAGCTTATCCAACAATATTAAATCAAGGCCAAAGTCTGAGAATATATCAAACATAAAAATGGTAGCCTTGAAAACTATTTTTAGATAGATTAAATGGAAGCATTACTAAAGAAAAAAAAACAAATAACAAAAAACAAAACCCCAGATCACGGAATTTAAATTACATAGTTTTTTTTTATTCATTAGGCCCTCCAAATTAAATATTAATATTAGGGCCCCCAGCCCCTGTCACCCCCCACTATTATCTTATTTGGAGCCCCTATGTTCACTGATGGATGGGGGCTGGGGTATAAGACATTGTATTGTAATAGACCTCACCTGACCACCCAGCTGGAGACTGGGAGGGATGTTATGATCCCCAAGTATAAATTAGGATGTCCCACCCGTTTTGTTTTGCTAAATAGTACCCTGGCCACTGGCCACAGATGGGGGCAGAGAGGTGGATAGTGTTCTCTCCACTCCCCTTTATTTTTTTTAAACTTCCCAGCCTAATGCCCATGGGTTGGGTAACAAGTAGGAGTATGCGCTCCTCCTCCCCCTCCCCCCCCATAATTTTACATGGGCTGCCCAGTCACTAGTTTTAGACATTTAGTAGATATGCCTCCACCTGCGATAAGAAAAAATGAGCCATGTTCCAAACCCTTAGAACCATCATATGACTATAGAGTGTAAGTTCACCTTTTAGGAGACACCTACATTAACGTGATTAAAAACACATAGACTTGTGTTTACTGACTTCTTTATTAGAACAGTCTCATATACATTCCCCGTTTCAATTCTTTTGCTGTATTAGTTTTTACTATTACCACAAGGAGGTTATGTTACATATCTGGGACCGTATACTATCATCTGGCAGCAAGACTACTTGTCTTTTTCTTGCCTCTCCACGCAGTGGACATGAAAGGGTTATTATAGACTCTTCCATTAAATACTATTATCCTACTCAAACATTAAACCATCATGCTTTAAAAAGTCTTGCAAACGTTTCGTTCTTACAATCCCAAAATACAACAATGCCCACAACTTTACCGAAGGAAAGAAATAGTAAAATATATATAGTGTATATAGTTTTTTCACCAAGACCCATCTCAACCGGCAATGAAAGGGTTAATATCAGGGACACACAGGTGTACATTCACATACTGTCACACTAAGCCTTAAACAGTTCCTGTAGTGATCTCAGAGAGATATAGAAGCGTAAACCCTTTGTGCTCCCAGTCACTGCTCATTTAAGAATTTGGTTTCCATAGAAGCTAAGTGTAACACAACACACAATCCTGCTTCCTGGCCTCCTGGGAGAGAAGAGGCATCCACAGGGCTGGGGGCAGGGAGGCCAGTGCCACAGGTAATGTAATATGTAACACTGTATCGGCCTTACTGTTAGTGTGTATAAATGGTTTAAACAAACAGAGATCCCATGGGAAGCAAGAGGGAACTCCCATTGTGCCAAGGCAGCCTGAAGAATGTGTGGGACTTTCAGTGCAACAAGCAGGGAAACATGAAGTCAGTTTGTCTAAATGCTTGCGGTATATTACACAGGTTTTACACAGATAATATTAATTATGATAATAATAATTGTAGGGCTTATTTGCTAAAAAAAAAAAGAATTGTAGCAAATGGAACTTTATATTAATTAAGGTTAGTGCAAAACTGCCTAATATATAATGAAACTAATTTAGAAATCTTTCCAAATTTGTATGTTTGGCAAAAAGTTCAGTTTAAGTTTATAGTTCATCACAGATCACTGTTTAGTGAATAAGCCCCTACAGGATTGATCAACAAAAATCGACTTGTTATTTAATTAATATTAATTATAATTAATGAATGAGCTAATATTATAATCATTTATATAGTGCCAACATATTCCTCAGTGCTTTGCAATTATAGAAATGAAGATGATATTACAATCTACGAGGATTTCAGGTAGTTAGATTTATACTGTTAGTGTCTTCACCAAGGACACCTACTGGTGAGGTGGTAAGTTCAAATCAACCTTAATATGTTCTGAAACATGCGTCAAAGTAGCAGAACTGTTAACTTTTCCATTTAGCTTTTTTTTTTTCCTTTGAACTTTTTTGATTAACAACTTGCAAGAACCTATAAGAAACATAAAAAAAAAATAGAATGTGACGTCAGATAAGAACCCTTCGTCCCATGTAGTCTGCCTAAAAATTGACTAATAAATAAGCCTTACCCCAGATGACTGACAATTTAGGGGCTGTTAAATGGACACTAAAGGCACCCAGACAGCCGCGAGGCAAACAAGGCATTTGCCTTGGGCGGCACTTTCCAGGCAAATGCCTTGTTAATAAAACACACTAATTGAAAAAATCAATTAAAAATACATAGGATTTAGTGGAAATGGAAATGTGTAGAGCACTTCACAATAAATGAATGTTAATGTTTGCTCTCTTATTCGAATACAAATGTATCAGCTGGTCCTGTCATCACCACCTATTAGATAAGGAAGGCAGAGTCTATGGACTGCTGAAATTAATCTAATATAAGTTCCAATAAGTTATGAATCCAATATATATGGCTAGTAAATATGTGTAAAAAGTTAGAATCAAGCCCCTCCAAGGGTTAAAATCCACTGCAGCAGACAGATACTTTTTAAAGTTTATTGAATGATAAAAAATGCTACACACACATGTAGCTATTGATAAAAAAGGGGGTCCCAAACATGAGTTACAAAAAAGATAGCACCAGTACCAGGTTTAACAGACCTCGAGCCCAAAAGATCACTTTCTTGCCGGCCGGACAGAAGTGAATTGGATTTTCCTCGTGCTGTATGCTGCTGGTTTCTAGCCGCGTGCGTTCCACTGCGGCTCAGGATGCGTGTCAGAGGTGCTCACTCTCAGGACCGATGTGTATTGGTTTGCAGATGCCGCCTTACTAGTTTCGTGATTCTTGATCACTTCATCAGAGGATGGCATCATGGAGTCTGCAATCTTCTTTTTATACTTGTTCTGTCTGTCTTCATTAGTATCACGTTAACCCTTAAGTCTATGTACAATGTTGCAATTCATATCAGTATAAATAATATAAGAAGTTGACACATGATATATTGTTTGTTTTTAGCCACACATATATAATGGAAAACTAATAACCATAAAAAAAAAAAAGGGGAATTATACAAAGGCAATATAAAAGGGGACAATATAGAGAGGGGCAATATATAAAACAAGGAAAATATATAAAGGACAAACAACCAAATAACCAAATACTAAAGAAATTCTAACATATTATGTGGTATATTGGTTATTATAAATACATTATAAAATCTTATATTCCTTCACAAATACATCCCAAAAGCAGTGATCAATAGATTAAAAATTTCTTGCATAATAGAAATACTCTAAGGATGGGTTATGAATATATATAAATATAAAGTATAGCAATTCAAAAAATAAAAATTAATTTATCAAAAAGTTAAAAATTTATAAAAATTTGGAAAATTAAAAAAAAAAAAAAAAAAATTTATTAAAAAATTTAATTAATTTCATTGATTTATAAATCACCTGGAGAGAGAAGAGGAGAAAGATAAACACATTATTAATTGTAAAATTCATTTGTTATAGATACACACTGAAAAAAAAAAATTAAGTAATTAAAGAAAAGCATTTAGTTCAAAATCAATATTTAAACCAAAGGGCTCTAAACTATTAAGTTGAAATATCCATTTAGCCTCACTTTTGTCAAGAGCTTTTTCGTAGTCTCCTCCCCTCCAATGCAAGTTCACTTTTTCAATAGCATAAAATTCTAAACCTGCTGGATTATTGGAGTGGCAACTTGCAAAATGTCTGGAGAGATTATGTGTAGTAAGTCCCTTTTTAATGTTACGAATATGTTCTCCTAGTCTAATTTTAAACTTTCTTTTTGTCCGACCTATATAGTGTTTCTTACAGGGACATATTAGGAGGTAGATAACTCCAATGGTATTGCAACTTAGATCTGATTTTATTTCAAATTCTTCATCCCCTTTCATGTTTTCAAATTTCTTTGTTAGACCTGTTTGGGTTGGATTGTTTCTACAACCAGAGCATCTATTACATTTTCGAAATCCACCAGCTTTTTGATTATTGCTTGATAGTTTGATTTCTTTTATCGTTGGGGCTAATATGGTTTTGAGATTGGGCGCCTTTGAGTAGAAAATCTTTGGTCTATCATCTAATATCATACCCAGTGAACTATCTTCTTTAAGGATTCTCCAATGCTTATTCAGAATATGCTTTATTTTTCCTGCTTGATTGCTAAATTGTGTGATAAACGCTGGGGTTTCCGTCTCCATTTTCGATGTCTTATTCTTACTTATCAATGTTTCTTCCCTAGATAATTTCAGGGCTTTATCCATTGCGTTAGTCAACATGTTGTTATCATATCCTTTTTTGAGAAATTGGTTTTTCATCTCCTCCATTTGATTTATACAAATATCCAATTCTGTACAATTCCGTCTTATCCGTCTGAATTGTCCATAAGGTATGTTGTCCAGCCAAGTTTTCTTGTGATGGCTGTCTGAGGGAATAAAGCTATTACAAGCAACAGATTTTCTAAATGTTTTTGTACAGATCCTCTCCTCTTTGATGTAGATTTCTAGATCTAGAAATTCTACCGAAACTTTTGAATGATTAAAAGTGAACTTTAAATTATAAGGATTAAGATTGAGGTAGTTCTTGAATTCATTAAGGGAACATAGATCGCCTTTCCAAATAAAGATACAATCATCTATGTATCGCCGCCATAGGACCAGGTTTGCACTATGTGGGGTATTGCTCCAAATGAATTCTTCTTCCCACTTTCCCATAAATAAATTTGCATAACTTGGTGCAAACCTGGTACCCATGGCGGTACCCTCTGTCTGGAGATAAAATCGATGTTGTGCCCAAAAGGTATTGTGACTCAGAATAAATGCAATTGCTTGAACAAGAAAACTGATCTGATCATTCTTTAGCTCAGAGTATTTAGCGAAGGAGTGTTGTATAGCTTCACATCCTTGAAGATGTTCAATAATCGTATATAAAGATGTCACATCAGCCGTTACTAAAAAATTGCCTTGTTAGCCTGATGGCATGTGGCTAGCTGAGCTCCAGGCAGGTGGTGAGGGAGCGCTGATTTGTGAGCTCTCCCTGCTCAGCTCCCTCGCACACCGCTGAGTGATGCCGGAAGCCGGAATATGATGTCACATTCCAGCTCCTGCTTGCCTGGACCTCAGCTAGCCGTCTGCCTCTACGCCTGCCTTTCTGCCCAAACAGCCTGGCCAGCAGGCCTAATGGACCTTAGGTAAAAAAAAATAAAATAAAAAAATAATCTGTGAGTGTTGGGGGGGAGGGATGTTTGTGTGTGTGTGCTTGTCTGTCAGTGAGTCTGTGTGTGTGTATCTGTCAGTGTGTGTGTGTGTGCCAGTGAATGTGTGTATGTCTGTCAGTGTGTGTCTGTGAGTGAGTGTATGTCTGTCAGTGTGTGCCTGAGTGATTTGTGTGTCTGTCAATGTGTGTCTGTGAGTGAGTATGTTTGTCAGTGTGTGTCTGTGAGAGAGCCTGTGTGCCTGCGAGTGTGTGTCTGTGAGTGAGCGTGTCTGTGAGTGTGTGTGTATGTCTGTCAGTGTGTGACTGTGAGGGAGCCTGTGTGTCTGAGAGATTGTGTGTGTCTGTCAGTGTGTGTCTGTGAGTGAGTATGTGTATCTGTCAGTGAATGTGTGTGTGTGTGTTTCTGAGTGATTGTGTATGCTTGTCAGTGTGTGTGTGTCTTTGAGTGGGTGGGTGTGTGTCTGTCAGTGTAACATACTCTCTCTCACCTTGCGGTCTCTGCAACCAGCGGCTGTGCGTCTGCATGACTGACACTTGCAGCATGTTAATGTATGTCAGTGTATCTGAGAGTATGTGTCTGTCAGTCAAAGAGTGTGTTAGTCTTTGACAGGAAGAGGTGTGGCATTGACAGGAAGGGGTGTGGCAAATTTAAATTAGGGGGTGCCCGAGTTCTGCCATGCCTGATCCAAAATACACTGCACCCAGACCCTGTCACCTTAACTCATGCAATGGTTATTATTGCAGTTAGTTAATAAACTGCAATAATTACCTTGCAGTGATAACTCTACCAGACAGCCACTAGAGGCGCTTCTGGCTCATTTGGCGACTTTTGGTAGCCAAATTGATGCTGGACAACCTCACGTTATGCATGAAGACATCCAGCGTCAGTTGAAATCCTATAGGAAAGCATTGATTTAATGCTTTCCTACAGGGTTGTCCTAATGCGATTGTGGCGCTCGCCGTACATGCGCATTAGGTCCACAACGTCGGCCAATGTTGAGGGAGGATGAGCGAAGGCACTGGATTCGGTTAAGTGACAGAAGGGGTTTTAACCTTTTCTGCACTGCAGGGAGGCACAAGTGAGGGAGGCACTATAGGATACTATAGTGCTATGAATACACTTTTGTATTCCTAGCCTTTAGTTTTCCTTTAAGAATATTAGACTCGTCTGGAATCCAGCCAAGGCATTTCTGTTTAACCCAGGAGTTCTGATATGTTTCTGCCAATTAAGCAGCTAACAGAAACAAAGTCATTTCAGTTCCACTATTCCTTACCTGCCCCTAGTACCTTCTACCTTTATGGCATGCTTTTTCAGTTTGACATTACACTCAACTCTATCCTCACTCCCTTTACAAGTTACCAGTGGCTGCAATCATCCTTTTATTTTTTTCTGGCCATCACCTCCAAGGTCCCCCTTCTACCTCTTGTCTCAACTCTCCATTTTAACATTTAGATTGTAAGCTCACAGGCTATCCAGCAAGGTCATCTGCATATAAGAGATTCAATGGATAGATCACATCTTATAGGCAAGTGCTGCTTGCATTTTTTGTATTGGTCTGACAGTTTATATTGTAATGTTTTTGTCCCCAATTGTACATCGCGGTGGAATATGCAGCACTTTATAAATGGCATAATATTAATAGACTAAAAGGGGCACTCCTAAGCACCACAGATGGCCGGCACAGTGTGCAACTTTGTTAAAGAAACACTCCAATAGAATATATATATATATATTTTTTTATTTTTTATTTTTTTTTACAATGTAGTAGATATATCCCCCCCAAAAAACTTGCATTTTATTATTCTCATAGCTCCGATTTTGCAAGCCCTCTCCTTTTTCCCCAGCCCAGACTGTAAAATCAGAGACTTCCCAATGCAGCTCAATGAGAAGTCTTTGCAAGGCAGGTGCTCTGGGCAATTGCTGCCTCTTGAGTCTATCTCTACTGGGCTAACCAAACCCGGAAGTAACAAGACCGGCTGTCTGATTGACAGCCAAAAGGTGTAAAATGTTTAATGTATAAATGTGCCAATTTATATTGAAATATGCACTTTTTGCAAAAAATTAAGAAAGAAAAGAGGAAACACTCTTTACACATAAAACAAGCTAAAGTGATGTGTGTCCCTTTGAACAAACGACCTTTATTGAGAATTTATTTGACTTTTTCTTTCTTACTTTAAAAGCTTTTTTAAAATTTCGTAAGGAATGTGGAATATGTCTATTAAAAGGGATTTATGGATTCACAACTCAGTGATCATAGGATGTGAATGTTATTCTGTACAAATGGCTTTGCAGGAACAGAGACAGAATATGTGGTATATCCTCTACTATGTTAATAGCCTAATATAATGTATGTGTTACATGATTAACTTCTTTTCTGTACAATGTATAATGTATATAAAAGAGAATGTCACATAACTTGTTCTAACATTTTGGGGATTTTTAGGTATAATTTTTGTTGCTAATTCCTCTAATATGATTATTCGTCACTTTGTGTTTAAAATAAAATTTAGTTCAGGGAGTCCGATCATCATCCATGTGTTTATCGAATATTGGACATACAAAATATTTGGAAAACGATTTGGACAAACCAAAACAGTGTAAAAATATTATGAATATTAAATATTATGTACATATTTAGCAGTACACAAGGGCATTTCAGCTTCATTTGGATCACAGATCAAGTGAAAAAACAAACCAATAGTGGGAAAAAGAGGAGGTGTAGTAAAGAAAAAAAAAATCTATATGTACATAGTATATATTTATTAAATAACCCTTTTTTTCCCTCTTCACTTGATCTTTGAATCAATATTTTTTTTTTCCCCAAATGGCGTTTTGTAATGCATAAGTCTTGTACTGGTCACTTTGTATTACACTGTCGTTTTTCCCAATTGTACAGCTCTGTGGACTATGTATTTTGTTTACATATGTGGGTGTGTGTCTATTGCAATATATGTAAGTTTGACAATTCATAAAGCTAATTATTGTTTTTTTAGATCTGAACGGAAAAGTAATTATTTTATGCTGGCCAATATGGATTCAGATTATCTTATTGTGGCCTCAGAAAATCTGTTACTTGAACGCGGACGTACTTGTGATAATCTCCGTACTGAAGATTTAAAAGAACTTTTTCTGTTATATCTGAATCAATTACTATTAAAAGAAGTGACTGTTTTGCAATGTTGTAGGTCACTCAGAATCTGCAATTTGTCCAACAACTTCATCACAAATATAAATTCTTTACGAGCATGCTCGCATTTAATTAAACTGGATTTGAGTGGAAATCAGGTGAGCAATATTTTATTTTCAAATGTTTATGAGTTCATTTAATTTATTGTTTCATCATGCAAGGCTGGTTTGGGGATTAAATGGCCAATTCAACTGCCAAGGTCATTATGAGATTAGTGAAGCCTAGGTGGCAATTATGGATTTTGCATTTATTGGCAAGGTAATGCCCATTTTCTTTTCCTGAGCTTGAGTTACATGAGTTTCTTCATGATCCTCTGTTCTGTTCTCCATGCGGCAAAAATATCAATGGCAGAATATCTTTGAATTTTCGGTACCTAATCCTTGCTGGTGCAAGATGATGGGTTCAGTGAGAGCCAATTTAGGCTAGTGTTTACCTGTGTCTTGCGTGTGGAGTGTGGAGGTTTGAATGTACACTTGAAGCACCAGAGCAACATTTGTATATATTTATAGCCTTTTGTCTGAATTGACAAAAGAATTGCAAGAATTAGGCTTGCAATATACTGCATCTTAACTCTAAAATGCTTCTTGTTGTTTATTGTAAAAAAATATTTTTGGGAAGGCAGAATTTCGACCATATGGTGGTTTGGCCGACTCAGATTTAATTAATGAAAAAAGATTCAGAAAACAAATTAGATGAATCAATAGAGCACAAAAATTTGCCAGTAATTGTACTGCACTATATATATAGACACACACACGCACATACAGTTGCAATGACAATTATTTAACCCCTATTGAAATCCATGTCAAAATTTACAGACATTCAACTGTCTGCAGTGAACAAACCAAACAAAAGCAATTGAAATAGCTCAACACAATGAATGCTTCAAGTGGTTTAACAAAATTCAACTTAAAATGTAACTATTCTGTAGCCGTAGTGGGGGTATAGGGGCTTTAGTGGAGGGATGGCACCTGTAGTGGGGGCAAAGCTGTAATTCAGCTATGCAAAAAACTAATAAAGTATCTACAACTACCAGAAACCAACACTTTGTCCATAAAGCCCTGTTCTATAGGGATTAGTAGAATAGTCAAGACTTTGAAAAGAGACACATTAAAGTAATGGAAAATTGGATTTTCTCCAGGGATTTGACCTGGGAATTTATTGATAATACAATACCTTATTGTTTCGGAGTGCATGTTTTGGCATCTTTAATTCAATATCTTATAGCGTATTAAAAAAAAAAAATGGTCCTTTCCATCCTGAAGTGACCCTTTAAAATTGCAGTATTTGGAGGAGGTAGACATTTTCCAAGTTTTCTCTTGTTCTGTTTGTTGAAAGTGGGGTAGTTGGTCAAAGGGATTAGGATTAGCTAGCTGCCTTGCACAAATCCCAAGTATGATAATTATTACTTTTATGAGACTTATGATTCTAATAACAATCATTTGTTAATTTATAAAATTGTTCATTGGAGTTCAATTGAGTATATTGGGAATTCAGAGATAGGGTAAAACTAACACAAATTAAACATACACATATCTAAATGGATTTAACAAAATACTATCAACAAAATAACAAAATGCTATCTATATTGAACATGGTAAACTAGAAAAAAAAGATGACATAAGCTGATGTTGGGCAGAGGGGTATTTAGTGATAACATTAGGAAATCTTTCAATAAAGAAATAATAGTAAATATTTGTTATAGAATTCCAGTTGTGGACCCCCTTTCTAGGTCAAAAAAAAGCAGAAAGTAGAAAAATACTTAATGACACCACTTTCTGTATTTGGGTTTGAGAGGCCACTGTCCATTGGTGGAACATGTACAGGCACATAAGGGCTCGAGATACTCTTTGCTGTGGTCCATACTAAAGGTCAGTAGTGGGAAGGTCATCTTGAAGACAAGGTGTGATGGAACTCATGTGATTCAAGTTGGAACAGGATGCTGGATAGTAATCAGGAATGCAGCAAAATTGAAAGAAAAAAAAACACCTTGATAGCAACAGGAGTGCTATCAAGATTAGAGTGTTAGAGTGCCATAGATTTTCAAAAACATGAGGAGGTCCAAAAAATATATTGAAACCAAGAACCTATCACTGAACTTTCTTAGTTTCACGTGATTACAGGTTACAATTAATCTGGCCTGACAAAAAAATGTCGAGATAAAAATTTTATTACTGCATTGCATTATAACTGCATTCAGAGGCAGTTAAATAAATTAGATTGTCTTCATACTCTACAGTCACGTTCACATGCAGATTTATTTTTTGGAAACATAAGAGACACAAGAGTAATTATCTTTTGAAACTTATTTGGAATGTTTCTGTTAAAACAAGGCAGAAGGCTTAGCATCATGGGACATGTGAACCAATTTATTCTCTAATTTCAAGGATAACCATCGCTGACACGATCACTACTGTAGTGACTATGATGGACAGAAAGTAGTGTTCTAATATGTGTTTAATGTAGCACAGCAGTTTATGTTCACAATTTAAATTCTTTTATTTTGTGTTGTAGTAGGATAGAGGAACATGATAACTTTAATTCCAAACCACTTCAGTGATTTAAAGTATTCATGGTGCCTGGAGTCTGTATGTGCTATGTTTCATTGTGAAATGTATATTCACCTACAACCATCTCATCGGGGCATCATTAGCCAGCTCGTAACAAGAGTTCCATACTGTCTAACGTGAATTCTGTTCAAATTTGGAATCTAACATTAGTATGCACAGCATACTACCCCCAAGAAAACATTAATGTATGTATATATATATATATATATGTTTGTAGTCGGTTAATAAAGAGACCGTGATATGCCTTGTGATTGGAGAAAGTCGGTGTGGTGTGCCGAAACCGATGTAGGGGTAGGCCTGTAATAAAGAGGGCCCCCTGGAGGAATTGTTTAGGTAGGAAGAGGGTGAGGTGGGTTGGGTGAACAGAACGCCACAGCAGAGGTAAGAAGGGGAAGTAGCGTTTTATAGGAATGCTAACTCCTCCCACAAATACAGGCCTGTATATATATATATATACAAAACATTATCTTGGAATGGCTTCTGATCTATCCTTTCCTCTTTCCTCTGCACAGTCTTATAGTCTGTGTCAGCAAATTGATGAATAAGAGGCTTCTCATTCACACATCTCAATAAACCAAATCTCACTGAGAAGTTAGCAGGATGAAGGCAGACGCCCTCTAGTGGAAGTGGAAGAAAGCTTCCGACAATGTGTCTGACAGCTGGAGAGGTTTTTTCAGCAGTAATGTATTACAGCGCCATTTTATTTAAAATCTCCACTTCTATAAACTGAAAATGAATAAGGCACACTCTTCTCACATAATAAGCAAGCTTTATGTGTTTGTGGTGTTCATTTTAAGAAGAATCCCAAGGGAAATATTTGCAGTAGAGTCTGAGTGCTGGATCCGATTGGAAATAATTCTTCTGGGCTGTCGCAATATAGAAGAAATAAAAAGTCAGCAGAGTTTTCAATTCACTTATTTTCAGCCTAAAATGTTAAATTCACACTTTAGAAAATAACACTGACAGGGAGCCACACGGCACTTTGCTGGAATTAATAACTCTTTGTATCTTTATAAAGCGTGATATTTGTGGTTTTTTTTCTTCTAAAAATACAACAGTCAAAAAATAGGTTAATTTAGAAAGTAGGAGTTATTATTATTATTATTATTATTTTATTATTTATATAGTGCCATCACATTCTGTAGCGCTGTACATTGGGTGGACTAACAGACATGTAATTTTAACCAGACAATTGGACGTACAGGAACAGAGAGGTGGAGGGCCCTGCTCAATGAGCTTACAGTCTAGAGGGAGTGTGGTATAGTGACACAAAGGGTAAAAGTAGGGGTACGAAGTAGGTTGTTAGAAAAGTATTAATTGAGGGCTTAGTAGGTAATACAAATCCATTGAAACAAATCCATTCTACCATCCCCACACCCATGTTCCAAATCACTAATATGATACCTAAATGAACTCCATAGAATAAAACAACCCCCGGAAACGATTATCTCTAAAGAGTTCAATTATGAAAACAAGTAAAAGTAAGAAACCCTAAAGCAAGTTATACCACCCTTAACCTTCCTCCTAAAACGAAGGTTTGTTTTACAATTGCTTGTTCTGATAATGCGACAATGTTTGTTTCAGATACAAAAGCTACCAGATCGTGCATTTTGGAGTGAATTAAAGGAATTAAAACTGATGTACCTCCATGACAACCAGATTGGAGATGTGAGCAACATCGAATCTTTGTCTTCTTGTCCAAATCTCGCAGCCCTGACCCTGTACGATACACCATTAAGCCTTCGCAAAAGTTACAGGCATATTGTTGTAAACAGTATCTGGTCGCTGAAAGCTCTTGATAATTATGTTGTTTCTGATGAAGAAATAATCGAAGATTGGTCCCTTCAGGACAGATTTAGAAGTCAAAACCCTCAATTGTGCATTAATATGTTACCTGCCCCATGTACGGTAAGATATGGACCTTATCATTTATTGACATGCGTTTGTTGGATTTATACTGTATTACCAGAATGACCTTCAACTAAATAGATTAAAGGTCACATTTATTTGTTTGGGGTGTGTGCACATCTCCAGGCTAGTACAGCGATTGCGTACACTTCCATATTATTTTATCTACACATTAGCAAATAATATGGATGTATTTATGTTTATAAAGTCAATAAGGGTCCCTAGCAGCATGTGGGATGAGGCCCCCCTCCTAAACCCCATTGCATATTTCTGAGTGTTGTATAAGTGTGGGGGGAGAGAGAATGAGTGTTGTGTATATGTGAGAGTATGGGTAATAGCTGAATGTTGTGTGTGGAGGAGGCTATACGGGGGAGTCTCAATGTGCCTGTGTTTGCAGGGTGAGTGTTGTTGTGGTGACTAAAACTTGTGGAGAAGTCTGAGTTTTGTGTGTGAGTGGAGTTTGAGTGTGGCTAAGTGATATGTGTGAGGGAGTTGCTGTATGTGTGGTATCTAAGAGTTGGGGTAGATTTTCTTCATTTGCTCCACTTTTGATTACCTTTTGGCAGGAGGAGAGTGTTACCCCTGGTATTTTAGTGGAGGCCATTAGGATCCCTGGTTATCTGGTTGGGGGACATTGTGCTGCAGATCACTTTAAGAGCTCTCTCATGGTCCCAGCACTCAGTCGATGATTCAGAACTTTGGCTGCAGCACTCTGAGTCATTAAGAAGTAGCAAGGGACCAGGCCCCATCTGGCCACCTTTATGCCTTATGGGTAAATCAGCTCTATATAAAGTACTATCATTTCATTTTTTTTTACCAACAGAGGCACTTTTAAAAGACAATAGAATAATGGGCAACTTTCTACATTAAGCTGTTATCTAAAAAAATGTCCTTTTTTTGTGGGAACTGGTCATTGGTTAATAGAGCTTCCATTTTATGTTCATAATCATTTCTACATGTTTACTATATGTGTATGTATTTGCAACTGTGTAACAAAATCCTATGAAACTTCACTGAGTACGTTTCCATGCAATGGTGGGCTTGTTTCCATGCTTATCGTTAAAAGGTAACCTTTAAACATTAACACCAATAGCGGATGTTGCTGCTAAAATCTATTGACAGGTTTCTATGGTCCATCGCTGTGTTAGGGGCATGCACGCTTCTTATATTTCCCTCCACAATAACCTCTCAGCACTCATTTCAAGATTTTGCAAGATGGATATGCTTAGAGAAAACTACACATTTTCCAACATATAGCCACAACAACTTCACCAGGATGCTGCAAACTGGTATCTCAACACACGCAGGTTTCACCTCTGTTCATACATGCAAGTTGTAAATACCCGATTTGCAAAATGTTCACAAGATTAAATGTTAATCACATACACTATGGATATAGATAGGCTATAGTGCTTAAATGTGCCTAAAAATATAATACATTTTCTTTTTAACTTGGATTCATGGATATAAATTAAAGGACCACTCTAGGCACCCAGACCACTTCAGCTTAATGAAGTGGTCTGGGTGCCAGGTCCAGCTAGGGTTAACCCATTTTTTCATAAACATAGCAGTTTCAGAGAAACTGCTATGTTTTATTGGGTTAAGCCTTCCCCCTAATCCTCTAGTGGCTGTCTCATTGACAGCCACTAGAGGCGCTTGCGTGCTTCTCACTGTGATTTTCACAGTGAGAGCACGCCAGCGTCCATAGGAAAGCATTGTAAATGCTTTCCTATGCAGCTGAATCTTGTGCGCGCAGCTTCTTGCCGCGTCGTCAGCCAGCAGGCGGATCAGGAGGAGGAGAGAAGGAGGAGAGCTCCCCGCCCAGCGCTGGAAAAAGGTAAGTTTTAACCCCTTTCCCCCTTCCAGAGCCGGGCGGGAGGGGGTCCCTGAGGGTGGGGGCACCCTCAGGGCACTATAGTGCCAGGAAAACGAGTATGTTTTCCTGGCACTATAGTGGTCTTTTAAAAAAAAAAAAATATATATATTTTAATTTTGGACTGTGTAACAATAATATTAACCACAACTCTTAAACTAGCAGTTATATACCAGTCACATACCTCACATTGTGTCTGTAAATAAGTTATTTGAGATGTTTTTATATAAGATTAAATTTACGTTGCCATAGGTATAGTTAGGCACCTGTGTTATTAGCATATTATTCTCAACTTAGCTTAATAAATATTTTTCTGTGTTCAGCTTATGCAGGTCAGTGTCTCAGAAGGAAAATGTTATCTCTGTTAAAATGCGTTTGATCTTATTTTGGTGCAGGATATTTGTCTCCAGAGTGAAATGAAAGATGTTAGAGACCTTTTCACAAAGATCAATCACGTGCTTGCGCATTGCTCCCCAGTCCTGATCATCCAGAGATGGATAAGAGGGTTTTTAACGCGGAAAAGATTGGGGTACGCTTTATATTTTTTTGTTGATTTATGTTTATTTAAAGCCATATGGATAGCACGGTGAAGAGAACATCGTGAAATTGCAGATGCTGGTTTATGCTCATATAAAGTATTTTGGCTCCAGTGTATCATGAATGCACTACACTATAACAATTACTGGAGCCTGTAAAGGGCCCTTACATCCCAAAGCCATATTCTGATGGGTAAAATAAACTCTAAAGTAGAAAAATCTAGAGGGCATCGCGATGCCTAAAATGTTTCCTCTCAATTGCATATCATGCACTCTCCAATAACCGACTGCAACAATGTAAAATCTGTAAGACTAGAACTTACTGAGATTCTTTCGGCAGTTCAGTCTGTTGCTATCTGTTAAGCAAAAAGATTTAGGAGTAGAATAAAGAAGATAAATGGTAAATATCAGTATAACCCCTTAAGGACACATGCCATGTGTGACATGTCATGATTCCCTTTTATTCCAGAAGCTTGGTCCTTAAGGGGTTAAAGCTATTTATGGCTACAGACTTAGTATTCACATTAAAATAAACAAAAATATATTTTACACTACATAATGTTAATAATTTACGTATAAAATATACCTTGGGGTGAGAATGGAATGAATGGGTGGATGATGGGAGCGAAATGCATTGGGAATTAGTTATAAAGATAAATTATGGGGCAAAGTTCTAAAAATAGAGCAATTAGCAGAAACATACAACTGATTTCCATTGTGAGTGCCCAATTTTAGTATTTTACCCAGGAATCGCTCATTAAACATGACACCATTCTGTCCAGTGAAATTTGCACCAAATTTGAGGTTCTCTTGAAATTGCCCTTATCTACTTGGCTGGGGTAATGTGTGTAATGCTAAATAATATAGCTACTTTTTAAAAGGTTTTTTTTTTTTTTTTCATGCTGTGAACTCCTAGCCACAAGTACTACAGGTAGTATATTAAATTGACACTATAAGCATGTCAGGGTTATGCTACCCAACTTACAAGTATAAGTCAGGAATAAATAGACAGAAATAATTATTACCAGAATGGCCAGGTTTAAAGTAGGGATGTGCATGGGCAAAAAAAACTGGTTCGGCACTTTCGAAATTCTGGACTTCGGCAATTTGGCACTTCCAAAATTCGGGAATTTGGGAATTCGAGACTTTGGCAATTCCCTATCCTTACCCCTAACCCTACCCCTAACCCTACCCCTAACCCTACCCCTAACCCTACCCCAAAACCCTACTCCTAACCCTACCTCTACCCTTTACCCTTACCCCTAACCCTACCTCTATCCTTAACCCTACCCCTACCTCTACCCCTACCATAGGGGTAAGGTTAGGGGTAGAGGTAGGGTTAGGGTTAAGAATAGAGGTTGGGGTAATGTTAGGGGTAGGGGAAGGGTTAGGGGTAAGGATAGGGGTAGGGTTAGGGGTAAGGGTAGGGTTAGTGGTAGGGTTAGGGGTAGGGTTAGGGGTAGAGGAAGGTTGGGGTAAGGTTTAGGGTTAGGGCTAGGGTTAGATTCCTGTCATCATTCCCTTAATTTTACCTCCCTCTTCTGTTTTGCCACCTTTCAGAAATCCAAGGCACTTCGGCGCTTCCAAAATTCGACCCTTCGGCAATTCATTTCAGTTCGGAACTTCGGCAATTCGGGACTTCGGCAATTTGGTTTGGCACTTCGGAAATTCGGCACTTCAGCAATTCGGACATTTAAAAGTATCCGAATATCCAAACTGCCGAAATTCGTTTGAATTTAAATTTGGACCAAAACTAATTGCACATGTCTAGTTTAAAGTAAAAATGAGAGAAAGCATAAACAAAAAACAAGCCAAGATCAGGGTACAAAGAATATGGAAATATAATATAACTAGCCAATCAGGAATACAGAAGTCAGAAGAGTCCGTATAACAAGCCAAAACTGAAGAACCAGGAAATCAGGGAACAATATAACCCACTATATGGGGAACCAAGAGGAAACCACAATAGGGCAATTACAAATGGGGCAAACACTTTATTTAACCCCTTAAGGACACATGACATGTGTGACATGTCATGATTCCATTTTATTCCAGAAGTTTGGTCCTTAAGGGGTTAAACCCTATGGTGGACACTGATTGGTCCTCATCAGGCGCGGGAACCCAAAAGGTGTCATAATAGGGACTCTGTGATGTAATTATCGGAAATTACACTATGTAAACATGCAGTGTCCCTCTCTATATCACAATGCTAAATAGCATTCGCCTCCCGATTCGGGAAGTTCTAATGCAAGCATCGATTGGGAGGGCTGAAGGACGTCAGGATGGGGTACTTCCCGAGCGATGCTCACAACACACTCATCCAGTCTAGGGCAGCGCAATAAGTATTGCAACAAGGCACCAAAATAACTTTAACTTAATAAAGCAGTTTTGGTGTATAGATCATGCTCCTGCAGTCTCACTGCTCATTTCTCTGCCATTTAGTAGTTAAATCACCTTGTTTATACAGCCCTAGCCACGCCTCCCTGCATGTGACTTACACAGCCTTCCTAAACACTTCCTGAAACATAACCTGATATTCTAGGTTCCTTTATTGCACAGCCTGTTTAATCAAGAATGTCTTATCGACTGTTTTGTTAACAGCCTCCTAGAGCCTGCAGGGGCCTTTGTGGATAAAATTAAATTTACAGAGCAGGAGTTATAAAATTGACATGGTAATCTGGTCCCACTGGCAGGCTAGGGGATTTTCTATTGAAGTTGTTCCATGTGTATTCTTTTGCTACATTTACACAGGATCAATTTGCCTTTACTGTGTACGATTTAATCATAAATAACCTGAAACATACAGATCTTGCTGTATAAGTGAGTATCTATGTATTTGTTATATTTAACAGTTCTTATAAAGCACTTTTCAAAATGTAGCAATTCATCTTATGTAGGGTAACAGTCAAATTAATATAGAAATGTGGAGTGCTATCCAAGACTGTGCATGAGCTTGCAATCTAAAGAGAGGGTGTGCATTAAGAATAAAAATATGGTAAGAAAATAGTTAATTACTAAGAATGCGAAGGCCGTCATAGAAAAAAAACATTTTCAGGTGGGCACAGCTGAGAAGATGGTGAGATGGTTAGCAGCTAATTTCCAGAGGATTTACACAGATGGCAATTATTGTATTTAAATTAAAGCGAAGCAAGTGTGGGTGGGAAAATGTACTTAGTAAACATTATCTTTGTGGGGGGCAGCAGATTTGGGGTGCCCCTGAGGAGAGAGAGAAATACAGTCTGCTTGCAATCTGTTAGCTTGCACTTAAAACTCATGTTTTTAACAGTGTAGGAATTGGGACATGTAAAAAACTTTGAGGGGGGATAATTTGTAATCATTTTAGTCATTTAATTTAATTTACTTAAAAAAATCAGCATGTTATTAGCAAATGCAAACTATACGGTAAATGCTAGATTACAGTTAACTGCGAAAGTAAGCAATACACATAATAATAATAATCTAACAAACTGAAATGATTCTCGTTGGTACATTTGCACGGTCTTTATATGCAGTTAAATATTTTTAGTTAAGGTCAACAGAGTAGGGTTACATCGCATTAGCTTATTATACCCACAAATATTGAAAATATTAAATGTCCTCGTGTTTTGAGACTTGCTAAGTGAGCTGATCTCTTTGAATAAATATTTACAATTTCTACTTCTGGAATAAAGAAATGCTGCATATAGAGACTGAAGTGGTTATGGTGCTTGGAGTAACCCTATAACCACTTTACAACATTAGGACGAGTTAAATCCCTGCTCACACTAGGGAACGCTAGGTATCAATTAATACCTGGTGACCCGCTTTGCCACTGGGGTTATTTTTAGAGTATGCAGCGGGTAAAGTGACTGCTGCATACAGACCTTTAAAGGGGCATTAAAATCCCAATTGACAGCAATGTGGTGTGAGCAGGGTGGTGTCCCTGCTACCACCAGAAGACTAGGTATCTACAGATACCTGGGTCACCTCTCTGTCAGCTGGGGCCCCAAACTGACAAATGCTCTGTATGCAGCATGGCTAATGCTCTGTTTTTCGGTTTTATGCTGTTTTAGGGTTAGGGATAGCGTAGGATTAAGATTAAGATTACGGTTAGGGCAGGTGTATGGTTAGAACTGGTGTAATCATAGAATTAGGGGAATTAGGGGAATTGCTGGTATAGCATTGGGGAACTAGGTATATGGTTGGTGTTACCTCTATAGAAATCATTTAACTCCTAGATATATGTAACAATCAGGATTGATTTAAAATTCTATATCTGGGTTCAAGCCCTGCGTAGACTGGTACTACCCACACTGACACTGTCCCATTGAGAGCAGTGCTCCTCTTTTGTTGAGTGCCCGCTCTCAGTGAGACATCACACTTTATTAATCAGGATTGATACATTAATCTATGTCAAGCTCTTTCTATTTAGTTACAATAGATGTGTAAAAATTACTATAAACAAAAATGTGAAAACAATATATATATGTACTTAACAAGTAACGCCAAGCCTCCATAGCAAGCCAGTAACCTATCTCATACTGATGAATTGAAATAACAACAAAACAGCTGTCCATGAGTGGTATACTGGCTTTGCTCCTCTTCCTGAGTTGTGTTTCAAAGCTGTTGTATACAACAGACACATGCTCCAGGGAATCCATGCATAAAGTGGAATTGAGGCAAATATGTGGATCTTTGTTGAGCTCATTTGCATATGCCTACCTAGAATCCCTTGCAGTAGTGAGAGCACTGTTAAAGTGAGATTTGTGGTAAAAGCAAGTCTTATGGCTTGACTGGTGTGTGTATTATTACAATAAGAAAGCCCTTTCTGTCATTTAAAAGCCAATGTAGTATATAAATGGGTGCACTTAAGGATAAAACCTTAATTATGGTTTAGCAAACACATTCTAGGTTTTGTTTTGGTTCAGAACTCGGACAATTGCCTCCATCCTTAAGGGGTTAACCATGGAATCCAGGGACTTCTGCTATTTGCTGAAGTTAGTGCTTAATAACACAAGTAGGGTCCTCATTAAACAAGGGAAGATGATATTCAATGTATTCATTTTATGTTAGTAAATATGAACTGAATTATCATGATAAAGTTATGTTACACTCTAAGACAATATAGCTGGATTGGATACATTCGTCAGCAGAGACATTCACAAAATTCTCATTCAAAATGAAGTAAAATCCAGGCTAGAATTGCCAATCTGTGACTATTTCAGTTTGAGAATTTGTCAATAGCAGCTATTTACTCCTCAATTCCACAATTCACATTTTTCTTTGCTGCAATTCACAGCTTTGTCATAAACCCCAAGTTAGCTATTTAAACCTCAAATGTTAAATTCCTGTTGAATTCCCTTTGAATTGTTGACGTTTCATGCGTTAGTGAAAAAACATGAAATTGTGCAGTTTGGCTTTAAATTTGGAGCTTAGTAACAGTGACAACATCATTAAATCTACTAATGTCTGAGTGATAAACGTGAACTAAACAGTGATTTTTAATTTATATGCTAAAGTACCTTTCTTTTAGCAGGAGATTAAAATATAAAGCAGGATGTTACAAAATAAATCCCACCGTATTCTCTCAGCAGAATGTTAAAATAAAAATATATTAATTATGGATTTGTTCTGGAACGTATTGTCTGCCTCTATGCAGCAACCAGCATATGTTGCTGTGTCACTCTAGCTCTCAAACTGACGGGTGCCGAGGTTCCCTTTGAGAAAAGCCAGTGTTTGTGGAAGGGTTGTTTGCCGAAATGATGCTTGGTGACAGGAAACAGCTGAGCGATAGCTCGGAGCTAAAGAGAACTCTGAGAGTCGAGAAAAAGTGATGGGAACATTAAAAAGAAAAATGAAGTATCCATATACAAAATAAAAATAAGATACAGAAAATCCAATCTTGAATACGGATTCGGAGCGGTGGAAGCTTCCATTATTAATGTATAGGGTCACACTGAGACTATTTATCTACCATATATTACCTAAGGCTTAGAATATTTGCACAATACACTAAAAGTAATGTGTTGTGTACATTTCTGCAGAATTATTTCTCCCGTGAAAATACAGAAGAAAAAAATACATATTCTGCATAGCCCGAGAAAGGAAGACGATATTGATGGAATTCATGTTACAAAGATATTGATACGGGATCTTTCTGCATTACCATTCAGCAGCGACAGCAAAACTCTCCCTGTGATTAAGCAGGTATGTTCGCCAAAGGCTCATAAATCCTTTATTGCTGACTTGGCTAAAGTAATTCACCTAATACATATTATTTTTTTTACAGTCAAATATCTTTTTAACAGATACTTTGCACAAATAAAAAAAATGCAAAATGTGTAGAAGGTCCAGGTAAATAGCAGCCAAAAATAGCTTTGCTCGTGCTTCAAGCTTAATTGCCGAAGATGAAAGTTAATTGTGAGTTGTCATGGCTACCTGGACCACACTTATCATAAAATCACTGCAGGTTTAAGTATTAAGTATTAAGGAACACTCCAGAAACAAGTCTGGAGACTTTTTTTTTAAATAGAAAATATTCCAGGCACTCCAATGAATTCCAAAGCAAAGGCGATTTTATTAGAACCAGGAACCAAAAGGCAACGTTTCGACCCCTTAGGGCCTTTGTCAAGATAATGATGATATTCCAACAATTAAAAAAATCAAAGAATTAAAAAATCAAATAATAAAGTTAAATATATATTCAATTGTTCTTTTTTGTTGAAGTTGATAGTCTAAAGATTAATCTATTATATGGCAAATATCATTCATTAAGAGACCATATGTTAAATCAGTTCATTAGAGTAATTATTCTTATTTTATTAGATTGTTATAAATGGAGTCACTATGTATACCATGTACACATATTTTGTTTTTTGAATATACATAGTGACCTTTTATTATTCACATAATGCATGGCCACAGTTCTCTAATGTGTAACACACATTATGGGACAATATTATGATAACATTATATTCTAGATCTATAACATTAAAATATAAAATATAATTATTCAATACACTAATTCTTTATAATGATTTGTTTTAAAGGACCGCTCTAGGCACCCAGACCACTTCAGCTTTATGAAGTGGTCTGGGTGCCAGGTCCCTCTAGGATTAACCCTTTTTTTAATAAACATAGCAGTTTCAGAGAAAGAGGCGTTTGCGTGCTTCTCACTGTGAAAATCACAGTGAGAAGACGCAAGCGTCCATAGGAAAGCATTATGAATGCCTTCCTATGAGACTGGCTGAATGCGCGCGCAGCTCTTGCCGCGCATGCGCATTCAGCCGAAGAGGAGGATCGGAGGCGGAGAGGAGAGCTCCCCGCCCAGCGCTGGAAAAAAGGTAAGTTTAACCCCTTTCCTTGCCATCCAGCCCGGCGGGAGTAGGACCCTGAGGGTGGGGGCACCCTCAGGGCACTATAGTGCAAGGAAAACGAGTATGTTTTCCTGGCACTATAGTGGTCCTTTAATTTATTTATTTTTCACTGCATGTTTGTATATAATACGTTATTCACTGTATGATTTTCACTTAATTATGTAAAGAATATAAACAAGATAATGAACATATGGAAATATGTTAATGAGGTAATTTATGAATTGATAGAGTTATGCCACTACATATTAACAATAAGTTTACTATTTGTAACTATTCATGATGAACTTTGTACTTTATAAGTTATCCACTATTGGGGTTGTCATGTTAAAGCAGGATTTAAAGCAGCCTGTTTGTAATTTGTTTAATAACAACATTAGTGTCAATTATATTGACATTGAGTATGTCACATCAAAACAGGATTTAAATTAGCCTCTTTGTAATTTATTTATTAACAAACATTAGTATTATACATCTAATAGTACTTCATAATTTGTATCTCTTTACGAGACACTGGGTAAATATTAACTTAAAATCTTTTTGGTTTAGCCTATGTATTTATTGCGGTTGCGCTGTGTTGCACATGCGCATTATATATGTGTCTCTGTCTTTTTCTTTTTTTTTGAGGTGTGCCATATTGCGCATGCGCGATATGGTGCGTGCGCAGTATGTTTTTATCTTGTTGCGCATGCATGTCATTGCGCTATGGTGATTCGGCTGAGCCCGATCATGTGACCGACGATGGGAGTTGCATCTGATACGTTAGATATGATTGAACCTACATGATTATACCCGGAAATGTAAGTACCTAGCTTTGCTTTGGTGCTTCCAATTGTGGTTAAATTGCCTTATTTTATTAGAGGTTATTTGGTACAACTTGTTTATAATTAAATAATTAAATCAAATAATTATTGAATTGAGGTTTTATTGGCCGAGTTATCCTGTGTTTTCTGAACCCTCTAATATGTGAGATGATGACTGGAGAGACAATTATGTTTTGTTAATATTTTTATTATTATTGATTGATAATGTTATAAATTAATAATTATATCACATGTAACTTGACAAAGCCCCTAAGGGGTCGAAACGTTGCCTTTTGGTTCCTGCTTCTAATAAAATTGCCTTTGCTTTGGAATTCGTTAGAGTGCCTGGATTATTTTCTTTATTCAAAATTCCATGTTTTGTCCTTCCTGGTACTGGGACTTATCCATTAGAGCACCGTGAATTCCATGACGAAGGGTTGAGTGCACTTCCACTATCTACATATGGCTATACAAGTCTGGAGACTGTCATAGTTGTGACAGTTCAAAAAAGTGCCAATTTCAGTAGATGTGAACATTTTTATAATTGAGGGCAGATGGCAGATACACCTCCCTGGCTGTCACTCAGAGAACCAGGGAGGTTTTCTTCCAATCTTGTGAGCTCCACAGAGCTACCGCGTTTCTGACTTCACCCCCTTCGACAAAAAAATAATTATTATCCGTAACACGCCTCTGTCTGTAACACAACTCTGATTGGTGTGCTCCCTGGATTGGGATAGAAGAGAGGGTTGCAAAGGCTGCAGAAAGCAGGTCAGCAGCTTCTTCAAGCTGTTTTTTTCATACTCCCCCAAATAAAAAAATGAGAAAAATTTGATTTTTCGGAGGATATATCTACTAAAGTATATTAAAAAAAAAAAAAAACATTTTTAGTGGAGTGTTCCTTTATTCTATTTTTTTTTTGTAATGAGCAAAGACCATTACTGTGTCTAAAGCAAATAAATTCTGATGTTGAAAAGGGCAGAGCTTAGCAATCAAGCTGTACAGACGCTACTCAGGGGAGCTCCTGCTCTTACTTATGGATTTGGCCAATTCCTTTACCCTGGCTGTGATACCTCAATGGCAACATGCTTAGTATCACTCCTCCATGAAAAAAGCCTAATGCCTTTTTTGTTCTGATGGGCAAACAGGCACACCGCTGATCTGGGGCCTACCTTGTCTTCCTGTCGGCCAGCAGTTATGTGAACAGCTTTCAGACTGTCTCTTGAGGACTTAATGTTCTCCCTGCCTGAAATTAGTTACCAGGCACCAATCACACACAATGGTGCGAAGATCCCAAAAGCAGCAAGCAAACACGTCTAAAGGTACACACAATGTTGGTACCATGTTCCAGTATCCTGTTGCTCCCATGATGGCCGCCCAGGTGGACCAGGAGAACTACTCCTTTAGTTCTGAGATCAACTCAGAGAACCCAACTGTAGTAATGCAAAATGCAGTGCTCATACCAATAGTACTAGCAGAAGTTGATACCCAAACACTGGCCGCAAAACAGGATATCCATAATTTACTACAGGATATTAAAAAGCGTTTTGCAGCCAATCTAGAGCTGTTCAAAGTTGATTGACTACTAGACTAGAGGCATCTGAGGAAATCAGTATCCACTTGGGCCAAGAGACATCCACTATCAGAGAATCAGTGCAATATGTCTAAACATCCTAACATCCCGATTTGCCAACTCAGTGAAGCGTGGGTGGAATACCGGTGGTCTACAATGAGGTTCTTGACTGTAACCAGGGATGGGTTTATTTTGCAATTATCATTTTCTTCGGAGGCCACAGCTTACCTCCAAGCAATGGGCCTCCCTACCAGACCTCAGGAATCATCTGTCTCCGTTAGTCCCTAACAGTGGGATCATAGGAAGGTAACTCTCTTTGTCTCAAGACGAGGAGAGGAATCGGCTCCAGTGACTTGAGCTACTGTCTGTTCTATCTTTTTATTATATGTTTATTATTTTTTGTTCTTGTCTCTTATTTCAGTAGATGATAACCAAGCTACTGTAGTATATATTATACTCTGATTATACATATATAAGACACTTTACTTTGTCTTGGGAGCATATTGGGGCCGAACTTCTTCTATCTCACCACCTCCATATTAGGGGTTGTTTATCCCTGTTGAACCACTCAATTATAGGCATAGGTATATCCCTAGACAAGTTAAGATTATATATATATATATATATATATACACACACCACTAACTTGCTAATGGCAATGGGGTTCACTGATCTATCAGTATTAGTCAAGCATTACTTACTCCTAATTTACTAGAACACTGCCCACTCAGTGCAATTCAGGATCGTTTTTTAATTTTGTTGATGTATTGGATCCACTTCTGATATTAATTTATTGATTTCTTTATTTTAAAAAGGGGTCTAAATACTATTTCTGTGACATTCAACATGGTTCCACCTTGCAATCACGTTATATGATATTATACGTACTATACCATTATATTGTTAAATGTGGCAAGTTTATGTCTGGATATGTCACTACCATGCTTACAGTGTCTGTTATATGTATTCTCAATAAAACATTTATTTACAAAAAAAAGTTGAAAAGACATATTTTGCTTTCATCTTTTAGGCATTGATTACACATATAGCTGTGATCGGAAAACAGTGTGTATATCACTGTATTAAGTTTATGTTCAGTAAACCATTAGAGGTAAAATATGTTTTTAAATAGTTATACATGACCATGTGTCTTAGCTGCATGGGTAGTGATGTCCCGAATGGTTCGCGAACGGACTCATCATTCCAGCCAATCAGCAGCAGACCCTCCCTCCCAGACCCTCCCACCTCCTGGACAGCTCACTAAGAATGTAGCTTCAAAATGGATGCTGTCCAGGAGGCAGGAGGGTCTGGGAGGGAGGGTCTGCTGCTGATTGGCTGGAATGATTAGTCCGTGGCGAACCGTTCGGCGAACCGTTCGGGACATCACTATGCATGGGACATTTAAGTATAAATATTCCCCAAAAGCATTATATATTTGAATGTATCTTTGCTAGATAAATAAATGCATATTATTTGAGAACCTATGTAAAAACCCTGATTTCTAATGTACATGTAACCCAAATTTTATCTGTGCTCATATTTGCCATAATAATCCTTGTTTCATATTTTTATTATAAATATTTAAACAGGGCATTGAATGTGTGAACGACTCCTCTGACACTGGAATAAAGCGTATCACTGTAGATTTAAGGAAATTGCAGAAGAATATTCTTCAGGTAAGATCCTACAATTAAACTGGAATAAAAAAAATAATGTTTCGGCTAAAGTAATTAATTGTTACATAGATATTTGAACAGTGAAAATGAATCTTTAGATGCCTTGTAAAATAAAATTTTTTTATTGTGTTTGTACAATGTTGTACATTGTTCTACCGCTGATATACATTGGAAGACTAGTAACTTGGTTTAGATTTCCAATCTTCTATTACAGTATTATCCACCTTTGACCTTCCAAACAATTTTACACAGCGGGGCTATCAAAAGGAGGCCTGTAAAATCCCTATATCAATGACAAATCGAAGAGCCAAAGGTCAACATTCAAATCCTCATTGCCTCAAGGGGTGGGATTGATCTAAACTGTTGAAAGTGAAAGTGATAAAAGCAAGTGTGAAACACAGGTGGCCCGTGGCCCCAGGGAGATAATTAATAACCCAGATCCACTTATGATTTGTTTTCCCACAATTCAACATTATATCACATGACCAATTAAATTAATTGCCATATTTTTTATGTCCTAGCTGCTTTGTCCTGTTTCTCCATTTTTGCTTATGTTGGCTCTGTGGTTGTAGGTTATATAGTTTGGAGTCAAATTTTTCAAAAGCAGAGGGTATGTGTTTCGGGTTAAAGAGTTCTGACCAGATCTAAAAGATATGAAATCTTGGATTTCAGTTCCTTTTGTTTTAATTGTTTAGAGTTGTCCTGAGTATAATATTTACACTTTTGTCACATGAGAATATAACCAGTTTGCTGTGCATAGTGCAGATTGAAAATATTTTGCAATCTATGAAAAGTAGCCAGGAAGCCGTGAGGAGTTCCTTTGTTGGGGATCTTAACTCCAGCAATGTCAAATACTCCAGCAGTAGCTGTTGATCATGTAACCAATTTGTCTTTAAGGCTGCAGTGTGTTTAAGGAACATTTCCTAAATTTAAGCGTGTTAACCAAAGCGTGTCAATGTGTACTTCCTCTGTATCATTCATTTGAAAACATTGTTGCAATTCCTTAAATATGTTCCTGAAGTCGTTGGTAACCTCTGGTGTAGATCAAAGTTGCTCAGTAAGACGTCACGTCTCTGACCCTCTATATGAGTATGCTTCCTTTGATTAAAAGACTATAGGGGTATGGTCGGACCATATAATAAGATCTATGCTTGGGGATAACAAAAAGAGATCTGGCCCTCGCTTGAACCATACAGATTCACTATCATATATAAGACAGTGGTTGAGAAAACAGTGATGGATCAAATATCTCCCACCCCTATCATCGATTTTCATAAGGAAACTAAAATCAATAGAGTTTATTAAAATGGAGACCCCTTTTTTCTTTTATTTGTTACAGGAGTGATACTCGATTGGGTTATATTTAGATGAAAAATTAGACTATTTACCCCAAGCGAAGTGAGTTTCCTGGAATAAGGTTATATCTGCTCACATCTTATTAGCCTCTTCCAAAGCTGAACGATGTGTGGGTTGTGTTAAGTTTATTGCAATTTAGGGATAAAAACTGAAGTCATTTTGATGTAAACTGAAATACTAGGTGAAAATGGTGCGACTCGTGTAGATAATAGGATAATGTGGTATCCTGGTGTGGCTCCCTCCCATTGATAGGGTATCTTCTTCCAATGTCCTCTCTAAGTGCATGCAAGGTCAAGTGACAGGCGCTTCCACTCACAGGCATATTATAAAGCAGGTCCAAGGGAAATACAAAAAAAAATCATAAAATTAAAAAGCAAAACTAACATATTTAAAAGTAATAAAATTACAAAATAAAATAACCTAGCAAAGATAAAAAGGATAGGGGGCACATCTGGAATGTGCATTCTGCAGGAGTGGTGCTGCCAATGTGACCAAAATTCATACATAACACAGCTTAATTTACAGCACACACATAAAAATACACTTATAAATCTTATTAGGCTACTTAAAATTGCTAATCTAAGTAACAAATATGAGGATACAGTTCCACCATTTGGCCATATTGTGTTAAGCCCACCACTAATTCACAGTACCCCAATATCAGTGGGTCCTACACTAATTCCAAACATGGGAAACAAATTAAATAGTACTAGTGTTAAATAAACTGAAGTGCATTCAATTAATCTATTGTACAATGCCACGAATCCTACCCAATTAGCGTCTGGCCACACCCCCTTTAAATACACACATTTTAAAGAAATCAGCCTCTTTAGGATGTTTGGAATGGGAAGTGTGTATTACCAGTATCTGCAGTTTTATGGATAATCATCATTACGTACCTCTCCACTATCCCGATTTTGTCAGGTCAGTTCTGATTTTTTTGGTCCTTTCTCACCATCCCGACTTACCGGTATCTGCATTTGGGTACACCAGGTTATCTGAAATTGGCAATTCTGTTGTGTTTATGGAGATTGTTGGAGGAAAAAGTTATAACAGTTATCTGTAAGGGAAATTGTTCCAGACTTGCATTTCCTGTTGTCTGCTGTGAGCTCCTTCAGTTCCTCAAGGAGCAATCTTCTCTTCTGTGTGGAGTGTACACATTTAACATGAATTTTTTTGTGATTATTGCATGTGTTTGGGATTATTAGCATCTGAAAGTCGGAACCCCATCGTGATCAAAATCCATGTCATCCTCCAACTTAGGAAAGCTAGCACAGTGGCATAGGAAAAAAGAAAAGGAAATGGAATTTAAAAAAAAAAAGGAACATAGTTAACAAAATTAAACTAGACTATTTACAAAAACTAGATACTGGGCTCCCCAAGTGCCAGGATAAATCAAGGGTGAACATCTCTCCAAGGTGAACATCTCTCCAAGGTGAACATCTCTCCAAGGTGAACATCTCTCCATGGTGAACATATCTCCATGGGATGAAATTACTCCAAACTCACCTGCAATCATAAGATCAATATAAAAACTCCCCCTTGACTGGAGCAAGTGGTTCCCCCTAGAAGACTGTGAGTATGAACTCTGTCTTGTTCTCTTCCATAGGAACCCCCTCTGCTTTGGTTAATTTGCTTGAACTTCCACTCCCCTAACCCCTACTGGTAAAATTCCCACATAGTGTATTTTAGTGTAACCACCCCATGAATGTACAAAACTCAAAAAGGATTTATATGATAGCAATGGTATCGGAAGATCAAATAAACAGTACAGAAATAGTGTGTCAATACAATGGCATGTAGTGACATATAACGGTAGCATAAATATTAACACATTTTATTTTTATTTTTTGTGTATTAAATGATGATTTTGAACGTCCCTAGATTTTTGAGGAGTGTTTCCCATGATGCACTTTGTTGTGAAAGGGGTGGGGCTTATAAATGGAACAGACTTTAAAGAGAGGCTAATGAGATGTTTAAAAGGAAGAGTAATTTACATACGTCCATTTTGGACACTGACAAGTCCCTTCACAAGAGAAAGTGACTCTTGGTTCCTTCCTGTTTTAGGCATTTTTTCTCTTATCCTTAGAAAAAACCTGTGCTCATTAGCACTAGAATATATTAAGAAAATGAGTAAAAACCATTTAAAAATTTCAAATTGAAAATATGCTAATAACCATTCAGTTTTTTTTAAATTTAACAATTGTACATTTCCATTTTTCTTCACTTGAGTAATCCCAGCTTTATGATTTATTTTGCAGACTTAGAAAAAAGTTATTATTGGTTAGAATTATACAAAGCATCACAAAAAAAACAAAAAAGAAAATTCTCCTACGATGATATCTGAATTTTCCTGCAAGCCAACTATATTTCCATCTTGCTATCCATTGCTTCAGATAAACTGAATGTGCATTATTTGCTACTTAAGCAGAGTACTCAGATTATCATTACCAGATCCCAATTCATTTCCAATACATTTCTAGCAGCTAATTCTTTGCAGCGCCAGGTCATTTATACAGCATTGAATAGATTAGGAACATGCAGAATCCATTATGGGATAGCTAGTTAAGCTTCCAGAATTTAAATATCCGTACTGTTTAGCAAAGCAGAGCATTTTTGCAATACATGAACAATAAAGCTACAATAAATTAGAAATTGTACGGTCCAATTTTACAGCGTAGGGAAACAAGATATGTGCATATGAAGCCTGATTCCTCACCTACTTTGTTATCCCAGGTGGATGAAAAGGTTAACTGATTGATCGCTAGAGAGGGATGGTTTAAATATCAACCCAGGCATGCAGGCTTTACCGTATGACTTATGTATGTTTACGGTCAAGTGGGTGTTTTTTACTTTGTTCTCATATAGCAAAACTAGCATCGGAATTTAACATTTAAAGAATCGGGGGGGATTTTGGTGTTATTTTCTTGGATCTTTGTCAGCTAAGAAAATGCTGGATGAGGATTTACTAAGCTGCGGGCTGCTTAGATAAAATAATCCTGCTCTCTGTTTTACTGAGCCGTCTTATAGACTGAATCCCATGTGAAATCAAAACAATCTCTAACCGGTAACTAATTTGTTCAAAGCAGTCAAAAAATAACTCCATATCGCCTTTATGAAGCAGACACACTCGAGAAGACCCCCAAGTAAAAAGCTTTTTATTCATTTGCACACACTTATTTTAAAAGCCCATCTTTAGTTGCAAATGAAAATTAATTTTAGAATAGGTTTGATAGAAGCCAATTGAATCAGCATTGCTTTCTTTACAAAAAAAAGGGCAGCTTAGAGGGTAAATCATAGCACTATACAAATATATAGAGGGTCAACACACACCACTAGGTACTAACCTGTTCATTAGCAGGAATATACAAAAGGTCACCCATTGAGAATGGAAGAAAGGAGTTTTTACTTACAGCAGACGGAAGGGTTCTTTACAGTAAGAATAATAAAAATGTAGAATTCTTTGCAAAAAAATTATCTTATCCGATTCTGTAGATTTTTTTTTTTTAAAGGCATGTACATATTTTTTTGAAAATAAGGATATTCAAGCATATAAATTAATCTATATGTGAACAGGGATTTTTTTTTATCCAATGACAAATCTTATTACTATTATGGAATAAAGAAGGATTTTTTTCTTTTTGTGGCACAATTTGCAATTGCTTAAAATAGGCTTTTTTTTGCCTTCTATTGCATCAATAGAAAAATAGAATAAAAAGATGTGTTTAAAGGTTGAACTCAATGGTCTTTTTTTCATCCTAGATTTTCAGGATTATTCACTAAAGTGAGAATTTAAAGTTAATTCAAAGAGAAGTTAAAATTTAAGGAGAGAGTAGCAAAGCTGGAAACATAGCTGATTTACAGGATTCTTCCAGTTTTGGCTGATTTGACCTTACATTTGAAATTCGCCTTGAATTCTCACTTTATTGAGTAACCCTGTTGTTGCTGTGGGGATTGCTGCACTTTTAGAATTTTGCCGTACTTGTTTGTTGGTGGCAATCATGATGTCACCATGGAATAAAGCATGTCAATAAAATATATTGCAGAGCATAACCGAACAAGTGTCATCGGCAGGGCCGGATTAACATAGGGGTTGATGGAGCTGCAGCTCCAGGCCCAGGCCCAGGCCCAGGCCTTTGGAATAGGCCCATTTGAAAAAAAATATATATATTTTTTTTTACTTTTTTTTTTTTTTTACACAGTACTCTTAGGTTTGCCGCCTGACTGGTATTTTACCAGCACAGCCAGTATTTGAGGCTGCCTGGCCGTTCCAGTAATGCAGTAATACCAGAAATGCAAATGCAGATATTTTTCTCAGTATAAATGGAGATTACTCTGCAATACCAGCACCAGCCAGCAGGGGTCACTGTGTGTGTGGAGAGAGGCAGGGATAGGAAGTTACAGACTTTTCCCTCCCTGCCTCTCTCTACTCACTGATCCGCTGGGGAGCAGCTACACAGCACAAAGAGTTCAGACAGCAGCTCCCAGCCTGCAGAGACAGACTACAGCTCAGAATACATGGGGATACTGAGAGACCAAGAGACACTGAGACACTAGGAGATGCTGTGAGACATAGGGACATTGGGAGACACATTGGGACATGGGGACAGTAGGGACACAGTGTCTCCATGTCTAACAGTGTCCCCATGTCTCCCAGCCAATGTCCCTAGTGTCTCAGTGTCACCATGGCTCCCATTGTCCCCTAGTCTCCCAGAGGCTGTGTCCCCATGTCTCTCAGTGTCCCTACAGTGTGTCCAAATATCTGTCTCCCAGTGTCCACATGTCTCCCAGTCAGTGTCCCTAGTGTCTCAGTGTCCCCATGTCTCCCAGTGTCCCAAAGTTTTTCAGTGTCCCAATGTCCCTAGTGTCTCAGTGTCCCCACGGCTCCCAGTGTCCCCTAGTCTCACAGTGTCTGTGTCCCCATGTCTCTCAGTGTTCCTAGTGTCTCAGTGTCCCCATGTCTCCCAGTGTCCCCAAATATCTGTCTACCAGTGTCCACATGTCTCCCAGCCAGTGTCCTTAGTTTCTCAGTGTCCCATGTCTCCCAGTGTCCCTAGTGTCTCAGTGTCCCCAATTTTTTCAGTGTCCCCATGTCTCCCAGTGTCCCCATGTCTATGCCCACAAGTTCCCCCATGCCTCAGTATCCCCAAGTGTCTCAGTGTCCCCATGCCTCCCATCCAGTGTCCCTAGTGTCTCAGTGTCCCTATGTCTCCCAGTGTCTGTGTCCCCATGTCTCTGTGTCGCTAGTGTATGTGTCCCCATGTCTCCCAGTGTCCCCATGTCTGTATCCACTAGTGCCCCATGTCTCCCAGTGTCCCCATGTCTCCCAGTGTCCCCAAGTGTCAGTGTACCCAAGTGTCAGTGTCCCCTGGTGTCTCACTGTGTCAACATGTCTTTGTGTCCCCTAGTATCCTAGTGACACGGGAAACCCTGGGAGACTAGGGGACTGGAAGACATGGGGACACTGACACTTTGATACATAGGGACACTGATGCCAGACTGGCCTTCCAATTCTTTGGACAGACATGGCCCCTTTTTGGGCATGTTGCCCCTTTTGGCAGTTCTGGTCACGTGATTTGTGTCAGTGGCCCATCCTTTTACCCACCCATTGACTTCCTGCTTCATTGGATGCTGCTGTTAGGGGGTATGGATTTACTTCAAAGTTGAAAGCATAAATTAGAGAGCGATTAGCATAGAGTATGTGTTTTTTCTTATAGCTGCATCCTTTGAGTTTCCTTCCAGCACCATCTCTATCAGATACATGGCGCTTGGGAGGTATGGTTGTTTTAGTGTTTTTGGGCGATAAGATTCTGTAATTAGGCCCATCATAATTGTCAGCACCAGGCCCACTGGGCTCTTAATCTGGCCCTGGTCATTGGTATTTAAAAAAAAATAATATTTCAAACTCTAAGTAATGGTAGTCAGAGGCAGTTTATAAAAGAGGGACAATAGAAAAGTTTATAAAGAAGTGGTGTGAGGGACAATAGAAAAGTTTTTTTCAGAAGATGAATATGATGGCCTGAAAATAATTGACATTTATCATAATTGTACTTTTTATTGATTACTTCATAAATATAAAAATAAACAAATAAAAACAGCTTGAGTGTCTCTTTAAAGGGACACTGTAGGCACCCAGACCACTTCAGCTCATTGAAGTGGTCTGCGTGCAAACTCCCATCACCCTTAACCCTGAGCATGTAATTATTGCAGTTTTTATAAATTGCAATAAGTACCTGCTAGGGTTAACTCCTCCTCTATGGGGTGTCTACCAGACAGCCACTAGAGGGACTTCTGGGCTTGAAGGTGACTTTTGGTTGTCTAAACGATGCTGGATGTCCTCACGCTATGTATGAGGACTTCCAGCATCACCTGTATCCCCATAGGATAGCATTCAATAATACTTTCCTATAGGGAAATCCTAATGCGAGGACGGCCATTGCCGCACATGTGCATTAGGTCTCCCACGCTGGTGGACGTCTGTGGGGGAGGAGCGTGGGTAGAGCTGAATCATCGGCTCTGGTACCAGGTAAATGACAGAAGGGGTTACTAACCCCTTCAGCACCATGGGGGGTGCCTTGACAGAGAAGGAAGCTACAGTACCAGGAAAACTATTTTTTTTCTGGCACTATAGTTTCCTTTTAAGGTTACGTATTGGGTCTGCAGGTGAATGAAACTTGTCTAAGTTATTGTTTACCTGCCCGTTAACAATCTGAAAATGTGACTGTAGTCAGGGATAAATCCATACATTATGTGTTTCTAGACTGAAATACTACATATGTTGTACTAGTAATATTAATATAGTATGGACAGGACCAGAACAAAGAATGGGATGGGGATAGTAAAATATGGACATGATAACCAGTGAGCTATGCCAAACTGTTTCTAAAATCCCCTTAATCTTGTAAAATACACTTCTGTGAAGTTCTTAGTATAGAAATGTGAAGTCAGGTATTGCATGCCTCTAAGCGGTCTCATTAGGTTGTTCCTAATCTATAATTCTGTACTGCAATGGTATGCTATGAAATACATTGGAGGAGGTTTAACTAATGTGTTCTGTTCTAATAAGGGTAAGGATTGAATAGGTTACGCTATTGTCCACCTCCACCAAAAAGGGGTATGTCCCCACATGGGTGGGTATACTGTAAGGATATATTTTTTTTTTATTGAGACACATACATTTTTCCAGTGCTTTTTTTTAACGTTTTAGATTTATTGCCCCACCTCACTTATATTAGGGTGAGAAGGGGTAGGTAGGTAATTATTATTCCTTTTTTAGGTGGTGTAGCTCGAGGTTTGACACACCACTATTTCAGGGGTGAATATTGGCAGGACCACCGGGAGGTTTATATAATTAATTAGAGCACCCACCTACTGCCCATAGGTGGGGTTTGGAGGGGGACATTAGGTCTTCCCCCTACATATTATAATAGCTCCCAACTGCTGAACATGTGTGGGGGTGGGTGGCATAAAGATATCACCCCTTTATTTATCACAAGCCCAAAACTTCTGGCCATAGGTAGGGACAACATTACTTATTTAAAATTCCTCACCTGATGACCCTGGGTTGGAACACGAGTAGGACTATGTTCCTCCTAGTTATTTCCCAGGCCATATCTCCATTGGATGGGACTTTTCTATGGACTGAGCAGCAAATGGTTTATAAGCTCAGTAGATATGCCACCAATTGCAGGTGGGGGGAGGGGGAGGTAGGAAAGTTTAAAACTCCTTTACGATAACATAGCATTTCTATTGACCCCCACAGATTTTACATTTAGTAATTTTTCAAACTTTAATGTAGCACCTAGCTAGCAAGTGCTGATCAGACATCACATTATTTACCCTTGTGCCCCCGTGGCTGATATTTGCTAGCGGACATATAGTACTTGAATGTAAGTGAATGATAATTTGAGAATCTGCATCCAGATGCAACATTACTAATTTAAATCTGCAGATTCACTTGGGCTGACATAACTCGGTAATTTGCACTGTATGTTGTCTGTCTGTACAAAATCTGGTGTTTAGTAAAAAGCCTTGTTTGTCACTGAGAGATTTCACAATGGAGGTGGCCATCTATGGATTGCATCACGTTTTGCAAACTGATGGTGACATTTATCATTTAAAAATAGTGGATTGAAGCATGTCATCAGGTTTCAAAACTTGTGATTTATACTGACTAACTTTATAAGGATCAACATTCCCTAGCACAGATAGGACGAAATGGATGTCTTAAATATCTTATGGCAGTATGGCCATCTGTTCCTCAAAGGAGCACTCCACACACTTAAAGCATATTAGCTTTTTAACAAAAATGGCAGATTTCAATAGAAATTGGCATCTTTATAAATAAACCTGTTACACCGCGCTGCATGCATTTTTTTTTTATTAAAAATAAAAAAAATTTATTAAAAATACTGTTTTGTTTTTATTTAATTTGCTCAGTCGAGTGTCCTTTAAGAAACTCCATGCTAGCTATATATATATATTTTTTGTTTAAAATAAATAAAAATGCTCAAAACCAGGCTACCCACACCTATCTGCTTGAGAATCTCCGCTATTTCCAACTGGCAAATTTTTACTCAAAAAACATTGGCAACTAATTGGAAACCCAGCCCCTGATCTTGTTTGAGAATGTGTGTGTAGGGATGCAAACTGTTAACAAACCTCTTTCTATCATATGTACTCTATTATCCAGAAAAAAAAAGAAAGGATCAGAGGCTACATATTTCCAAAGAGCCTGGTACTCAGCCCTTCACATTCAGATTATGGATGGTGACTGGGTGTGTATATACTGAACACGGTTATGCAGGCCTCAGTCACCTTAGCAATGTGTGAAACATTTTATAAAAAAGTAGCGATGTGGTATACAACGCCGCTATGCTTACACTAACATATCCCCAAAATCAGCAGCCTATTCTGGCGGTGCCACAGTGGTGAAGGTTCCATATACCATCTGTGGTTGCATTGTGCGGTTCAGCGCCCATACTGGGCACAAATAATAGATTTCCTCAAGAAGCTCTTCCCTACCATCACTACACTTACACCCTTGCAAATATTACTGGGATGTCCACATTTGTTTCCAGACATACATATCCAGAAGCTGTTGTGGTTATTTGCTAGGAGAATCTAATGCCCTTATCCTTACCCTATGGAAACAGACAACCTTCCCTACTCTAACCCAATGGATAAATGGGGATAATAACCTTAGAGGTCTGGATGAACTGCACTGGTCAGCCATGGGGCACAGGGACAAATACTATAAAAAATCACAGTTAAAATACTTGCTAAACTCTGACACGAGTAGTACGGTGAACCCAGTGTAACGGATTGCAAAACTAGGTCCGGCCTTGCACAAGTAATGTATGGGATAGACATATGAGTTAAAGGACCACTATAGCGCCAGGAAAACATACTAGTTTTCCTGGCGCTCTAGTGGTCCTTTAACTCATATGTCTATCCCATGTGTCCCCAGGGTCCCCCTCCCGCCAGGCTCTAGGGGGAGTAAGGGGTTAAACTTACCTCTTTCTCCAGCGCCGGGCGGGGAGCTTTCCTCCTCCTCTCCGCCTCCTCTCCTCCTCCTCTCCTCCTCTTCGGCCGAATGCGCATGCACAGCAGAAGCCGCGCGTGCATTCAGCCAGTCCATAGGAAAGCATTTACAATGCTTTCCTATGGACGCTGGCATCTTCTCACTGTGAAAATCACAGTGAGAAGCGCGGAAGTCCTCTAGCGGCTGTCAATGAGACAGCCACTAGAGGCTGGATTAACCTTAACATAAACATAGCAGTTTCTCTGAAACTGCTATGTTTATAGAAAAAAGGGTTAATCCTAGCTTTAAGCTGAAGTGATCTTGGTGCCTATAGTGGTCCTTTAATATATTTTTATATTTTTCTTTCCTTTTCCAGTGGTACTTTATGTTGGGCAATACCAATACATATAATACGAGATTGCCTTAATTTCCCCCAGAGCTTAATCTCCCCTTAATGGCCAGCGGAAGTCACCTGGAGCTCTCTGGACATGGCTGCTGATGTAGATCTTGCATATCCCCTCAGCAGGGGAGGGATGGCAGCCTTAGGCCTGGGGGGCAAAACCAGTCAAGTGGCCCATTGCACCACCAAATCAGTTCACCATCCATCCCCACCTTTTCCTAGTTTTATAACGGATATTGATGTTATGCTAATCTGTAGTTCTTTGCCATACCCACTCCTTCACGGCTCTGACTTTCAATGTTGTCAGAGTGCAGGCTGAGAATCTCTGAGCCTGTGCTCTGACTCACTAACTGAGCGCCGGAACTATGAGGGAGAGGCTATAATCTGACTGCACCTACTGCTGGTGCGCACCAGTGGACCACCAGCGAATTGTTTAAATTGAATATGCTGGTGTCCCCAACTTGTGAGCTGTGTTGGCTGCCGGGCGCCTCTGTTGTCATGGCACCCTGCGTGACCGCACAGCGTGCACACCCCAACGGCTGGCCCTGCTGACACACACTGATGTTACCACTTAGAAATCCCTCAATATTAATACAGACATCAGAGTAAACACCAATAAACTGTGGAAACAGAGCTGATCCCCCAAATTTATAAAGATTTGCATAGTGCATTTGTTGTAAGATTAAATCATGCCTCCTCTCTCTCTCCTATGCGCTGCTCTGTAGGCTGGGAGGAAGTGAAGAGTAATCACATTCTCCCAGCACAGCGCCACCTGTGGCTGCATGGGGAACAGTTGTTTAATGTAGTGCTTGCAGGACGGCCAGCTGCTGCAGAACCTCTTTGTTCCCATCTCTGCAAAGGGCTCCAGGCACTGCTTGCTGTGAGTGTGAGCCACTGTAAATTAGGGGCAGGGGGCACTTGCACTGCGGTAAAGATGGATCTGGGCAGGAGGAGAGTGCTGTTATGTCAGTCCACTCCCTTCCTGTGGGTCACCAGTAGACTGGTGCACCTGCCCAGGATCAGAGCCGGTGCAAGGATTTTTGCCCCCCTGGGCAAAAGAAAAATTTGCTGCCCCCCATGTGACATCACACTGCCCCACCTTTATGATCTGCCATATGAACTAATGTCAGTGCTGCACACAGTGTGTGTTTACATTAAAAAGCCTGCAGGGACCGACTATAGACACCAGAACCACTTCATTTAAGCTGAAGTGGTTCTGGGGACTATAGTGTCCCTTTAATGTGAGGTAAATTACAGATTAGTGTCACTAATAATATACTAGATTGCCTACTTACAACCAGATGAGGATGATGATGGGCTGTGGTTTGGCTCCACTGGTCTGGTGTAGAACAGGATCTCTGGAGGCTGTTTGTAACGGTGGTCACAAAGTTCAAAGTTCTAGTAGAATGGGAAGCAGCTCCATTTTTTGGGGGTCCCTTACACAGCTCAAGGTCTGGGCCCCAGGGCCTGATGGTGAGTATGCCCATAAGGCCCACCTATAAGTCCACCTACATGTTCCATCCATGAGTTCACTCACAGGGAGTGGAGTGTGTAGGGCTTGTGTTATGTGTTATTGAAGAGGATCTAATGTGTGCTTATTGTATGTAGTGTATAGGGATACCAGTTTGTGTAGGTGATGCAGTGTATTTGTTTGTAGTGGAAGCAGTGTGTGTTTGTGTATAAGGGATGTATTGTGTGTTTCTGGTTGTGTGTAAAGGATCCATTGTGTGAATCTGTGTGTGTATGCATAAAGGATGCAAGATGTGTGTCTGTGTGTGCATTGTATGTAAGAAATGCATTGTGTTTCTGTGTATATGTAAGAGAAGCAGTGTGTGTGTTTGCATGTGTGTGTAAGGGTTTGCATTGTGTGTTTCTGTGTATGTGTGCAAAGGATGCATTGTCTTTGTGTGTAATGGATGCATTGTGTGTTTCTCTGTGTGTAAGGGAAGCATGTTGTGTTTCTGTATGTGTAGGGATGCATTGTGTGTGTGTGTGCGTGTAGTGTGAAAGAGCTCCCTGTCCTGCCCCCTGTCCTATAGAGCTTTCCCTTCTGTCCCTTAGAGCTCTCCCCTGCCCCTTAGTGGTCTCTCCTCTCCCCCTTCCCCCCACCCCAGCGATCTCTTCTCACTCCCACCCACCCTCCCTGTGCTCTTCTCATCTCCCCCCCAAACCTACGGTGTTCTTCTCACTCCCCCCCTCCATGTGTTCTCCTCACTCCCCCCCTGTGTTCTCCTCACCTCCCACTCCATGTGTTTTCCTCACCTCCCACTCCATGTGTTTTCCTCACCTCCCACTCCATGTGTTCTCCTCCACTCCCCCGTGTTCTCCTCACTCCCCCCATGTGTTCTCTTCAGCCCCCCACCCTCCCTGTGTTCTTCTCACTCCCCCCCACGTTCTCCTCAACTCCCCCTCCTCCCTGTGTTCTTCTTACTCTCCCCCCTCCTCTCTGTGTTCTTTTTACTCCCCCCTCCCTGTGTTCTCCTTACCCCCGACCTCTTCATACTCCCCCTCGTTCTTCTAAATCCCCCCTGTTCTTCTTAATCCCTCTCCCCTGTTCTTCTTAATTCCCGGCCCCTTTCTTCTTAATCCCCCAACCCCACCTGTTCTTCTTAATCTCCCCACCTATTTGTCTTAATCCCTCCAGCCCCTGTTCTTCTTGATCCCCCACCAGCCTGTTTAATAGCAATCTCCCCACCCTCTGTTCTTCTTAATCCCTCCACCCCCGTTCTTCTCCAATCCCCTCTCCCCCCTTTCTCCCCCACCTCCCTGTTCTTCTTAATCCCCTCAACCCTCCCCTGTTCTTCTTAATCCCCCACCCCCCTCCCCTGTTCTTCTTAATCCCCCTCATTCTTCTTAATCCCCCCTCCCCTCCCCTCCCCTGTAGCGTGGCTGAGCTTCTCTCCGGTCCGCGGTGCCTGGCCGGAGTGATAGGAAGGTGCACACTCAGTGTGCACTTTCTGTCAGTCTGGCCGGTTACAGGAAACAGAAACTCTGCGCGGAACAGGAGTTTCTGTTTCCTGTACCCGGCCGGACTGACAGGAAGTGCACACTGAGTGTGCACCTTCCTATCACTCCGGCCAGGCACCGCGGACCAGAGAGGAGCTTGGCCACGCTACAGGGAAGGGGAGGAGAGAAGCTGTGCTGCAGCCACCTGAGGCTCTTTACAGAGTGCTCAGGTGTCTGCAGCATTAGGACCGGTCCTGCAGCGGACAGTTTTAAAATTATTTGGGTTGGCCTGGGGGGCAATTGCCTCCCTGTCCCCCGGCCCAGCCCGTCCCTGCCCCTCAGTGTTACATAAGTCCAAATTTCAGAAACATTAATTAACTTTATTATCACTTACCGACCACTAAACAGGTTTACCTCTCCCAGCTTTGGGGACTATCAGAAGTTTTTTTTCTATTTTACCTTTATATACTAAAACTACCGCTTGCCTTATTCACCGATATGGCAGATAGTGAGGAATGTTTGTCTGAATAGGGTACACTGGTACTCCAATGTTTATTTACATGACACCCTTTCTCCCACTAGTAACTGCAATATAATGTATAATGATCATGTCAGATGTCAGTCACGGGTATACGCATGACTTTGTCTAACTCATACTCGTACACCCTCTCATTGATGCACTGTATATGTGCTATTTATGCAATGTCTACCTGTTTTTAAGGCACTGTCTTCCTATTTATAATGAGTATACCTGTATGCATTATACTATATCATTGGACACCTGTATGCATTTACTCATATGGTAAATAAAAATTAATTTAAAAAAATGCTGAACAGATTCATAATACTATCAATGTATGGGGAAAAGAAAATACTTACAATAGAACGTTAAAACGTATTTTCACTGAAATGCAAAAAATAAAATGTATCAGTGATGATTTCTTTTCATTTCATGTTTTTGTAGCAAAAACGTGTGGCCTACATGGTACAGTATATTAAAGTAAATTAGAGAACAATTTTCAAGAAGGAAAAAAAAATCAAATCAAAAATCATTGTTGTCATGGTGTTACATTAGGAACTAACCAGCCTTTGTAATAATCACTTTTATATTTCTGCACATCAATAAATGTAATCAATGGTGATTATGAGTATGTGTATGCCAGTTGCTAATTGTGCCTTTGTGTTTATGACAATTGATGTTTTTCTTTGTGTATATGCATTAGGCAAAGTACAGCAGAGACAATGTGCATGGCCGGATTCATGTTCTCTGCAGCTTGGAAGCCAGTTTCCTCAATGCTGCTCTGCCTGTTATATATATGAAGTTTGGTTTAGTTGGATGTATGAATGTGACTAGTTTGGGGTATGTGATTGAATGGATGGATACAAGTAGTTTGTAGTATGACTGTATGGTCAATATGACAAGAAGGATGTCTGGATGGCAATATGTGCAAGGTGGATGGGAGTAGTCGACATGTTATGTGACCAAGTGTGTGAATGTGACAGGGTGAGTAGGTATGACTGGGAGGTGAGATGGGACTATCTGACTGGGTGGATATTTGAATATAATCAATTAGGGTATGTGGCTGTTGGGGCGGTTTAATGGTAATGTGTATGTAGGAGCATATTTGCATGAAGTGTTAGTGACTCCATCTCAATGATGGGTGTATTTAGTGGTGTGTTTTATAGAGTGCCAGTTTAAGCACACAAGAGCATATTTGTGTGAAGTTTTAGTGTGCATGTGTGGGGATTTAGTATGTATGTGTGGGTGTCTTAGTGTACTATATTTCTAGATCCCATGTTATGTTTTGAGAACTCATAACCCTCTCTTTCTCTACTTGTTCCAATCTTCTCATTACCTCCATCCCTCTCTTGTTCTTGTCAATTGTACGTCTCTTCATCCCCCATACCTCACTTGTTTGCATCTTCTTTCAACCATCCCTCACTTTTACACCTATTCTTTTCTCCATCCCTTACCTGTTCTGCTGTTTTGTACCCCTGCCTCAAACTATTTTCCCCCATTCACCAATCACTCCCCTCTGCTTACTTATACTCTTCCGTGCCCCCTCCTAGTCAATGACTTGTTCTCCTGTAACTGTAGGCAGCCGGTGGTACAGGAGGGCACGCAAGCTTATGATGTCATCTTTGGCTGCCTGTGGGGGGTGGGGAAGAGAGGACCTACTACCGTGGGTGTCGGGCGACAAGAGTAAAGAGCTATTTCTCCTTCTCTCCTGAGTACTCCTGTTGTACCACCGAAGATGCACATTTTTCAGCAGGGCTGCCCACTCCTGTTTCTCGCCTTGAGACTGTGGCTTTGGTGGCCTTAGGGCAAATCCAGCACTGACAATGTAACATACACAGAGATGTCCAATTCACCCAACATATACAGTGTAAGACATTTAAAAATGAAAATAAATTTGTTCTTTTTAGCAGGTGTTGCCGGATGCAGCTATTAATTATGATCTTGAAAACAAAATTCAGGAACACTTGACAGCCCCCAAGACAGAAGCATTTAAAGAAGATAACAAAAGAAAAGAAATCAAAGCAATCAATCCTATTATTTCACCAAAAAAAGGTTTGTATCCTTCCAAAAACAACATGATCCATTTCACAAATAAAAAATTAAATGCAAAAGAAAAATACATACATATGTGTGTGTATATATATATATATATATATATATATATATATATATATAGTGAGGGGGGAAAACTATTTGATCCCCTGCTGATTTTGAAAGTTTGCCCTTAAATGGAGTGTTCCTAACCTCAGCTCGTTACCTGTATAAAAGACACCTGTCCACAGAAGCAATCAATCAGATTCCAAAGTCTCCACCATGGCCAAGACCAAAGAGCTGTCCAAGGATGTCAGGGACAAGATTGTAGACCTACACAAGGCTGGAATGGGCTACAAGACCATTGCCAAGCAGCTTAGTGAGAAGGTGACAACAGTTGGTGAGATTATTTGCAAATGGAAGAAACACAAAATAACTGTCAGTCTCCCTCGGTCTGGTGCTCCATGCAAGATCTTACCTCGTGGAGTTTCAATGATCATGAGAATGGTGAGGAATCAGCCCAGAACTACACGGGAGGATCTTGCTAATGATCTCAAGGCAGCTGGGACCATAGTCACCAAGAAAACAATTGGTAACACACTACGCTGTAAAGAACTGAAATCCTGCAGTGCCCGGAAGGTCCCCCTGCTCAAGAAAGCACATGTACAGGCCCATCTGAAGTTTGCCAATGAACATCTGAATGCTTCAGAGGAGAACTGGGTGAAAGTCAGATGAGACCAAAATTGAGCTCTTTGGCATCAACTCAACTCGCCGTGTTTGGAGGAGGAGGAATGCTGCCTATGACCCCATGAACACCATCCCCACCATCAGACATGGAGGTGGAAACATTATGCTTTGGGGTGTTTTTCTGCTAAGGGGACAGGACAACTGCTCAAAGGGATGATGGATGTGGCCATGTAGCCATGTAGCGTCAAATCTTGGGTGAGTACCTCCTTCCCTCAGCCAGTTCATTGAAAAATGGGGCTGGTAATCCAGCATGACAATGACCCAAAACACACAGCCAAGGCAACAAAGGAGTGGCTCAAGAAGAAGCACATTAAGGTCCTGTAGTGGCCTAGCCCATCTCCAGACCTTAATCCAATAGAAAATCTGTGAAGGGAGCTGAAGGTTCGAGTTGCCAAATGTCAGCCTCAAAACCTTAGTGACTTGGAGAGGATCTGCAAAGAGGAGTGGGACAAAATCCCTCCTGAGATGTGTGCAAACCTGGTGGCCAACTACAAGAAACGTCTGACCTCTGTGATTGCCAACAAGGGTTTTGCCACCAAGTACTAAGTCGAAGGGGTCAAATACTTATTTCACTCATTGACATGCAAATCAATTGATAACTTTTTTCTGGATTTTATTTTGTTATTCTGTCTCTCACTGTTAAAATACACCTACCATTAAAATGATAGAATGATCATTTCTTTGTCAGTGGAAAAACTTCAAAATCAGCAGGGGATCAAATACTTTTTTCCCCCTCACTGTGTATATATATAAATTATACATGTAAAAAACAGATAGAATTCTTATCTTGTAATACCTTTTTTATTGGACTAACAGAATTTTTTAATGACAAGCTTTCGGGAGAACCTCCCTTTCTCAAGTCTGAAGCATTTCTGAGCAAAACGACACATAGAATTCAAAGTTGAGTTGTGATACAGGGGTTAAAGCGACATGAGTGCAGATAAGACACAGGTTTGTTAGAAAATAGACACCATCTTAGCAGAGGGTCATAAATATCTTGTTGAAGAGCAGAGTAGGGGGGAGAGAGGGAAAAGAAAAACAAACAAGCAGACAGTGCACAGGATGGTACACTTTATACATACACACACACACACACATAAATATGTATATTTGAACTCATAAACACATGTACATATACATAAACACATATACATACATGCACATGAACTCATATACACAAATATAAATTCACAGTAATACAGGGAGTGCAGAATTATTAGGCAAATGAGTATTTTGACCACATCATCCTCTTTATGCATGTTGTCTTACTCTAAGCTGTATAGGCTCGAAAGCCTACTACCAATTAAGCATATTAGGTGATGTGCATCTCTGTAATGAGAAGGGGTGTGGTCTAATGACATCAACACCCTATATCAGGTGTGCATAATTATTAGGCAACTTCCTTTCCTTTGGCAAAATGGGTCAAAAGAAGGACTTGACAGGCTCAGAAAAGTCAAAAATAGTGAGATATCTTGCAGAGGGATGCAGCACTCTTAAAATTGCAAAGCTTCTGAAGCGTGATCATCGAACAATCAAGCGTTTCATTCAAAATAGTCAACAGGGTCGCAAGAAGCGTGTGGAAAAACCAAGGCGCAAAATAACTGCCCATGAACTGAGAAAAGTCAAGCGTGCAGCTGCCACGATGCCACTTGCCACCAGTTTGGCCATATTTCAGAGCTGCAACATCACTGGAGTGCCCAAAAGCACAAGGTGTGCAATACTCAGAGACATGGCCAAGGTAAGAAAGGCTGAAAGACGACCACCACTGAACAAGACACACAAGCTGAAACGTCAAGACTGGGCCAAGAAATATCTCAAGACTGATTTTTCTAAGGTTTTATGGACTGATGAAATGAGAGTGAGTCTTGATGGGCCAGATGGATGGGCCCGTGGCTGGATTGGTAAAGGGCAGAGAGCTCCAGTCCGACTCAGACGCCAGCAAGGTGGAGGTGGAGTACTGGTTTGGGCTGGTATCATCAAAGATGAGCTTGTGGGGCCTTTTCGGGTTGAGGATGGAGTCAAGCTCAACTCCCAGTCCTACTGCCAGTTCCTGGAAGACACCTTCTTCAAGCAGTGGTACAGGAAGAAGTCTGCATCCTTCAAGAAAAACATGATTTTCATGCAGGATAATGCTCCATCACACGCGTCCAAGTACTCCACAGCGTGGCTGGCAAGAAAGGGTATAAAAGAAGAAAATCTAATGACATGGCCTCCTTGTTCACCTGATCTGAACCTCATTGAGAACCTGTGGTCCATCATCAAATGTGAGATTTACAAGGAGGGAAAACAGTACACCTCTCTGAACAGTGTCTGGGAGGCTGTGGTTGCTGCTGCACGCAATGTTGATGGTGAACAGATCAAAACACTGACAGAATCCATGGATGGCAGGCTTTTGAGTGTCCTTGCAAAGAAAGGTGGCTATATTGGTCACTGATTTGTTTTTGTTTTGTTTTTGAATGTCAGAAATGTATATTTGTGAATGTTGAGATGTTATATTGGTTTCACTGGTAATAATAAATAATTGAAATGGGTATATATTTGTTTTTTGTTAAGTTGCCTAATAATTATGCACAGTAATAGTTACCTGCACACACAGATATCCCCCTAACATAGCTATAACTAAAAACAAACTAAAAACTACTTCCAAAAATATTCAGCTTTGATATTAATGAGTTTTTTGGGTTCATTGAGAACATGGTTGTTGTTCAATAATAAAATTAATCCTCAAAAATACAACTTGCCTAATAATTCTGCACTCCCTGTATATATAAGTATTCATGCATACGAGTATGGGAAAGCATAGGTCTACACATAGTACTTTGTATATAGATAGAATAAACATATAGGAATGCATTTTAAATTGTTGGTACATATGACAGAATAGTAAGATAATGCTGGGAGAGTGTTCATGTAAAGTGTTGGTAGTGGGACAGGAATCCCAAATCAATATTTAGTCCTCTATTCTTACTGTTAAACCATTTAATCATTCTGGCTTCAAAGGCTTTTCTTTCCTGGGTATTTTTAAAAACCCCTTTCAGTACTTTGATTTTTAGGTCCTTCAGTGAGTGGCCAGGCTGGGTAAAGTGCCACAGGAGTGCAGTATGATTCTTCTTTGTGGTGTTTAATAGAGTGTCTGTGCATATTCATTCTGCCATTTAATTGCTGGGTGGTTTCCCCAATGTAGCATCCTAGGTGGCATTTTATGCATTGAATCATGTATACCACATTGCTGGATGTGCAGGAGTGTGAACCTTTAATGCTGTAGGTTTTATTGTTGTGTGTGGCTGTGTTGTCTGTGCATATGTGCTGACACAGTTTGCAGCGAGGTTTTTTGCATTTACTGGTCCCGTTTTCTTCACTCTTACCATCAGTGGGCAGCCTCCTGTTGATTAATTTTTGTTGGAGGTTTGGTGGTTGTCTTAAGGCCAAAATGGGTGTTTCAGGGAAAATGTTTTTCAGAGTCTCATCTTCTGTTAATATTGGTTGTAGGTCTTTGATGATTTTCCGTATTTCCTCAAGAGCTGGGTTGTAGGTGACCACAAGTGGACGTTTTTACAGCAGAGTTGATTTGTTTGGTAATAGTCTTTGGTTTGTAGCCTTTCTGTCTCATAGATTGGGAGAGTACATTTAGATGGGAATTATGGTCATTAGGATCAGAGCATATGTGATGGTACCTAGTGGCTTGGCTGTAGATGATGCCCTGTTTAGTATGAGAGGGGTGGAAGCTGGAGCTGTGTAGGTAACTGCACCTGTCTGTGGGTTTTCTGTAAACCGTGGTGTGGATTGTGCCATTATTACATGTCACAGTGGTGTCCAGAAAATTCACAGATCTAGTGGAATATTCCATTTTTAGTTTGATTGATGGATGGAATGTGTTGAAAGAGTCATGGAACTGTATCAGTTTTTCTTCGCTTTCAGTCCAAATTATGAAGATATCATCGATATAGCGATAATATTTGTATGGTTTGGTGTGTTGGATTTCTAGGAATCTCTGTTCAAGATCTGCCATAAACAGATTAGCATATTGGGGTGCCATCTTAGTGCCCATAGCAGTGCCCATGGTTTGTAGGTAAACCTCATTGTTGAAACTGAAGTAGTTATGTGTGAGGATAAATAGTGCCAGTTCTGTGATAATTCGGGGGCTGTATTTTTGGTTGTTGACATGAGAGAGAAAATGGAAGCAAGCATTGATGCCATCTGTATGTGGAATGTTGCTGTATAGAGATTCCACATCCATGGTTACAAGGATGGTGTTAGCAGGGAGATTGGTGATTTGGCTGAGTTTGTTGAGGAAGTTGGTTGTGTCTTTTATGAAGCTGTTGGTGTTGGTGACTAGAGGTTTTAGGGTATTTTCTACCAGTCCTGAGATCTGTTCTGTGAGAGTTCCCATTCCTGTAATTATGGGTCTTCCAGGATTACCTGCCTTGTGAATTTTGGGAAGCATATAGAAAGTGCCCATGCAGGGACTAGTTGGTATGAGTGATTGCAGTTCTAGGTGTAAGTTCTCAGGGAAGGATTTAATGAGCTCCCTAAGTTGTGATGTATATTGCTTGGTGGGGTCTTCATTTAATTTTCTATAGTATTTGTCATCTGACAATTGCCTGTCACCCTCTTTTATGTAGTCCTGGGTGTTCATTATCACTACTGCTCCTCCCTTGTCTGCTGGTTTGATGGTGATAGCATGATTATATTTCAGGTCATTTATAGCCATTTGTTCCTGTACTGAGAGATTATGAAACATTTTCTTTTGGTTTTGCTTGGTTGTCAAGGATACTGTTCTTAGACGGAAACTTTCAATGTAACTGTCCAGTTTGGCATTTCGTCCTGGTGCTGGAGTGAAATTAGTGTTTTTTTTCCGGTTGTTGTAATCCATTGTGGTTTCAGTGCTTTCTTTGTCATGGAAGTATTCCTTAAGTCGCATCCTTCTGAAAAATTCTTCCACGTCAGAGTAGAGCCCAATGTCATCAAGTTTTGTGCTAGGGCAAAATGATAATCCTTTGGAGAGAACTGATTCTTCTGGGTCAGAAAGTTTGTAATCCGAAATGTTAACAATACCAGATTTCTCTTGCCATTTCTCTTTCTCTGCCAAATGTTTGTGATAATCCTGCTTTAGTCTAATGAGTTTATTATTTTTCTTCTTAAAGAGGTCCCTTTGTTGCTTTTTGTAAAAATAGTGTAGATCATGTTCTAGTTGTTTAGCAATATATGTATTCTCCTCACGTAGATTTTGGAGTAGATATTGTTTTTTATTTTGTATGCTATATTTCTTGTTGTAGAGCTGGTGGATGAGATGGTTCCTTAGTTTCTCACTAGTGCGTTTACACAGGTTTTCAGCATACTGTGTTTTGTGCGTATTAGCCAGTGGATTTTTGATTTTTAGGCCTTTGGGGATCAGCTGTCTTTTCTTGCAGATGGATAGAAAGTGTATGTTGCTGTTGAGCTGTACTTATTTTGTGGTCATCTTGTAGATTTGCTTTTTTATATATTTATTATATATATGTATTAGCCTTTCTGGTGATGTATTCTTATATTACATTCCACCTGCTCTTTACATTCACTATGTTAAGTGTCTTTATTACCTATCATATTTTTTCAGTTGCATAGATGCTTCATCAGGGCAACCTTAAAGATAACTTATGAAATGCCATATAGTGCAATAAAATATGTGAATATGAGGGAATATTATGTGACACAAGGATGGGAAATATCAGAAGGAAATATATTTTTAAATCAAAATGTCAGTTTGAAATATTTTGTCTATTACTATATTGACAAAGTGCAGTCACTGAAATATCCCTAGTGACACTCCGAGTAACTCAGATGTTAAACTCACCTGAGTGCGGAGGTGGAGGTGGGAGAGGTGGGAGAGGTGGGAGAGGAGGGTCAGCAGTACATGCCCAGAAACCTTTCAGCTGTTTAGTACATAGCTACCTAATTTGGTATCATTTGGAATAATCGGGAATAATGGCATCTGAACTTTGTTACAGTTCCAATTTTTTTTTTTATTTGTTCTGAATCAATAACTTCCAAATTTCGGATGAGCCAAAATTAGAAAAGTAACGAACTGAAGAGAAGCAAACCAAAACAAATCTTTCGGTTCTGCAAATCCCTTTGGCATTACCAAATTTAGCAAACATTGTAGTGTTATTATAGAGGCACTGAAAGAGTCAACTTTGATTTGGCATGGTCAAATTCCACCGACTACTTCAAATATTTTGGGCACAAAATGAGGAAGTTGCACTTCCTCATATGATTTCTCAAGCAGAGTGGGAGGGCTTAGGGTACTCTGGCATTGCAGGTTTTTCTTGAATAGTTTGAAAATGGTTTGATTAAATAAAAAATAGTCCTATATCTATAAAGTCCCTGCATCATATCCACTGCAGTAAGCTATAGCAGAGACTATTTTATTTCTAATAACCCGATATGTATCTGTTTAAACCAGTATATTTTTTGATATGTTGCTTTTTTAAGATAATGTAGTAATTCATTTTAAAAAAGAAACACTCTATGTGATAAAATATAAACTGTTGATCTGGCCTTTGATGGCATTGTCCTGACTAGAGGTGTAAGATAGGAGACTCACCACAAAACTTTTAATATCATAACATGAATGCACATCTGATTATGAATTCTAAGCTCTAAGAGTTCATGCCAGGTGGGAGAAAAGTATGTTCAATTTATTTTACATTATTTTATTTTTTTAGACAGAAATATAGTTTTCATTGAAACGTGATAAGTATGAACTTTTTGGTGGTTACATATTGTTTAATGTGTTATTTTAGATCATACAGAGCCAGGTACAAAAGAAAATGATAACACCCAATTTAGACTCTTGGGATTAAGTTCCACCGTCTACGAGTCAGATGGTTCTAAAGAATTGCTAGCAGCCAATGAAGAGTCAGCAAGAGATATTCGTGAATCTATTCAACTATTTCATTCCACTGTGCACGATAAGGCGCAACCTGCGCATCGAGTAAAGACTTTAAAGCAAAGTTCATCATCATCTTTGGAAACTGGTGATGCTATGAAAATGCAACCATTGTATGCAGTTGATAAAGCTTATGAGAACAGGCAAAAATATGATATCCAAATGAAGAAGAGGAATTTAGTCATGCAGGTTTATAACAATAAAATACAAGCAAAATCTAATGTTCAGGGATTTCATGAAGAGAAAAGGAAGCATGTCAAAGAACAAAATGAAAAAGACTCAATCATTTTTCAGCAAGACATTGAGCAGAACCAGCTCACTCGACTCAACTTTATCAAGACAGCAAAGCAGAGGCAGAAACAGTTCTCTCAGGAGAAGCAACAAAAAGCATCTGAACATTCATTTGTAAAAGAATTTAATGCACAGCATACGTCTGTGTCAAACACCCTTTTAAAACATGATAGAATGCTGAAAAGCGGAGCGAAAACACAAGAGAAGATCAGATTTGTACAGAGTTTGAAAGAAAATGAAGAAAAACAGAAATCACTTCTAAAGTGCCTTAAGGAACACAGGTATTGTACAAATATGCCTCAGGGAATCAACTTCTTACTTTCTTTAAAAAAAAAAAATATATATATATTAACCCCTTCACTACCAAACACTTGTTTTCTTTTAAAAAATAGACAGCATTTATTTAAAACATGACGTACATTGCTTGCAGGCATACAAAGGACACAAAATGATATTTAATGAATAGACTCATGACAAGAGATATTCAAAAAGTACTTTTTTTTTGTGTTATATACTAAAGTAAGAAATTATGGCAAACCTAGCCACTTGGACTAAACAGAGACAATATGGTTTTAAGGGTTCCCTGTATATTTCCTGCAATTGTATGTGTGCCTGGTTGTAATCTGCTGTATCCTGTATGTTGTATTGCCTGTATTAGCTATCTGTCGAAAGCAGATAGCTGTATTCTGTTTCGTTTCACGAACAGCGTCTTTGCGGGCTGTTCGTGAACCGAATGAACTATCCTTTAATAGCCCACACACTAAGAGACGTGTGGCGCTTGTTAACCGATTGCAACAATGTTGCAATTGGCAATTAGAGACTCTCCTAGGTGGCCGTCGTTCGACTACCGACCACGCGGCGGTCGGCCATCTTGGATCCTTTGTCTCTCTAGCGGTGTTCGGTCATCGAGCGAGTGGTACTGAAAACGGCTACTCGACGGCGCGAACACCGCTGGGCTTCCAGGCCGTTCGGGAGTTCCGGGCTCTTCGGTATTTTACTCCCCGTATACCAATCGGTCTTTTAAGTGTATGTTACGATAAATATGTTTTTCGTGCGGCGTTCGGTTGTTTTAGCTGGGATCTGAGCGGTAATCTCACGAACTATGTGCTCAGACCCCAACTATCTACCAAATTTCCATTTGTGTAAATCAACCAAGTATTGAGAAAGATATATATTTTAAAGTAAATTGCCGGTTCTGCTGCACGGAGGGATAATCCACTTAACAGTACATTCCAGTGGGAGTGTCCCTCTCGTGCAGCAGTGCCTGATGGGAGAAATGCCCAGAATGTGAAGTCCCCCATGTAGTCCCCTACTGTGTTACTCCTGCTATGACAGTATGGAAACCCCTTGCATGGGGACTTACATAAATACTGGCTCCTGTGAATAAAGACCTCAGTTGACTCCCAGAGCTGTGTTTCGTCCGGTTACTGGGGGATTTGGGATATTGCATTACTTTTCAGCGTTTGACTGTGGATTACTGTATGTACCAGCGAAATTCGTGGGATTTAATATTGCCGATCCGCTACAGAAATGAAGGGAATTCAAATTTAATTTCACAATAAAGACCAAGGTAGCAAAGCTGAAAAGCATAAATGTTTTGGAGAAAATTTCCAGTTTAGCTAATTTGACATTAAAGTTGAAATTCCCGTTGAATTCCCTTCAATTCTCCCTTTAGTGAATAACTCTACACAGAAACTTTACACAGGTTTAATATTTTATTTATTTATCCTTTAATTATCAGGGAAAGGGAGAATTCAACATGAATTCAAAATGAATTGCAAATTTAAGGCTTTCAGCTATTTTGACCATAAATTGAAATTCTCTGAACTTACTAGTGGTCATCATTAAATAACTTTCTATCTGTTATTTTTTGGCATATCATATGAACATAAAAGTAGATTCAGGAGTAGGCCCCCTTCTAGAATGCTCCCAGGGTTCTTGTTGCTACATGGGCTTCACTGGGTCTCATCTAGGTTGCACTCTTTATATTTGCAGAGGCAGAGTGGTCCTTGATGTCTCCAGTCCCAGACAAATCAGTGGTAGGGAACAGGTAAATTGCAAGAGAGGGGATGAAGAATCCAGGTATCTTATCTAGGTTTGAAATATATTATTACTGCATGCTGGTAAGTAGGATGAAGGAGAGGTTGTCACGCTCATTTAAAAAAATTGCAATGATTGGTGATTACACCAGATCAACAGTGAATACAATAAACCTCAGAAACAGGCGTAGACACCAGTCAATAATGTATCTGGGCTCTGTGTGTGTATGGGTCATCTGGAATGTTGGGTCATTGGATGTTCAACATTAATCAAATGGAGAAAAACAGCAGTTGAGATAGGGCACTGTAAGTATAGAAGAAATTGTGAATTAAAGAGTGTGTGGAGATGGTAACATTGTAGGTCGGCAGTTGTGGAAGTTGACATAGTCACTGGGTATCCAGTCACCTGTAGAAAATTATTTGTTCTCAGAGTCATGAAATTGAAGGAGACCCCAAAAACATGTGAGCCAACACCACAATTTAAAAGCTATACACATTGTTTAGGGTTTTTTGTTAATTTGGGCTCCATTTTATAAGTGTTTTTACTATATCACATGGTGGATAGGTGATCTGGACAAAGGACAATCACCTCCTCACCTCTTTACTAGTGATGTCCCGAACGGTTCGCCGCGGACGGTGAACATATGCGGTAAACTTTGACCCTGTACCTCACAGTCAGCAGACACTTTCCAGCCAATCAGCAGCAGACCCTCCCTCCCAGGCCCTCCCACCTCCTGGACAGCATCCATTTTACATTCATTGTGAAGCTGCATTCTTAGTGAGCTGTCCAGGAGGTGGGAGGATCTGGGAGGGAGGGTCTGCTGCTGATTGGCTGGAATGTGTCTGCTGACTGTGAGGTACAGGGTCAAAGTTCACCGCATATGTTCACCGTCCGCGGCGAACCGTTCGGTGAACCGTTCGGGACATCACTACTCTTTACCATAAACACAGCTGGTATTATTCATGAACATAACCTTCTTAGCAGGGTCTAATAAAAATCTCTAAGAGGAGTATAAGATGCTTGATATTTATCACTGAAAGGGTCATTCATTTATAAATAATTTGCATAATGAAGCATAAATCAAAATGAAGTCACTCAAACCACAACAAAGTGGGAGAGTGAAAGCTGGATAGTAGGTAAGTATCTTGTTTAAATAACTGTTAAGCTTAGCTGGACCAGCACTAAATGTACATGTACACACAGACATGTGTCTCAAAACTAGAAACAAAATAGAAAAATGACTAGCCTTATAAGGCTTCTCCGCTAACTCATAATGGGAGTAAAGGGTCATCCAGTAAATTGCTTAAACTAATGGTAACTTTATTAGACTGCTTGTTTTAGCCCAGGATTTGCCCTGTCCCCAGTCTAGATTAACGTAAATATACCAGGGTGAGAGTAAATACCTTATTGGTGGAGGTGTCCAAGACCAATAGATACAATATCTAAGGAGTAATATACAGTATTACCAAAGGTTAATTAGAAAGTTTGTAGGACAGTACGATAAAAAGCCTCTCTCCCTGGTAAGCTAGCTAGATAGTTAGTAGAGACAGAATGAAAAGAGTGAGAGAATAATTCAAGTAATGAAAACATGGCATGTCTATATTAAATAGACATCCCAAGTGTATAGGTGATAGGTGCCCAACACCCATGCAGAACATAACGCCCAACATGCGTTTCGGTGCACTAGCGTGTGCACCTTCGTCAAAGGCAAAAAAAAAGTTAGTTTGGGGACAGGGAAAATCCTGGGCTAAAACAAGCAGTCTAATAAAGCTACTATTATGTACATTTAGTGCTGGTCCAGCTAAACTTAACAGTTATTTAAACAAGATACCTACTATCCAGCTTTCACTCACCCACTTTGTGGTTTGAAGGACTATATTTTTTTTTGGTTTCCTTCTATTCATAATTTATAGGATAAAGCCCTGCAGACACAGCTGGAGTGTCTTTACTGGTGCATAGATCCTAAGTGGTGTTCCTTTAGGTATCCTATTATTTGTTTGGTTTACTGTACCATAACACACAATGCTGCTCTTTGAGGTACACTCTAGGCACCCAGATCACCCAGTTTTAACCCTGCAGCTGAAAACATTGCCATTCTGCAGAACGTCAATGTTTTCATTGCAGGGTTTAAGTCCCTTTAAAGGCTTTTTCTATCTGATGGTATTAGAGAGATCATGTGATTGGTGCTGGGCAGAATTTTGCCACGGTTGTGGACTAACATCCCAATGCTTTCCTATGTGAAAGCATTGGATTAGCTGAGATCATCAACTTCGATGGAGGCAGAGCCAGCTGCAGAGACCAGCTGCAGAAACCAGTGCAGCAAGGGAGAAAGCGTAAGTAAAAATACTTTTTTTCTCCCTGTAGGTGGGGGCCGGTCATATAAATGGCCACCAAGGAACAATAGTGTTAGGAATACACATTTGTGTTTGCATGCATTGTGGAACCCTTGTCTTAATGATGGCTTACAGAGGGTTTACACTTATCAACGACAACATTAAAACCACCTACCTAATATCATGTAGGTTACCCTCGTGCTGCCAAAACAACTCTGATGCTTGAACTATGGATTCCACACAGGGCCCTGAACTTGTCCTGTGTTAAATATCACTACAACATTAGCAACAGGTCCTTTAAGTCCTGCTAGTTGTGAGGTGGTGCCTCTATGGATCGGATTTGTTGTTCCAGCACATCCTACAGATGCTCTTTGAACTCTTTGTCATGTTCCGCAAGTCATTCCTGAACAATTTTTGCAGTGTAGAAGGGTGCACTATCCTGCTGTAAGAGGCCACTGCAATCAGGGAACACCATTGCCATGAAGGAGTGTATGTGGTCAGCAACAATATGTAAGTAGGTGGTAGGTGTCAAGCTAACATCCATATGAATGTCAGCACCCAAGGTTTCCCGGCAGAACATTGCCCAGAGAATAACACTGCTTCTGCTGACCTGACTACTTCCCATAGTGCATTTTTCTAGGTAAACAACACACATGCACCTGACAATCTATCTCAGGCTTCCTCAAACTCAGGCCCTCCAGATGTTGCTGAACTACAACTCCCATGATTCTTTGAATGAAATAGATAGGCTGAGAATCATGGGAGTTGTAATTCAGGAACATATAGAGGGCTGGAGTTTGAGGAAGCCTGATCTAGCTTATCTAAAAGAATACAGCCAGACCAAACTACCTTCTTCCATTGCGCCATGCTCTAGTTCTGATGCTCACGTCCCGATTGAAGGAACTTCCAGTGGTGGATAGGGGTCATCACGGGCATTCTGACAGGTCTGAGGCTGCACAGCTTCATACGCAGCAAACAGTGATGCACTGTGTGTTCTGACATCTTTCTATCATGGAAAGCATTAAGTGTTTCAGCAATTTGAGCTACAGTAACTGTTTTGTGTAATCAGCCCACAAAGTCTAGCCTTTGCTCATGTGCATCAATGACTCTGATGCCAGAACACCCCACAAAACTTGCCATTTTTGGAGATGATCTGACCCAATCATCTAACCATCATTATTTGTCCCTTATCAAAGTCACTCAGGTCTTTTTGCTTGTCCATTTTTCCTGCTATCAATACATGAAATTCAAGAACCGACTGTTGACTTTCTGCCTAATATATCCCACTCCTTGACAGGTGCTATTGATATAATCAACATAATTCACTTCACCTAGCTCCCAGTGGTTTTAATTTTGTGGCTGAAGGTGCAGAGATAGCAATTATACCTTCACAACTAAATATATGCTTTTATGCGAAAATCTACTGCCAATTTAGCTAAAATAATAAACAGCTCTAAACCTTTGCTTTTTAAAGTGCACACATGCCATTTTTTATAGCAGGTGCAATTCAATTTGTGACAAAAGGCACAAACCACGCGGTAAACATGTTTTCTGGCTGAATTTTATGAAACCAAGGAAGAAAGCATTTAGCAGAATAAGATAGAGCAAGAAAATTAAAATTGTGCCAGATCCTTTTAAACTATTAAAGAGCTATTGTTCCAAGAGTACAGTGTATAACAGGCAGAGTGTAACGTTGATTAAATGACGGAATGCAATTAACAGTTTTTCCTTTTGATTTTTTTATTCAGGCGTTTAACTCTACAGATTGAAAATTCTGCAGAAAAAGAGGCACTTAACTCAGTTGTTCTGGAAAATGCTCTGGATAGATTGCAGGAGGCTCGTGGTCATGTTGCTAGTATAAAGGTTCAACAAGTTACCGCAGCACCTATGTTTAAAATACCTGTAAATCAACCTGTCTCCAAGACAATGTGTAATATTTAAGCCAAGGGATAATTGTAGACAGTAGCATCTTGATCACTATAAAATGTTACTTACAGCTGATAAAATGGCATATGTATTGTTTAACAGTAATTGCCTTGAAGCAATTTAACCTGTCACCTGTTTTATCTGCCAGAAACAGCCTTGCACCTGCTATTATGGATGTTTGTGCATATTCTTCAGATACAGTTATTTACCTAGAGGGGATGAATTATTCTAAATCGTATTTTTATTCACTAATTTCTGCATATTGAGTTTACAAATAATTTTCTAAAGTGCTGCTATGTGAAGAATTTAAAGGACTGTGCCATACACATAATGTATATTTGTAACGTCTTATCGAATAATTTTTATTGAACATTTTTCAAACTATAACAAAGTGAAAATTTGGGGAAAAATAAACTTGGGAATATGGTAGAGAAGAAAAGAAAGTGATAAAAAGTAAAAAGAGGAAAACCTTTTCTCAATCCACAACAATGTGTATACACACATATACATACATAAGGTATTGGTTCACAATAAATGTTTGATTTGTTTGAAATCATAAAATTAATTATGTTCCTGTTTCATTTTAGTCATCATTGATAATATCTAAATATTCCTGAAAAATGATCACACTTCTATAAGCGAGTTCTATTTTTGTTACATTTGAGTTCCGAACTTCTGACCACCTGCCTGATGACATCGCCTGGTTCACAGGACTTCGTAGAAATTGCTGGTTAAGCATGAACAATTTTCTTCTATAGTTCCCTATCTTAGGTTTAAAGCAAACTTGCAATATTTGGTTTTGGTTAAGCAAGTATTTGGTGCATGACTGGCTTACCTCAAATGTAGTCTCAAAATTGCCAGTCAGTGGGCACCACTATAAGTTTAGATGCTGATTATCTTGTGTGAAGGTTCTCAGAGGATTGAAGGACACATGGAGCTGGTAACTATGGTAAACTAGGAGGTAAATTTATTGCTACTTTATGTGACAATTGACACGTGAGAGTAAGAAATTATATAAGAAAAGTGAATTTAATTTTCCCATCCTCTTATCACCCTCCATTTTATGTAACCCACCCTCTCCGCTCACAGATTTGAGTGTAGCGAGTGTCTGCTCCATATGACTACTCCCCAATTAATATGCTTTTCTGACCTCCCACTATATCACACATCTCTGAATAAGGGCAGCATGCTTAGCATAAAGAGCTTGATTATTGTTCTAAATGTTAAAAAAATAAAAAATAAATAGGAATTATTACCCAGAATGTATATGCTAATAGTAGTGTACACCTAGTGGGCTGCATGTGGCCTAGCAGGATCGTAACTGAGGCCCTAAAACCAGATGGACACCACCTGTCTTTTTAATTAAAATTCATCTTTGATGAGTGCAATAAGTGTGTCATGCACAATCTGAGTTTTTACCAGTTCTAATTACGCAGTTACTGCTAGTGTGTAAAGGACATGATTATAGAGCTTGTTTGAATATGACGTATCATATTAAGAAAGATGAACAAGACTTGCTGATGGCAACCTTGAACTTGCACTGAGGAAAAACTTAGAGATGGAATGAGATACATGAGCCTTGTGGATGGAAATATTGGGCAATGGAAATGTGGGCTTTGAACTGGGGTATATGAAATGTAAGAAGATTTAATCAAAGGGGCATGAAATAAGGAAGGCATGGGGGGCCATGGCTCGAGCTCTGATCATGATAGTCGCTTGATTACTGAGCTTCACACCTCTTAGTTCTTACAAGAATTTCTGAAGACAATACCTAACGGTTATGTGGGACCCTGTTGGGAACGTTCATAGGACAAACATGGCCTTCCTGACTCTCCTCTGTTGCCTCTGACACAGGGACTATGACCCTGGCCAACATTGGGGTACATTTAAAACTAATGACAGCATAAATGGCTACAAAGCAGGACCTCAGACACATTCAAAAAACTTTACATGATTCTATTACAACTGCAGCTGCAGGGTTGAGGGTGGAGGTGCCGGTGCCAGAGACCAGGATACAGGCCCTGAAGACCCAAAGGAAGTCTTCAATGGATCTGACAATTGTGACAGGGTAACATGCTCCTAATAATGAGGACCTCGATAATCGGAGCCGCCAAGGGGGACATCAAAAGTCTCTTGACTTCCCTCTTTCAGCTGATTCTGAATAATGAAAAGCCGGAGCAGCTCCGATTCAAAAAAGGGCACAGGGCTGCTAGATATCACCTTCAAAATAGGCAGATGTGATCTGTTGTTTGCACTTATTTAATTTAAATGAGAAGATCATGTCAAAGGCCAAAACGCAACCTGTGTTTAGCTTCAGAGGCACAGAGATTTCTATCTCCCCACAGACCCTTGAGACACGGAGTGCTTTGAGGCGCACTTGGACTTTTCAGCATGACAATGACCCTACGCACAAGGCCAAGTTGACCCTCCAGTGGTTACATCAGAAGGTGAAGGTTATTTAGTGGCAATCACAGTCTCCAGACCTTAATATCAATGAGCCATTTTGAGGAAATCTCAAACGTGCAGTTCATGCAAGACAACCAAAGACTTGAAATTTTGCCAAGATAAATGGGCAGCTATACCACCTGCAAGGGGGCCTCATAGACAACTTTTAAAAAAGACTACACATTGTCATTGATGCTAAAGGGGGCAATACTCAGTATTAAGAGCTAAGGGTATGCAGACTTTTGAACAGGGGTCATTTATTTTTTTCCCTTTGTCATGTTTTGTTTTGTGATTGTGCCATTCTGTTATAACCTACAGTTGAATATGAATCCCATAAAAAATAAAGAAAAATGTTTTGCCTGCTCACTCATTTTTTCTTTAAAAATGTACATATATCATCAATTCTCCAAAGGAATACAAACTTTTTAGCACAATTGTATGTTTGGAGGGAGTGAATAAGCATGAAATACAAAACGGTTTAGGCACTCCAAGGTTCAGAAATTGCAAATTTATTGAAGTCCAATGTAACAACGTTTCGACTTACACAGTCTTTGTCAAGCTTGTGCTTTTTGCTTCTTAGGACATTTTAGGCAATACATGCAATTAACACCTTGCCTTCAGAATAAAGCATTTGAACTATAATTAGTAATTTAACACCACTATCATGGATGTACTTTCATTCTCTAGGGTAGCACTGCTCCTAAGGAACTCCCTTCCCTTCTTCATTAAACTATCACCCAGTCTCTGCTCCAAAAATAATTGAAAACTCACCTTTTCAGGAAAGCATATCAACTAAACTATTAACAGCTTTCCCTCCCCGCACCCCGATTCCTCTCCTGCAACCTTCAAAAAACAAATCACCTAAAAAGCCATCAGTGAATACTTTTCTAGCAACCTACTTGTCTACCCTTTCCTTACCTTTTGTGTCACTTTACCCCACTCCCTCTAGAACGTAAGCTCATTGAGCCCTCAACTCCTCTGTTCCTGTAAGTCCATCTTGTCTGGTGACAATTACATGTTTGTTAGTCCACCCACTGTAAAGCACTGCAGAATTTGTTGGCGCTATATAAATATTAATAATAAGATAGTAGTCTAAAAAATTCTTCTGAGTGTTAAGGCTGTGGTGGTAAAGTGGGCTGTGAAGGGGCTGTGTACTCAAGATTCTGTGAGCAGTAACTCTTTTTTACAGTGATGGGAGTTTACAGTAAGCAGTATATCCTGTATTCACAGTGCTTAAAGGATATAGGGCAGTTTAGCAAGGGTTAAATTGATATATAAGTGCTACATATTGGTGCCTTGGTCTTTTGAATGTTGTGTCATTATATTATCTTTATAATGACACTCACTGTTTTGAAATGTACATTTTAATATTAACATTGTTAAAATGAATCAACCCACCCACACAGCGCAGCCAGGGACCATAATAACACTATGTATCATAATCAAATAAAATAGGAAAACAAGATATAATGACCATATTCATTTGTAGATACTTTCGTAACCTTATTACATTCTGTTGCCATAAATTATATTTGCATTGTTCTTTTCTGACACAATAGTAGATGAGATATAGTATTCGATATATCCAGAATGAATTCTAACAATAAGATAAAATGAGCATTGTTTCACCTGTGAACTCTAAACAATAATTAATTCCAAATACAATATGTTTTTCCAGTTAGTAATTTAATTAATTGTTGTTTTCAGTTTTATTTTTCGTTTTTCAAATACATATCTTATTGTCTCAGCTCATTTCCACTCTACCTTAAAAAAATAATGTGAGTATAAGCAAGTTTAATTAACTATCATTTTGAATTGTAAATGCTTTAAAATAAAATTTTAGTTTTATGGTGTTGTAAACACAGTCATGTTTTCTTACTATACTGTGTTAATTTAAAGTACTGTATATTGCCATTATCTGATTGATGCTTTATGAACCGATATATGCTTACCACAGTGCTAAAAGCGATCAGTTTTTAAACTATAGGAGAAATGTACTTACGCTTAAACATTGGATTGCATAAAATGCTGTTTTAAGAGGTGCTAATTTGTATCTAACTCTGTTTATGACTTTTGTATTCAAACTAGTTACAGAATATGACTGGGCTTGCAATTCTCATCTCCCCATCTGTCACTGTCTTTATATAAAGTAACTTGAGTCTAATTGAAAACATTGAAACAACTTAATATCTTTCTAATTATCTGGTCTGCTGGTTTATAGTATACTGGGGTCTGAAGAAGGCACCTCTATGGAACCAATATATTGAATTCCCTTAAAATTTCTGACAGTTCTCCCTTTTAGTGTCTGTCTTTTGGACCGTTACAGCAAACAGGAATGCAAAGTGAACTTCAAATTTAAGTTTAACCCCTTAAGGACACATGACATGTGTGACATGTCATGATTCCCTTTTATTCCAGAAGTTTGGTCCTTAAGGAGTTACATAGAAACATAGAAACATAGAAACATAGAATGTGACGGCAGATAAGAACCATTCGGCCCATCTAGTCTGCCCAATTTTCTAAATACTTTCATTAGTCCCTAGTCTTATCTTATAGTTAGGATAGCCTTATGCCTATCCCACGCATGCTTAAACTCCTTTACTGTGTTAACCTCTACCACTTCGGCTGGAAGGCTATTCCATGCATCCACTACCCTCTCAGTAAAGTAATACTTCCTGATATTATTTTTAAACCTTTGTCCCTCTAATTTAAGACTATGTCCTCTTGTTGTGGTAGTTTTTCTTCTTTTAAATAGTCTCCTCCTTTACTGTGTTGATTCCCTTTATATATTTAAATGTTTCTATCATATCCCCCCTGAGTTAAAGGAAGACTACAGCATTAGGAATGCAAACCTGTATTCTTAACGCTATAATGTCCCTAAATTAACAGGCCGTCTACCACCTGACGATTAAAGGCTCCCTTGGCTCTCCCTAGGTCTCCTCCTTCTGCAACGTGATGGCAATGGTGGGCCCTAATGTGCATGCATGGTGCATGCCGAACATGCATTAAATCATCCCCCTAGGAAAGCATTGAATCAATGCATTACACATCTTGGAGATGGCTATAAGAGGTGTAGTTAACCCTGTTATAACACTCATTGACATGCAAATCAATTTATAACTTTTTTGACATGCGTTCTTCTGTTTTTTTTTTTTTTGTTATTCTGCCTCTCACTGTTAAAATACACCTACCATTAAAATTATAGACTGATCCCCTGCTGATTTTGAACGTTTGCCCACTGACAAAGAAATGATCAAATACTTTTTTCCCTCACTGTAGCTGACTGGGATACATTTTCCATTTGGCTAATTTGGCCTTAAATTTTAAAAACCCTTTGAATTATTAATACTTCTCACTTTAGCAAATAACACGGTTAAGGTGACATTGCAAAAAGACATACTCATTTACTGGCTCAATGAGCAACACCATAACTGATTGATGTAGCAGTGACCATGGTTAACTAATGCACCAAACTCTACAATCTTGTCTGCTAGACACAATGTACAACACAACCATGCCTACACAGAAAATACAAATGAGAGGGCAGTTTCGAAAAATAACCATCTCTCATTAGCCAGCAAATAGGAAAAAGGACCCATAAATACTCCAGCTCCGAAGACCCTCACTATCTATGAGTTGAATGCTTGCAGGTTTATTTGGCATTCGATACATGGGAAACATGCTACAGCTTGGTACACAGTTGCTGGTACAATGTATCAAAATAAGATGATTAAGAACGTGTTTTAAAAGTCCAGTCTGTACGCAGAGTGTCTGATAGTTACTCCCTGATTTGCTCCACTTTTAGTATTCCACCATATCTAACTATTGTTTTATAAATATGTTTCTACTAATTGGTCACATGTACAAAGAGCAATTGTAGAGGAAAGTTATAAAAGTAGAGCAGTCAACAAAAGCATTTTGTTGACTTCCATGGTTATTTTACCATTTTATTTTAATTTACAAAACTACACTATTTTTTTTCCCTTACCAATTTTGTATATTATATATAGGGCATCAAATTAAATACCTGTCTATCCTTTAAAAGGTTAGATATAAGTGTTATTGCATTTACTATAAAAAAGCAACATTACAGTTGAACCAGCACATTTATAGATTTTGGGTTTTTGTTTACCTTAGTCCTTAAAAGGTCAAAGAAATCCAGCAGGTTCTAACTAATAATTCAAATAATTTGAGCAATGGAGATTCTTTAATGGAGTTCTCTTTTTACTTTACATTGCTATAAAAATAAAGCAATTGTTTTTCAACCAATTAGTCTAGAGGGTGTTTGAATACCTTGTTTTCATTTATATGTATTTCATTATAATGAGATTGATTGCTATGAAAAATTCCATAATTGCTCCAACGCAAGGTCATTATGGCAAGAAGCAAGAATCTAAAAAGACTGTCACATTTCTGAAATAAAATATAATTATGTGGATTTATTAAAAAAAAAAATCTGATTTAAAGACATTTTGTGAAACAAATGTTTGCTCATTGCTGGTATGAGTATGAGAACTATGTATGGTGAAAAATAAGTGGTTTATTTGAGTTGGATCATCTGAATTTGACAACAGATTTGGATGAAGTAATTTAATTCATATATTAATTTTGTTCATATGAATCAGGTTAAAACTGTGTTCTTAAAATGATTGAAATTAATCGACTTGCAATGCTGTTCAAGTATGGAACAATATGACGCTAGTGTTTCTCTGTCTGCAACAACAACATAAAAGCAGACCATGTTATTTCAAAATTGTAGTCATTTGAGAGGGTAAACAAAGAGGGAGAAAGAGAATTGAAGATAAAAATAATGAAGAATGAGTGGACAATCGGCGATGCACTCACCTGTTTCACCTCTCCAGTAGTGCTACTAGCTTCAGTCCATTAATGGAACCCATTTTGCAGTGTGGAACCTCATTGCCCTTGTGATTTGTTGCTTCAATTCTTCTTCAGTTCTTCTTCAAAGCAAGATGGATACAAAGTAGCAGAAAGAAAGAAAAAGAAGAAAAAAAAGGTGAATAGGTGGGCAATTGGCAACTGACTTACCTATTTTACCCCTCTGGCGGTGCCATTCCATATCTTGAGGTTATAATTGGAACCCCTTCCTCCAGTGGGGAACAGCATTACCCAGCCATTTTGCTAGTTGCCATAGCAGACCGTTTCAAGCAGTACTATTTCTGCAACACCCCTAGCACAAAAAACACACCTTAGAAGAACACTTAGCTATTTACCAAACTTGGCTACTGTATACGGTATACTCTGATGCAACTGGAGATGGTGGTGGCACTGGAAATGCTGAGAAAGAAGATACAGGTGGATATTGCTGAAATGAAACAGGGAGGAAACTGCCTGGCCTTTGTCCTGCACTCTCTCAGTCTGGCTCATAATCATGTTCCTCCTGGTCCAGACTAAAAGCTATAGCTGTGGTGCTGGCATGAAGACTAAAATACTGACATCAAAGAATGCAAAAATTTGGACTCTTGCTCGAGTCTCTCATTTTCCTGACTACTTGGTACAGTGGATATATCTACTACTCCTCCAGAGTCTGTCCTTCTATTGATGATACCGCTGATGGTAATAGTACTGTTAACCATAGTTGTGCTAGTGATTACTCCTCTCTCTCTCTTAAAGGGAAACTATAGTGCCAGGAAAACAAACTCATTTTCCTGGCACTTTAGCTTCCCCCTTTCTCAAGGTCCCCCTCCCCCTGTGCAGAAGGGAACGTCCACCGATGGGGGAGGCCTAATGCGCATGCGCAGCAATGGCCATGCTCGCAGTAGGATTTCCCCATAGGAAAGCATTACTCAATGCTTTCCTATGGGGATTCCGGTGACGCTGGAAGTCCTTATGCATAGCGTGAGGACGTCCGGCGTCGTCTAGATGACCAAAAGTAGTCTAAGAACCTGGAAGTCCCTCTAGTGGCTCTCTGGTAGACAGCCACTAGAGGAGGACTTAACCCTAGCAGGTAATTATTGCAGTTTATAAAAACTGCAATAATTACATGCTTAGTGTTAAGAGTGATGGGAGTTTGCACCCAGACCACTTCAATGAGCTGAAGTGGTATGGGTGTCTACAGTGTCCCTTTAACTCTCTATTACAATGCTGTTATGTACTTGGAAGAAGCAATCTTTTGGACTAAGATGAACCTGCCCTGCTACTTTAAACCATAATGGCTATCTCCTGAGATCATTCATGGCAATGCTACGGTATTATTGGACAGTGAATGCTGAAAACATGATCACATGGTCAGGTCACATGCACATCATTCCAAATGAAGCAGCTAAGACAAATCAACTCCTTCCCTCAACCTTTTTCTGTCCAGAAACAAATTGAATGAATGAACAAAAATTCATGAGTCGACATGTTCAAATCATCATTTGTTTTTTGGTTTGTTACATGAATGAACCTATAATTCTAAAATTGTGATTTGTCCGAAAAAGAATGCAAATTTCTGTGTGTAACAATTACATTTTTTTTTTATATGGTGCAGATAGTAAGGCGATGGAGAAAGAGCTTTCAAATTTGATGTGTATGAATTAAAAATAATTATTGGGGGGCGTGGCCTGAACGCCGATGGAGATGGCCGCCTAACTGAGGAGCTCCGACCCACATAGCCACAACAAGCGCACAAATCCCGCATATAGGGCACGGAAACCTACCTGATGGGTCGTGCCAAGAGGTCTGATTCCCACCAAACCACGAGGGGATCACAGGGGGCTACGGAGAAAGGACCGCTCGACGAATACCTACACACGCCGAGCAGACAGCCGCGCACCGCCACAGGCCACAAAATGGCCGACGACCGGACCTCAGCACAGCCGCCCGACACGCAGGAACCCTCACTGTCGGACATTCGGGCTGACATCAGAGCCTTAACGGGAGCCATGGTCACGAAAGCTGACCTGCAGGCACTATCAGCCACGCTCCATGAGGCAATCAGATCGGAGGTAGCTACAATTCAGAGGGACATAGTAGCTCAAGATGGACGCATACAAACCCTGGAAGCAACTCAACTTACAGCAAGTAGCAGATTGGATGCCACTGATGCTGCAGTAACAAGGCAAGGCAACATGCTGCTACAATTAAGGAGGCAGACTGAGGACCTAGATAATAGGGGCCGAAGGTCGAACATCAGAGAAACCTACCAGAAGCAGCAGGAGAAGAGGATGTCCAGGCTACGCTGACTGCCCTGTTCAGGGAAATCCTAGGCCCGGACTCGCCGCCGCGCATTGACTTGGACCGCGCACACAGAGCCCTGAGACCGCGCAACGCTGACAATACACCCAGAGATGTCATATGCTGTCTCCATGAATACAGGGTAAAGGAGATGATCATGAACAAAGCCAGACTGAAACCAACATGGCGGTTCCAAGGAGCGGAGGTAGCCCTATATCAAGATCTCTCCCCACTCACACTTGAGGCCCGCAGAGCGCTGAGACCAGTGACACAACTGCTACGCAGTCGCAATATACCGTATAAGTGGGGATTCCCTTTCTGCTTACTGGCCAGACATAATAATGAGTGGCGGCCTTTGCGTTGGCCGGATGAGGTACCGGCTTTTCTTCAAGGCATGGGCCTTCCACGCACGCAGGTTACGGACTGGATCCTGAACCCGCTGGAACAGAGACCCAACCAACCAGCCCCGAGAGCACCGAGGCGGCGCAGGGAAGACTCGCCGCTCCGACGGCCGGACCGCAGACCTCTCAATCCGGCGCAACACCCAGTACAACCTGGAGACTAACGCCTCCCGTACCCGAAATGGCACACGGCAGTGAGGGGACAACAGGAGATGTGAAGATGGTCACCGACAGCTAGCACATTCACGGGACTTTCAGATAAGTACAAATAACTATTGATCTCCGACAGGACTATGGACTTTGACATATAACGCACCAAACACTGTCTCGCTTGCCAACTTTCGGAGCACTTAGATTAGAGGTGCAGGGACTGACAGGTGGAGACACATTATTCGGGGGCAGCGACGCAGGGAATGATCTGAACTTAAAGGGGGATTGCAACTACCGCTTTATTCCCAGGAGGCATCCTCAGACGAGGTCATAACTTGGGGTGGGGGGCATTGGAGGGAGGTAGGGGGCTTCACTCAGGACGCCACAGATGCAACACCTGAACTGAGTAAATGGTTTCGATGCCTACTGGACCCAATCAACATTGATGCACAATCCTATGACTTATGTGCCTGATATACCACTGTGGGGGTAGCTCCTTACGATGACGAGAGCGGAGGTAGGGGAAGGAGGGGGGAGAACCTGGGGACCAGCTCAGGCACACAATCAAAGGCACATTTCCCAACTTGTAACTGGGGGAAGGGGAGGGGAGAGGGGAGGGGGGGAGAGAGAAAAAGAGAAAGGAGAGGAGGAGGAATGGGGGGGGGGGGAAATTAAATAAATAACTCACACCTACACCAGGTTACATGCACCCAACGATACTGATGCGACAGTAAAAGGAAGCGACAGACGAAGTTGAAGCAGGCACCAAATGGGAAGGGGGGAGCAAGGGAAGAAAAGAGAGGGGGGTGGAGCAAGCAGGACATGGGAGGCACGTAGAGAGCGAAGGGTACAACACTAAGCCAAGAGAAGGCGCTTGACGAGCTAATCTAGGGACCCCCCCATAGCAGACTACAGCCCAGATTAGGGAGAAGTGTAGAGACAAGACGGAAGATCCCAACCCAAGGTTGAGGAGGGGGATGCAGACTCCCTGGGGACTTGTGACCCTCCCCCACATCGCAGCCAAAACCAACAGGGCACACTGCGAGACCTTCGCACGCCCACCCCGAACATAAGATGAGACAATCCTGTACAGATCGGGAAACCCACTGGAATTAAGCCATACATTCAGCGAACACCATAACCATGACAACCGACAGACAGAACAGACACGGATGATCACCAACACTACTGACGGAGAGACCGGAGGACCATCGACCGCACTGACCACGCCAACATACCGACCCTTCAGTAGGGACCTACATTAGCCAAACATGCACTAGAGCGAAGTGCACTACATGCGCCACTAACATTGTGGGGACGAACAGTCTCCTGGCTCACACGGTTTAAACCACATACCACACGCTAGGAAACGACGGTAACAACACACCTCTCCAGGCCCCAGGCCACTACCTGAACATTACCCGTGTAAACCAACCTACTGCGGGAACCACTGCCGAAGCCCAGCCGGGACCGTAAACCGGCGGTACGACACTGACTGCCCGACCAGTTACACGGAGTCACCCCACACTGGGGGATCACATAATACACAACACCACTTCACACCTCACATGAACTACACAAGGCAGCGAGCAGACTATACACCTAAACACTGACACACCTAGAAGAAAGAGCCACACACGACACACCTGGGCACCAAGCTCTAGAGTACTTTACTGACACCTGCCTCACCACAACTATCCCCCCTCCCCTTTTTCTCTTTTTTTTTTTTTTCTTCTACTCTTCCCATTTCCTTCCCCCCCTCCTCCCGCAGCTACCTAAACGGGGGCCCGTTGGGGCGCGCCCGGATCCTCCTGACCACAGCGAGCAGAGCTCGAACCGTCGGAAAGAGGATTGAACCTAAATAGTGGTACCCGACGCGGACACCGAGAGCTCACACATGGCTTACACCCCAGCGCCATTGGTGGTTAGGTCGCAAAACTGCAGAGGTCTCAACACCCCGGAAAAGAGATCTCACTTACTACGAAGCCTTAAGAGACAACAGATCTCCGTTGCCCTTCTACAGGAAACTCCAGAGTGGAATCAAACGCACTACTAAAGGACAAAAACTACCCTGTAAACTACTATAGCAATCATCCGACATCTCGCAAGGCGGGAACAGCGATACTCTTGGCGACACACCTGCAATTCACCCTACGGGAATCAAAGATTGATGAAGGAGGCAGATACCTCTTCATCAAGGGAGAAATAGCACTAAAAACGTACACTTTCGCCACAATCTACACGCCCAACACCGGACAAGCTAGCTTCATCAGACGAACACTCACGAAGCTATCACGGTTCACTGAGGGGATCCTCGTATTCGGAGGAGACCTCAACATCCCACTAGATCCCCACATCGACACCTCCACGGGTCGGAGTAGCATCCCACACTCGGCGATAAGGACGGTACACAAGGCACTCAGGGACCTATGTCTGGTGGACTCATGGAGAGCACGACATCCAGACGACCGGGATTATACGTACTACTCCACGATTCACAAAAGATACTCCCGAATAGACTACGTATTCATTCAACAGGAAGGCCTCACGTACATGCAGGGGGCAGACATATACACTACACCGTGGTCAGATCACAGTGCAGCACAAGTCACGATGACATCGCCCATGTTCAGACCAACTAGAACCGCATGGCGGCTGAATGACTCACTCCTGATGGACAAGATACTCAAGACACAACTCGAAGAACACTTACAACAATACTTCGCGGAGAATAACACCGAGGAGGTCTCAGATATGACGATATGGGAAGCACACAAAAGTGTCATCAGAGGTCACCTAATTCGTATGGCTTCCCGACGGAAAAAGGAAATCGGACAACAGCTAGCGAACCTCACGCAGAAGATATCTGACCTAGAAATGGCCCACAAACGAGACCAACAAGACCAGACCTACAGGGACCTAATGTCAAACAGACGGCAACTCTCAGAACTTATTGAGAGCAAACACGCCAGAACGATCCGAAGAACACGAGCATTCTTCTACATGCACGCCAATAAGGGGGGTAAATTGCTAGCAAGGATGCTGAGAGGAACACAAAGCAGGGCACAGGTACACGCACTGCGCACCACACAGGGCACATTAACTCAATTTCCAGAAGAAATCGCGAGCGAATTCCAACGGTTCTACACACAGCTATACAATACACGTGGAGATGAAGACGGAATTTCCCAAACCACGAGGAAGGCAGAAACGGCAGACTATTTAGGAGGCTTTCAACCGGATACCCTCACACCAGAGGAAGCAGAGGACCTAGAGAGGCCGATCACCGAAGAGGAACTCAAACAGGCACTGAAGGCAGCAAAAACGGGGAAAGCGCCAGGACCGGATGGTTTCCCGATAGAATACCTTAAGAAATTCGGAAACATTCTCATACCCCACCTAACCAAGGCATTAAACAGCATACACGAAGGACACACCTTCAACAGGGAAACCTTAGCAGCAATCATCACGGTCATCCCAAAGCCGGGTAAGAACACGGAGCACGTCGGAAACTACCGCCCAATATCACTCCTTAACACCGACGTAAAGTTGTTCGCCAAAGTGCTAGCTACAAGACTCCAGACCCACCTGACGAAACTAGTACATCCAGACCAGACCGGTTTTATACCAGGGAGAGAGGCCAGGGACTGCACCCTCAGACTATTCGCAGTACAACATCTAGCCAAACAAACAAAGACGAAGCTACTTCTACTCTCCACAGATGCGGAGAAAGCATTCGACAGAGTGGACTGGAACTTCATGACGGAGACACTACGCAAGATGGGCATGGGTCATGGATTACTAACTTGGATAACCGCACTATACAACCAGCCGAATGCCAGGGTCAGGGTGAATGGAGCTCTCACAGATAGCTTTGATATACGGAACGGCACAAGACAGGGATGCCCGCTATCCCCGATCATATTTGCCCTAACCCTGGAGCCGCTTCTGGACCGCATTCGGAATAACCAAGGGATCACAGGGCTCAGCTACAAAACGCAAGAACACAATGTCGCTGCATACGCAGACGATATGCTGTTTTTCCTTAAGAATCCAGTAGTCCATACCACAGTTACTGACCGAATTCGAAAATTATGGACGCCTCTCGGGGCTAAAACTCAACCTGACCAAGTGTGAAATTCTTAACGTTTCCGTACCCAAGACCGAATGCGCACAACTGGAATGAGAACTCCCATTTCACTGGTGCCATGAACGAATGAAATACTTGGGACTATGGATCACACATGACGTAAAGGACATCTACGCGCACAACTACACACCCCTTCTAACCACCATCCTTGGAGATTTAAAGAGATGGAACTATGCGCACATATCATGGCTTGGGAGGATAGCGGTTATAAAAATGAATATTCTCCTCAGGATCCTGTATCTTTTTCATACAACACCACAAACGATACCACAATCGTTCTTCGCAACACTCAAGTCGGCACTCATAAAATACGTGTGGAGAGGGGACAGGGCACGAATTAGATACGAAAAGCTCTGCCTTCCGAGACATTGGGGAGGGCTGGCGCTACCAGATGTCAAACGATACCACCAAGCCACAGTACTACAGAGGTTGGGGGAACTACATATAGCTTTGCCCCACAAAAGGTGGGTGACGTTATGGAGGGACACCACAGACAATCGATTGCACACGCTGATGTGGCACAAAGAAACGGAAGCACAAACAATTCTGGGAGAGGACTCTCCAGTTACGCAGACACTGAAGCACTGGAGCACACTGAGAAAGGAACCACAGATATCGCCCAAACCGAGCCCGCTAATCCCCATAACACATAACCCACACTTGGGAGATGGTCTCACGCCGTCGGCTTGGCCGATAGACAACCAAGAGGGATACATTCCCATACACATTATGCTTAATAACACGGGAGTGAAATCGCTAGGAGAAATAGCGGAAGGAAGACCGATCACGCCCCTGCACCAATTCCATTACACCCAGTTGAAGCACTACTATCATAACCTGCCACATAGGGCTAAAATCCACAGAGACCTTACGTGGTACGAGAATCTGTGCTCCCAGACACCGGAGGCAGACGGGAGAGTATCGGCGATATACCAAACCCTAATCACGGGAAATAGAGCAAAAAACAACTTACATAAGCGCCAATGGGAAGAATGGACAACTAAATCCTTCACGGACGACCAATGGGAAAAAATTTTGATACTTCAACACAAGAGCTCCTCTAGCTCCCATTACCAGGAGGTCAACTACAAGCTGCTAGCGCACTGGTATCGCACACCATCCCTACTCAGCCGATACATTCCGACTATCCCGAACACCTGCTGGAGATGTAACGAAGGTCCTGGATCAATACGGCACATCTGGTGGGACTGCTCGAAAATTCAAACATATTGGAGGAACATAGAACATGAATTACAAGTCATATTAGATGACCCCCCACGACTGACAATGGAAGCAGCCCTTCTACATCACACAGAACAACCTCTTCCTATATATAAAAAATCGATCATGAGGCATCTGCTAAATGCGGCAAAATCCTTGATCCCGCTACATTGGAAGAAAGAAGATCCACCCACAATGGCACAATGGAAAAGCAAAGTGGAAGAAATACGGAATGCAGAAGCAAAGATAGCCGACCTGCTGGGGAGAGAAGAACGGCACACGGAAATGTGGTCGCCGTGGCTATTATATGTAGTGTAAAAGACGAGACGCGAGAGGACACACAGTAAGACCCACGTGGAGGAAGGGACTTGGGGGATCCGGGCGCGCCTAGGGGGTGACCCGCTCACCTCAACCTCACAACCACCCCACTATACCACATACCTCCCCCCCCTCTACACACCCCCCCTCACCGACACAACCAGAGGCAACGCACAAACATGCTACAGAGCAAGACACAAACAGGGGCGATGCCCATACTGACATTGTAGAGCAGGAGACGAGCGAAACTCACGATATCGCTGGAGATCAAGAGGCGACTAATGGAGTTAACTAATACACAAAAGAGGAATTCCCCCAGAAAGGCGGAAAGCCGCTGCAGACAAGAGAAGACACAAAGCAACAGCACTACAGGGGAAACATGGGACTTCACTATGGACTGAGCCATATGACACACCACCACCACACGTATGGGTGGAGGGCCAAATACACACAGACTCACACCAGTAGACACAGGAAATGAATCCTGGAGACAACCACACCAACACTAGAACGAACACACACAGGGTTGCACCTACCTCCACGCACAAGGAACTCACATAGGCAAACCACACAACAACTAGAAAAGGCCACACATGAGTCCAATACACACCATCTGAACAATGCTCACCAGGAACATTGCAACCTAGATGGAAGCAATGACGAACACATACTTTTAGATGGCAAAGACGCGAAGAGGGAGACCGCAGGACCTAGGAGAACCCTAACGATTCGCTAGGGAGACGGTCCAACTAACAGAGATCACAAACACAAACGCAGGAAAGGAACACACAATTCTGGCCGCTAGGCTGGTACGACTACCCCCCACGATCCCCAGGCCACCAATAAACGCGGGAACACAGGGGAATTAGGGG
>OW240919.1:28103746-28144784 GCA_933207985.1 Pelobates cultripes | reverse complement strand
GTCGGGTTGCTAATGAGACATGGGGTAACCCTTAGTGGTTATTATGAGACAAAAAAGAGAGAAAGAACAAAAACAGAGAAACCCTAGGGTTAAGATAAATCAATCCCAAAAGGGGTCCCTGTATTTGCAGTGCAACCCACAGAAAGGTAATTAAAAAATAACTTTTAATAAATTCCTTCTAAAAAATCATCAATACTTAAATGAATATGTAATGACTGTCCCTCAAAAAATAATACATACGGCGTGGCCTGAACGCCGATGGAGATGGCCGCCTAACTGAGGAGCTCCGACCCACATAGCCACAACAAGCGCACAAATCCCGCATATAGGGCACGGAAACCTACCTGATGGGTCGTGCCAAGAGGTCTGATTCCCACCAAACCACGAGGGGATCACAGGGGGCTACGGAGAAAGGACCGCTCGACGAATACCTACACACGCCGAGCAGACAGCCGCGCACCGCCACAGGCCACAAAATGGCCGACGACCGGACCTCAGCACAGCCGCCCGACACGCAGGAACCCTCACTGTCGGACATTCGGGCTGACATCAGAGCCTTAACGGGAGCCATGGTCACGAAAGCTGACCTGCAGGCACTATCAGCCACGCTCCATGAGGCAATCAGATCGGAGGTAGCTACAATTCAGAGGGACATAGTAGCTCAAGATGGACGCATACAAACCCTGGAAGCAACTCAACTTACAACAAGTAGCAGATTGGATGCCACTGATGCTGCAGTAACAAGGCAAGGCAACATGCTGCTACAATTAAGGAGGCAGACTGAGGACCTAGATAATAGGGGCCGAAGGTCGAACATCAGAATCCGAAACCTACCAGAAGCAGCAGGAGAAGAGGATGTCCAGGCTACGCTGACTGCCCTGTTCAGGGAAATCCTAGGCCCGGACTCGCTGCCGCGCATTGACTTGGACCGCGCACACAGAGCCCTGAGACCGCGCAACGCTGACAATACACCCAGAGATGTCATATGCTGTCTCCATGAATACAAGGTAAAGGAGATGATCATGAACAAAGCCAGACTGAAACCAACATGGCGGTTCCAAGGAGCGGAGGTAGCCCTATATCAAGATCTCTCCCCACTCACACTTGAGGCCCGCAGAGCGCTGAGACCAGTGACACAACTGCTACGCAGTCGCAATATACCGTATAAGTGGGGATTCCCTTTCTGCTTACTGGCCAGACATAATAATGAGTGGCGGCCTTTGCGTTGGCCGGATGAGGTACCGGCTTTTCTTCAAGGCATGGGCCTTCCACGCACGGAGGTTACGGACTGGATCCTGAACCCGCTGGAACAGAGACCCAACCAACCAGCCCCGAGAGCACCGAGGCGGCGCAGGGAAGACTCGCCGCTCCGACGGCCGGACCGCAGACCTCTCAATCCGGCGCAACACCCAGTACAACCTGGAGACTAACGCCTCCCGTACCCGAAATGGCACACGGCAGTGAGGGGACAACAGGAGTTGTGAAGATGGTCACCGACAGCTAGCACATTCACGGGACTTTCAGATAAGTACAAATAACTATTGATCTCCGACAGGACTATGGACTTTGACATATAACGCACCAACCACTGTCTCGCTTGCCAACTTTTGGAGCACTTAGATTAGAGGTGCGGGGACTGACAGGTGGAGACACATTATTCGGGGGCAGCGACGCAGGGAATGATCTGAACTTAAAGGGGGATTGCAACTACCGCTTTATTCCCAGGAGGCATCCTCAGACGAGGTCATAACTTGGGGTGGGGGGCATTGGAGGGAGGTAGGGGGCTTCACTCAGGACGCCACAGATGCAACACCTGAACTGAGTAAATGGTTTCGATGCCTACTGGACCCAATCAACATTGATGTACAATCCTATGACTTATGTGCCTGATATACCACTGTGGGGGTAGCTCCTTACGATGACGAGAGCGGAGGTAGGGGAAGGAGGGGGGAGAACCTGGGGACCAGCTCAGGCACACAATCAAAGGCACATTTCCCAACTTGTAACTGGGGGAAGGGGAGGGGAGAGGGGAGGGGGGGAGAGAGAAAAAGAGAAAGGAGAGGAGGAGGAATGGGGGGGGGGGGAAATTAAATAAATAACTCACACCTACACCAGGTTACATGCACCCAACGATACTGATGCGACAGTAAAAGGAAGCGACAGACGAAGTTGAAGCAGGCACCAAATGGGAAGGGGGGAGCAAGGGAAGAAAAGAGAGGGGGGTGGAGCAAGCAGGACATGGGAGGCACATAGAGAGCGAAGGGTACAACACTAAGCCAAGAGAAGGCGCTTGACGAGCTAACCTAGGGACCCCCCCATAGCAGACTACAGCCCAGATTAGGGAGAAGTGTAGAGACAAGACGGAAGATCCCAACCCAAGGTTGAGGAGGGGGATGCAGACTCCCTGGGGACTTGTGACCCTCCCCCACATCGCAGCCAAAACCAACAGGGCACACTGCGAGACCTCCGCACGCCTACCCCGAACATAAGATGAGACAACCCTGTACAGATCGGGAAACCCACTGGAATTAGGCCATACATTCAGCGAACACCATAACCATGACAACCGACAGACAGAACAGACACGGATGATCACCAACACTACTGACGGAGGGACCGGAGGACCATCGACCGCACTGACCACGCCAACATACAGACCCTTCAGTAGGGACCTACATTAGCCAAACATGCACTAGAGCGAAGTGCACTACATGCGCCACTAACATTGTGGGGACGAACAGTCTCCTGACTCACACGGTTTAAACCACATACCACACGCTAGGAAACGACGGTAACAACACACCTCTCCAGGCCCCAGGCCACTACCCGAACATTACCCGTGTAAACCAACCTACTGCGGGAACCACTGCCGAAGCCCAGCCGGGACCGTAAACCGGCGGTACGGCACTGACTGCCCGACCAGTTACACGGAGTCACCCCACACTGGGGTATCACATAATACACAACACCATTTCACACCTCACACGAACTACACAAGGCAGCGAGCAGACTATACACCTAAACACTGACACACCTAGAAGAAAGAGCCACACACGACACACCTGGGCACCAAGCTCTAGAGTACTTTACTGACACCTGCCTCACCACAACTATCCCCTTTTTCTCTCTTTTTTTTTTTTCTTCTACTCTTCTCATTTCCTTCCCCCCCTCCTCCCGCACCTACCTAAACGGGGGCCCGTTGGGGCACGTCCGGATCCTCCTGACCACAGAGAGCAGAGCTCGAACAGTCGGAAAGAGGATTGAACCTAAATAGTGGTACCCGACGCGGACACCGAGAGCTCACACATGGCTTACACCCCAGCGCCATTGGTGGTTAGGTCGCAAAACTGCAGAGGTCTCAACACCCCGGAAAAGAGATCTCACTTACTACGAAGCCTTAAGAGACAACAGATCTCCGTTGCCCTTCTACAGGAAACTCCAGAGTGGAATCAAACGCACTACTAAAGGACAAAAACTACCCTGTAAACTACTATAGCAATCATCCGACATCTCGCAAGGCGGGAACAGCGATACTCTTGGCGACACACCTGCAATTCACCCTACGGGAATCAAAGATTGATGAAGGAGGCAGATACCTCTTCATCAAGGGAGAAATAGCACTAAAAACGTACACTTTCGCCACAATCTACACGCCCAACACCGGACAAGCTAGCTTCATCAGACGAACACTCACGAAGCTATCACGGTTCACTGAGGGGATCCTCGTATTCGGAGGAGACCTCAACATCCCACTAGATCCCCACATCGACACCTCCACGGGTCGGAGTAGCATCCCACACTCGGCGATAAGGACGGTACACAAGGCACTCAGGGACCTATGTCTGGTGGACTCATGGAGAGCACGACATCCAGACGACCGGGATTATACGTACTACTCCACGATTCACAAAAGATACTCCCGAATAGACTACGTATTCATTCAACAGGAAGGCCTCACGTACATGCAGGGGGCAGACATATACACTACACCGTGGTCAGATCACAGTGCAGCACAAGTCACGATGACATCGCCCATGTTCAGACCAACTAGAACCGCATGGCGGCTGAATGACTCACTCCTGATGGACAAGATACTCAAGACACAACTCGAAGAACACTTACAACAATACTTCGCGGAGAATAACACCGAGGAGGTCTCAGATATGACGATATGGGAAGCACACAAAAGTGTCATCAGAGGTCACCTAATTCGTATGGCTTCCCGACGGAAAAAGGAAATCGGACAACAGCTAGCGAACCTCACGCAGAAGATATCTGACCTAGAAATGGCCCACAAACGAGACCAACAAGACCAGACCTACAGAGACCTAATGTCAAACAGACGGCAACTCTCAGAACTTATTGAGAGCAAACACGCCAGAACGATCCGAAGAACACGAGCATTCTTCTACATGCACGCCAATAAGGGGGGTAAATTGCTAGCAAGGATGCTGAGAGGAACACAAAGCAGGGCACAGGTACACGCACTGCGCACCACACAGGGCACATTAACTCAATTTCCAGAAGAAATCGCGAGCGAATTCCAACGGTTCTACACACAGCTATACAATACACGTGGAGATGAAGACAGAATTTCCCAAACCACGAGGAAGGCAGAAACGGCAGACTATTTAGGAGGCTTTCAACCGGATACCCTCACACCAGAGGAAGCAGAGGACCTAGAGAGGCCGATCACCGAAGAGGAACTCAAACAGGCACTGAAGGCAGCAAAAACGGGGAAAGCGCCAGGACCGGATGGTTTCCCGATAGAATACCTTAAGAAATTCGGAAACATTCTCATACCCCACCTAACCAAGGCATTAAACAGCATACACGAAGGACACACCTTCAACAGGGAAACCTTAGCAGCAATCATCACGGTCATCCCAAAGCCGGGTAAGAACACGGAGCACGTCGGAAACTACCGCCCAATATCACTCCTTAACACCGACGTAAAGTTGTTCGCCAAAGTGCTAGCTACAAGACTCCAGACCCACCTGACGAAACTAGTACATCCAGACCAGACCGGTTTTATACCAGGGAGAGAGGCCAGGGACTGCACCCTCAGACTATTCGCAGTACAACATCTAGCCAAACAAACAAAGACGAAGCTACTTCTACTCTCCACAGATGCGGAGAAAGCATTCGACAGAGTGGACTGGAACTTCATGACGGAGACACTACGCAAGATGGGCATGGGTCATGGATTACTAACTTGGATAACCGCACTATACAACCAGCCGAATGCCAGGGTCAGGGTGAATGGAGCTCTCACAGATAGCTTTGATATACGGAACGGCACAAGACAGGGATGCCCGCTATCCCCGATCATATTTGCCCTAACCCTGGAGCCGCTTCTGGACCGCATTCGGAATAACCAAGGGATCACAGGGCTCAGCTACAAAACGCAAGAACACAATGTCGCTGCATACGCAGACGATATGCTGTTTTTCCTTAAGAATCCAGTAGTCCATACCACAGTTACTGACCGAATTCGAAAATTATGGACGCCTCTCGGGGCTAAAACTCAACCTGACCAAGTGTGAAATTCTTAACGTTTCCGTACCCAAGACCGAATGCGCACAACTGGAATGAGAACTCCCATTTCACTGGTGCCATGAACGAATGAAATACTTGGGACTATGGATCACACATGACGTAAAGGACATCTACGCGCACAACTACACACCCCTTCTAACCACCATCCTTGGAGATTTAAAGAGATGGAACTATGCGCACATATCATGGCTTGGGAGGATAGCGGTTATAAAAATGAATATTCTCCTCAGGATCCTGTATCTTTTTCATACAACACCACAAACGATACCACAATCGTTCTTCGCAACACTCAAGTCGGCACTCATAAAATACGTGTGGAGAGGGGACAGGGCACGAATTAGATACGAAAAGCTCTGCCTTCCGAGACATTGGGGAGGGCTGGCGCTACCAGATGTCAAACGATACCACCAAGCCACAGTACTACAGAGGTTGGGGGAACTACATATAGCTTTGCCCCACAAAAGGTGGGTGACGTTATGGAGGGACACCACAGACAATCGATTGCACACGCTGATGTGGCACAAAGAAACGGAAGCACAAACAATTCTGGGAGAGGACTCTCCAGTTACGCAGACACTGAAGCACTGGAGCACACTGAGAAAGGAACCACAGATATCGCCCAAACCGAGCCCGCTAATCCCCATAACACATAACCCACACCTGGGCGATGGACTCGCGCCGTCGGCTTGGCCGATAGACAACCAAGAGGGATACATTCCCATACACATTATGCTTAATAACACGGGAGTGAAATCGCTAGGAGAAATAGCGGAAGGAAGACCGATCACGCCCCTGCACCAATTCCATTACACCCAGTTGAAGCACTACTATCATAACCTGCCACATAGGGCTAAAATCCACAGAGACCTTACGTGGTACGAGAATCTGTGCTCCCAGACACCGGAGGCAGACGGGAGAGTATCGGCGATATACCAAACCCTAATCACGGGAAATAGAGCAAAAAACAACTTACATAAGCGCCAATGGGAAGAATGGACAACTAAATCCTTCACGGACGACCAATGGGAAAAAATTTTGATACTTCAACACAAGAGCTCCTCTAGCTCCCATTTCCAGGAGGTCAACTACAAGCTGCTAGCGCACTGGTATCGCACACCATCCCTACTCAGCCGATACATTCCGACTATCCCGAACACCTGCTGGAGATGTAACGAAGGTCCTGGATCAATACGGCACATCTGGTGGGACTGCTCGAAAATTCAAACATATTGGAGGAACATAGAACATGAATTACAAGACATATTAGATGACCCCCCACGACTGACAATGGAAGCAGCCCTTTTACATCACACAGAACAACCTCTTCCTACATATAAAAAATCGATCATGAGGCATCTGTTAAATGCGGCAAAATCCTTGATCCCGCTACATTGGAAGAAAGAAGATCCACCCACAATGGCACAATGGAAAAGCAAAGTGGAAGAAATACGGAATGCAGAAGCAAAGATAGCCGACCTGCTGGGGAGAGAAGAACGGCACACGGAAATGTGGTCGCCGTGGCTATTATATGTAGTGTAAAAGACGAGACGCGAGAGGACACACAGTAAGACCCACGCGGAGGAAGGGACTTGGGGGATCCGGGCGCGCCTAGGGGGTGACCCGCTCACCTCAACCTCACAACCACCCCACTATACCACATACCCCCCCCCTCTACACACCCCCCCTCACAGACACAACCAGAGGCAACGCACAAACATGCTACAGAGCAAGACACAAGCAGGGGCGATGCCCATACTGACATTGTAGAGCAGGAGACGAGCGAAACTCACGATATCGCCGGAGATCAAGAGGCGACTAATGGAGTTAACTAATACACAAAAGAGGAATTCCCCCAGAAAGGCGGAAAGCCGCTGCAGACAAGAGAAGACACAAAGCAACAGCACTACAGGGGAAACATGGGACTTCACTATGGACTGAGCCATATGACACACCACCACCACACGTATGGGTGGAGGGCCAAATACACACAGACTCACACCAGTAGACACAGGAAATGAATCCTGGAGACAACCACACCAACACTAGAACGAACACACACAGGGTTACACCTACCTCCACGCACAAGGAACTCACATAGGCAAACCACACAACAACTAGAAAAGGCCACACATGAGTCCAATACGCACCATCTGAACAATGCTCACCAGGAACATTGCAACCTAGATGGAAGCAATGACGAACACATACTTTTAGACGGCAAAGACGCGAAGAGGGAGACCGCAGGACCTAGGAGAACCCTAACGATTCGCTAGGGAGACGGTCCAACTAACAGAGATCACAAACACAAACGCATGAAAGGAACACACAATTCTGGCCGCTAGGCTGGTACGACTACTCCCCACGATCCCCAGGCCACCAATAAACGCGGGAACCCAGGGGAATTAGGGGCCAGTGTGCCCCAGGATATAGCCAGCTAATCTTACCGACCCCACCAGAGGACGCACGATACCCTGAGACCAGGAACACATGTCAGGAAGGGGGATTTACAACAGAAAGGAGATAGGGACGAGAGGTAGCTGACAAAAGGGCCGAAAATGCGACTTTAGAATAACGAAGCCTGCGGGCTCTATGGGAGCGGACACATGATGTCAAAATAGATACATGGATACCTTACATTATGTTTGAGACCTGCGTGTCTCCTTTCCAAATCTGCACGCTTGTAAACAACTGCATTTACGTCAATAAAATTCATATTTACAAACAAATTTAAAAAAATAAATAAAAATAATTATTGAAATTACCAAAAGATTAGGCAACAGAGGGCTACATTATATTATAACAGATACGTATATGTCTGGCAATGGAATGGCCATCAGTAGAAGAACAGATTTTCATTTACCACAGTTCAGTTTTAAAAACCCAGACCAGAGCGTTATATTTAATACAAAATAAAATAGCATTTACCATCTAAGTTCTTTAAAGAATATTAGGGGGTATTCTGATTCCTCTGGTCCCTATTTAAACTACTATTAAAAAAAAATAAAGAAAAATTACAACATATGGAAATCAAGTAGAGATTTTGTTGTATAGAAATATATACTCAGAATACAAAACAGAAAACAAGACAGCTGTGTAAATGAAGATATATCTTTAAATAAGGTGTTAAAAGGTTTTAATGGGTGCCTAATGAGATTCTGCAAAAGTGCAAAAATAATTTATATAGTAATTATAAACTAATCACAGGGGTTGCTAATTAAATTTATACTCTCTTTGCTCTCAGTGTTGCTTAGTTTGCTGTCATTTTATATTTTACTGTTATATATACACTAAACGTCTGTCTGTATACCTAATGATTTGAGATTTACATTTTCATACTGGAAGAGTCTGTTAGTCGGACTTGATGGTGTCGAGGTAAAATTAACTAATTAAGATAAAGCTTTTGAGTCAATATAGGACAAGGAAAAAAAGGGACTCTTAAGTAATGAAAAAATGTAATTATTGCTATCTAAATTAAAATGCAGCAAACATTAGTAGCCTTGCAAATCCAAATAATGCTGAGAAAATACACAATTTAATGTATACCTTCAAGTGTCAAGTGTAATGAGCTTATTTTATGTCTGTACGGACATGACTATCTTTTAAATTATATGTAGGAAAATTTAAAGGGGAATGCCAAGCATCATTAGATCTTATTCTCTTTGCTTACGTTATGATGCAAGGAAGACTCATAAGACTCTATAAATGTACACAGTGTGCACATTTTGTTTCATGCAAGTGCAGTTGACAGCTCAGTCAAAACTCATGTACAGCACTATTCAGAAAACTGTGAATGAGGTTGTCAAACTGATAGCAGTTTTAGACAACAGTTTAGACATCGGCTTACACAACAGTTACACTCATAAGATTTCATGAGTTTTATGAGAATGTATGGGAAACATGTAGACCAGAATGTAGGACTTCTGATTGGTCGAGTCTCTCACTGGTATGGGAGGCCATTCTGCTGCCATTTAAATGTGGATTTGCAACATGTTTAGGGACTTAAAAGATGAGTGTCTTTTTAATCTTATTTTTTTTTATCTATGAACTACAATTAGTTCTTTGCAGACTGGGGAATTCCTTTATGGCATCTTTTTATTTTACGAATGTTTATGACTTCTGCCTCTGGAAAATCCTACATTATATTTTTTAGCTAGTAAGAATTATTGTTGATTACCACTCTACCAAGTCTTTAGGCTTGTTTTCTCTCTTGTTGCTACAAAAAACAAAAAACAAGCAAGCCCACACATGTGCTATGATTTTGAATGCCACACTCACTATTGCCTTTAACCTTGCAATCTCTGTTGGGGCATTGTGAGCATGCTTGTTATAGTGTGCACAATGAAAATAAAAGTTGACAAAAAAAAAGTAATAATAAGAATTATAATAGATCAGTTTAGAGATCTCTAAAAATATATTGAAATAATATCAAGCTTTAAAGCTAACTGTAATTTAAATGAAGGCTGATGACTTACCATTGTTTTAAAATGGCATGATTAGAACTAACTGTAATATACTTTATTCTCATTTAAAAAAGAGGGTTGAGGTTCCACTCAGTCCAAAAAGACCATGAAATATGGACCTTTCATCATGAATAAAGCATAATAGCATAATATTGGTATAAGATCCTAGGAATCTCCATATTTTATAAACTGTTCCTGCACAGGTTTTAGAGCCACATGCAAGGCTCATAGTATAAGCATAAAGTTAAAAAAAAAAAAAAATCTCTAAAAAAAAAAAAAATAGTGGTCATTCCAGTACAGCGAGCTCACATTTGGCTGTTTTGACCCCTCTCTAATAGTTCTGTAACTAATGAACATATAAATATAAATTTAAATCCATACATGAATATATTGTTTGATAACATATTTCTGTGCAGAACATGTATTTATATTTTGCTGATGTGAAAATGCAATTTAGAATAATACTAACCTTTATGGGCCATGCTGCTAGCGTACAAAGGGTTAACTCTGTTGCTCATAGTAAACGCAAGCAAAACTAGTTTTTTATCCAAATTACAAGATGATCGATGTTATGACTATTTCATAAAAGCTGCATTCAGAAATTATAAAAATGAAATACTACTACTATTTTGACATAACTGATTGAATGATAATTTTTTTTCAGTAAATCTGAGTTTTATTTTTTTTTTAATATAGAGCATCCAATTATAACGTCTTAATGCTGATTGTATGTGCAAGTCAAAGACTGCCAGTTCATCATATCTTAGATAGAGAGAGTAATTTAGAAAATAGCCCATTATGCTGATATGTGCTATATTGTAGCATTTTCTTTACACATTAATTACTAGCTTATGGAAAAGGATTCTTTAGATGTCTTAGAAATTATTATCTTGTCATATTGAATGTGGATTTCATTGAAGTAACTCCCACAAGCCTACGTCAAGATGAAATCCAGTCATGCAAATATTAGCATTTTTACTGATCTGTTGGTGGCCATTCAAATACAGAGGAGTGCTTCTAATGCAATTCTGAAAATTATAATTTTCAGAATCTTTTACAATGAAAAATACATTAATGTATTGGAATGCTTGAACAATGCAATGTCTCACAATAGTGCCTTGCATCTGTGAATATGGAAGACCATAAGGAACGCTACTGCCACAGTCACGTGATGTTCAATGACCACCGCTGTTAAGATAGAATCTATAACAGAATACTGTTGGGTCTATTGCATAATGATACCATGACGTGGGCACAAAGTAAGCAGCTAGTAAATGCTATTACCTCTGTTGCATGTTGTTAAATGACTTGCTGCCTATAATCGTGGCAATTATTGATGGATGCCCCTGTGTCTCTCACATGGTGGACGTGTCCTATTGTTGCAAACATGGTAGTTTGTGAATTTTGTTGCCTTTGTCACTTGGTGGTAAATCTGCAACCTTGTACACAGTATCTATTCCTTAGATCTGATCCTGACCTCAGTGGTAGACACTGCTGTGTCTGATATGACTGTCACTCTTGTTTTTTAGTTTACCATATAAATTGCTCTGACATTTCAAACATGTTCACATTTCATCTGAGGTTCAGGTCTTCTACAACAGCTTTCAAAGTGTTTTTGTACCATTGCCAATGTCATTTTAGTTGTCTCATACATTGCCCTGAAACGTTTTAGCTCTTATTGGAGTCTTAAAACCATGTGCAGTCCTGTATCTTGAATGCAGTTATTTATATCAATAAATAAATACATAAATACATATTCCACACGTACTAAAACTTTCATCATTCCTGGGTGGCAACATTGATCACTGTATTCAACAGCAAGGTACAAAGTAAATCAAAACCTAATATGTACCCTGTCTCAAACCTAATATTTTCAAGTACCACTGTATAGCTACGGAATTTAAGTGCTCTTGCTAATGTGAAACATACATTCAATGATCATATGCAGTAGAATAGTTATATGAAGTTATTTAATAGAACAGTCAAAATATTTTTTCTTGGGTTGCCATAAACCATTTTCTTGATTCAAAACTGACAGAGCAATATCTCCTCTACATCTTTATCGTTCTTACTCTAAAGAACTCTTCCTCTGCTGTAGGTAAGATATATCCATTCCTCAAGTTTGAAATTATGGTATTTTGTTCTAAGTACAGTCCTGTTAAAGAACAGGTTACCTGTTTGTACTGCAATTTATACAGCAGATTTCAAGCTTTTCTGTACAACTAAATTCTTCCATTCCCCTTATTAATTTTGTAGCCGGACTTTGCATTTATTTAAAACTTCACACTGTATTGTGGCAGACTTAAGCAATGTATAATCATATACATAAGCTAAATACCTGTTATTTTATACAAGTCAGGTGCAGTTACATAAGTTGTGCGTTTAAGTTACTTTTACCACATGACAGGAGGCTTCCTATTTTGCATTAAATTCTCTTTACTAACTCCACATAGCAGTAAAGAAAAGTGAAAACATTAACCAATCAAAATGCAATAGGAGGTATAGTATTCACAGTGATGAGGCCCCTCCCCCTTTTTCTTTACTGCTCCATCAGCAGACAGGTCAGAGTTTTGGCTCTTCCCTTAATTGTATTGATTTATGGAGTCTTGTATGCTTTTACTGCCTTATCTATGGATTTCTATGTGCTGGGGTGTTCCCTATCTGTCTTTTAGGGTTTTTTCTGTCCCCCCTTTTCATTTATATTCCTCTTCCCTCAGGGATTCTCCCCCGCTTCTCCCCCCCCCGCCCTCAGGGACCTTTTTATTTAGTCCTGGTATTTTCTCAATTATTATTTTCTATTTCCACTTTGTTTTTACCAAGCACCCTATCAGTTTGTTGGTTTATTTAACTGCTCTGAGGGTAACGTTCACCCTCCTCCCTCTGCTCTCCTCGCGGCCTCTCAGCCGCATTCACACTCGCCGGCACGCCGGGAAACCCTTTTCCCGTCTCTCCGGCGGCCATATTGGATCTGGCATCTCGCGAGATTCACGGGCGCCATTTTAGTAGATCCTTGATCTCCGTCGTTCTGGCTCCCGACCGCAATACACACAGATTGCAAGGGCTCCGGCTAGGCAGGGGTCATCAGGTTAGTTCTACACTTAAAACTAACCTGCTATAACGGCTGCTAGCCCTATTCAGTGGTGAGGCCACTGTAATCACACTGAGATCAGATGGATTTTGTGCCACCTAAATACACATAGAACTGGGTGAGGCCCATTAACCACTGCTGCTATCAGGTGGATTTTGTGCCACCTATATATGTATATGACCAGGTGAAACCCTGTAATTGTAATACTAGGTGGATTTTGTGCCATCTTCATTTATATATACATACCTGGGTGAGGCCCAGTAAAAAAAAAAAAAATTTACCCTGCTGGGGACTCTGGTATTCTTATACCAGATATTTGGATTACATACCCACCCTGATGGGGTGCTTATACTTTAGTTTACATATACTTATACCCTGCTGGGGTTCTACAGGTACCGCTAGTACCATCACTTACTGTGTTTTACACCACAGACTGACCCCTAGCCCAACGTACACCCTGTGCCAAACAAATATTCTGATCCATGCCTGTCCCAGAACCCTGCGGACTTCCAGACAATGATTGCTGAAGCCATCTCCGCCTCTATGGAAAAAGTGCTTTCCAGGGTAATGAGGGCATCAGCTGATCAAACCAAGAAAGCCACAACAGCCCAACACCATGACTACGATTCTGAGGCTTCAGAATCACATGCACAGGCTGACTCACGACCTAGCAAACGCCACTGGAAGGGAGAAAAGGGGAATGATAATCCGGGTAAAGGCAAGGCGCCAACCAAACACCACAAGCCAGCCCCACCTACCCCCGCCCACTACTCCTCGGATGAGGGGGAAGAACACACACGTTCCATGGCCGTGTTGGATGAGTGGCAGGCCGCGGATTCCAATTCGCAGGACAATGACTGGGGCTAAGACACTGGCTCCCGTACTGGGTTCCACTTTCTCGGACGACATCCAACTGCAGGACGACCTCGCACCTGCCCAAGAAGAAGGGGATACCATCCTGGACCCCACAGGGCAACGTCTCTTCAACCCTCGTAATATCCGGCACCCGTGATCTGGGGACTGGACTCCCCCTCTCTAAATTTATGCACTGGTGGCTCCGCAAACCACTGGAAAAAACGGTGCCAACTGCCTACGCTCTGAATGCCCTCGCCCTTTGCTTCCCGACTACGTGGCTCAAACTCTGGAGTTCGACCAGGTCATGACCACCTTCATGTCTCGGGGTGGCCGTGACCCCCGGAGAGGTGTGGAGAAGGGATTCCACAGAGTCCAGGACAAACTGCTGGACTCCATTGGCCCACTTTCCCGCATCATGTATTTGGCGGACGACACATTTACAAGGGCTGACCAGTTCGATGCGAGCATGGTAAAGGACTGGGCGCATGACATAAGAGAATGGGCACAATGGTGCTTCTGTTTTGTTGGTAACACCAATGTAGCCCTCTCCTCTGAGAGGTGTAAAGCAGCGTTGCTCCGCATTGACGGGAAGCCGGTGGGATTGGGCACCAAGGAGTTGGGACCACTGGCACAGGGCAAACTGTTCAGGGAAGCCTTCCTGAAAGAACTGAACAAACATGTTAATATATTCACGTCCCTTAATAAGACTCAAACTTCTATGAAATGCGTCTTCAGGGGCTACCCCAGTCGTGGTGTTTTTGGATGGGCTGGCTGCCAAAGGGGCCGAGCAGCCAGCCGGTTTTGGCCCTCTGGCCCCTGCTGACATATACCTTAACCCTTCTACCCGGAAGTGGGCTCCAGGCAACCCTTCTCCTACACCAGAGGAGCCGTCCGAGTCAGAGGACCACGTGGCCGTGGCAGAGCACGCTTCCCAGTATATGGGGTAATTACCACTTACCCCATATACTGCAGGTCGTATTGCTCTGTCTTTTCAGAACTGGACAGCCATCTCTGCGGACGCATGGATCCTCCAGATGATTCGGTGCTACATCATCGATTTCATAGACCCCCCAAACCAGACCGTCCCTCCGTGCCCCATACAGTGCTCCACAGAGGACCACCAACTCATCGACGGCGAGCTACGAGAGCTCAGGTCGAAAGGAGTGATCGAGCCCACTCACGACCAAAGGGGTTTCTTCAGCAACATATTTCTGGTGAAAAAGAAATCTGGAGATTTCCAACCTGTCATAAATCTGAGGAGGCTCAATGCTTACGTAATGTACAGGCATTTCAAGATGGAAGGCATTCACCTTCTGAGAGACCTCCTCCAAGACGGGGACTGGTTCACAAGACTGGACCTCAAGGACACTTATTTGTCAGTACCCGTCCATCTCTCCTGCCGCCGATTCCTCAGGTTCTGATGGCAAGGCCGACCCTGGCAGTTCACATGCTTCCCCTTCGGCCTCAGCTTGGCCCCGTGGTGCTTCACCAAGCTGCTGAAGCCAGTAGTTGCACATCTACGAGCACAAGGAATTCGGTGCATTATCTACCTGGACGACCTGCTACTGTTTTGCTCCGACAGGTCCAGACTGACATAGCACACACGCTATACTACACAATTCCTGACATCCCTAGGCTTTGTGGTGAATTACCAGAAGTCGTCGATATCTCCAGCCAAGACGGTACAATTCTTGAGCTTCGAGATAGACTCCAAGACCGACATCAAAGATCGCAGCCTTTAGAAAGGCATTACGCAGAGTCATTCGCTGCCGTACCATTCGACTCCGCAACCTGGCTCGGATAGTGGGCCTGCTGTCCGCATCTATCCAGGCAATCTTCCTGGGTCCGCCCCACTACATAGCGATGCAACGCCTGAAGGCCTCCTTTCTTCGCCAGAACCCTTCCTACGACCAAACCATTCCAGTAACGGAAGAGGTCAAGGAAGAACTCGGATGGTGGTTGGACAGCGTGGAGGCTTGGAACGGCCGGGCCATCTTCGGGAACACACCCGACATAGTCCTGGAATCGATCGCCAGCCTCTGGAGATGGGGCACCACGGGCGAAGGCAGATTGACAGGAGGTGCTTGGACTTCTCAAGAAATCGACCTTCACATAAACTGTCTAGAACTCCTGGTGGGATCGTTCACGATCCGATGCCTAGCGAGGGACAGGACGGACTGCTGCATTCTCCTCCGGATGGACAACATCTGAGCGGTCCGCTACATCAACCGCTTGGGAGGAGCACGGTCCCGACTCCTCTCAGAGATTACGAAGGAGATCTTCGACTTTTGCCTGCCCCGAAAAATCTCCCTCGTGGCGGAATATCTCCCGGGAGAGACGAACCTGACAGCAGACTGGTTCTCGCGCCACTGGTGAGACAGCAGCGACTGGAGACTGGACCCACCTGGACCTGTTCGTATCATGCAACAACAAACAGACAACTGAATACTTCAGCTGGCTCCCAGACCCAGAGAGCAGGGTGGTAGATGCATTTCTCCAACCATGGCCGGCCACGGGAGTGTACGCTTTTCCCCCATTTGCCATGATAGCGAGGACGATTCAGTACTTGAAGACTCAACGTGGGTCTCTGCTGCTCATCGCTCCCCTATGTCGGGGCCAACCCTGGTTCCCGGATCTCCTAGCGTCATCCTACATGGATCCCCTCCTCATACCATCTTATCCAACGCTCCTCACAGATCCAAAAGGGAACCCTCACCCTCTCATCCTGGAAGACCGTCTTGCCTTGGTGGCTTGGACTCTTTCAGGGGTGACTGGCAGACCAACGAATTATCGCAAACGGCTAGAGATCTCATATGGGATTCGTGGGCACCAGGAAACAGACGATGTTACCTATCAGATTGGAATTCCTGGTCCTCTTGGTGCAGTGAACGGAACCTCGATCCCTTTACTGCGCCTATAATGGCCATCCTGAATGTTCTTTCCTTTCTTTTTTACGCGGGTCGGTCCTACCGGTCGTGCGCTCCGCGATTTTGGCGGCCCACATACCGGTCCTGGGGATACCCGTTGGGAAAGGCCCACTGATATGCCAACTCCTGAGGGGCATCCAATTGCAGAGACCTCCGAGGCCCAAATACTCTCGCTTATGGGACGTTGAAGTGGTCCTGCAGTTTTTGAGGGACTGGCCAGATAACGACAGACTCTCCCTCCAACAGCTATCAGCCAAACTGACGCTTCTGCTTTGCTTAGTCTCGATCCGCCGGGTATCGGATCGACATCAATGCCTTTTCGGTCACAACAGAGGGTGTTACCTTTCGAGTATCATGTCGTACTAAATCGGACTCCACGTAGATCTTCTACCCCTTTTTCCCTACCGATCCGCAACTTTGCGTGGTGTCTACTTAACGTCGGTACGTGGAGGTCACATCCCTGCTCCAGGTCTCCTCTTCCGGCCAACTCTTGGTGTCTTACGTTAGACCTCATGTACCCGTCTCGGCTACCACCCCCGCCAGATGGATAAGATGGATTATTTCACTGGCGGGAGTGAACGAGGTCTTCGGAGCTCACTCTGTTCCCGGGGCAGCGGCTTTGTCAGCTTTCTTGGTGGGTGTGTCACTGGCGGATATCCTACGTTCCGTGGATTGTTCGTGAGAATCGAACTTTTGGACTTTCTACTTTCGCCTGAGCTCGGGGCGGCCACGTCTCTCCTGCATCAGCATTAAAAAATGCAAAATAGGAAGCCTCCTGTCATGTGGTAAAATTGAAGATTATGCTAGCGTTAGTGTACTTATAATCTTAATTTTAGTAATGACAGGAGGCGAGTATTTTCCCACCCTCCCCACCCTTGGGGGAGAAGGGACTCACGTAAGTATACCTATATCCTACGTATTCCTTCCTTACCTCTATCTTTCTTGCTTCTCCTAGACATGGGAATATGTTCGGATCTTGTTTATTTCTAACATTACTTGTCGTTTATAGTCAGTCGTTGATAATCGATAGTGTGACATCTCTGTGAGATTGTGTCGGGCCGTTAACATTACTTCAAACAGTTTCCAGACCGGTACCTAACCTATTTCACGTTCTCTTTCAGTGTAACTTTGTGGCATTACAGTTCATGCTCAGGATGGACACTTTTGGACCTTCCTTCAGCCATTCAAATTTTGTTTATTGGAAAGTCACCCGTGCATGTTACAAGACTTTGGACCTTTTGAAATTTTTTTCATGATGTCGCTTTCGAAAGAGGGGGAGGAGCCTCATCACTGTGAATACTATACCTCCTATTGCATTTTGATTGGTTAATGTTTTCACTTTTCTTTACTGCTATGTGGAGTTAGTAAAGAGAGTTTAATGCAAAATACTTGCCTCCTGTCATTACTAAACTTAAGTACACATTATAAGTACACTAACGCTAGCATAATCTTCAATTTTCAAAAAATAAAAAAAGTTATAAAATAAAAAAAATATTCATTTATTATAGAAAAATAAAATAAAAATGAAATGCTTTAACTCAATAACAACGTAAACATATGTTGTGATTTCTTCCGTATTAGTTAGCTATATCTGTGAATGGTTTTCATTTACCTATTACATGTTTCCTTCTTTGCTTTATTTCGCACAATTTAGGGTGTCATTATTTTTTTAACAAACAATTTGCAACTAGAGTTCTAATAAGAGAAAGTGAAAAAAAACACTGCCAAATGCAAAATCCATCATAAAATACATAGAACAAGATTCCGTTTTCCGAGTCACATTACTTATCCATATCACATCGTAAAGCAAAACATTCCATGTGCGCAGTGTGCTAGCTAATCTGCAAACCATTGTGTAGATTAAGCATTATTTGATACATTTTACATGTTTGATTTTCATGGGCTGTCAATAAAACAGTAAAGTCTACAATTATGAAGGACAAAAATATCTGGTGTTCAGCTGCCACAACTGTGAGTGAAATGGTCACACTTTGAAACAATTAGTGTGCACCTGTATTCGTTGAATTGTGTAATGAATCTCACATTGTTTAAATGGCCAGACAGCAACGTGCAGTGGCTCCATCTGGTTCAGTATGTTGCAAGTGGATATGAATTAAGGAAGCATGCCTTCAGGTATATATCTTGGTAGTTGCAGTGCTTTGAGTGTACACACACTCTCAAACATTCTGTAGTAGTCAAAGTCAGTGGTGGCTGGGGAAGTTTTCAGATAGTGGGGCGACAGGCTCCTTCTCCCTATACAGTAAAGATATCCTTATACAATACAGAGAGCTGAGCATAATACAGATATGCTCTTACAATAGATCAAGCTGGGAACAAAATGAGTTGGTCTGTAAAATACATAGAACTGAGCACAATACAGAGATACATATCACAAACAGATCTGAGATATAACACACAGAGCTGGGCACAATACAAAGATACCTATAAAATACACAAACCTGCATAGACTACAGAGATACCCATACAACAGGTAGAGCTGAGTAATATACAGAGAAATAACACACAGAGCTGAGCACAATAAGGAGATACTCACACAGCCAGGATCACACAGAGCTGCAATACAGAAATCCCCACACCGTACATATATCTGTAAAATGCTTTAGCTCTCTCTTCATCTTCTCTTAGCTCTCTCCCTTACATGATCTCATTCTCAGTACTGCTCCTGCAATGATAACTTTAGCTTTCTATTAAATATTGCTACTATCATGAAACGTGTCAGCTACTCCATTAGCTCTCAGCACACTGTGTGCACTTGGTTAAATCATCAAGATACTAATAGACTCCTTATTACATCTGCAGCTGGCAATATAATTAATCTGCAGTGGGAAAAAATGGTGCCAAGAAGTAGCAAACACGGTTAATAGAATCAACAATTATAACAGATTAAAAACAAATTGAATTCAGAATCAGATCAGTCCTCGGAGTCACAGCCCCTGTCCTGCAATTTGATGCTTCACAACTTTTCAACTTAGGTCCCAGCTGTAGAGTGACTGAGCACTTTAAAGAAGAATGTGGGTATGTTCAGCAACTAAACTGTTGGTGACAGGCAGCACAGTGCTCTGTATCAGAAATATCACCATTTCCTTGTCATCCCTAGGCTTCCCTGACTTCATATATATTAATGCTATATTTGAGTAATCAGCTCTCAGTCAGTCACTTGGGTTATTGGAGAAAAGAAAAAAAATACTATTATACACTTTCATCTGGCAGGGGCCAGGAGTTGCTGCTCTCTCTGTGTTACTTCCAATATGGCTTCTTGCTTCTTTCTCCTGTGAGAATTGTAACCCCACACCCTGGAGCTATCAGCCGATGATGGCCACTGAATCAAGAGGCCAATAGCATGCCTCCCTTCATGGACAGCTAGCTCTGCTGCCTGATTGGCAACTCAATGAAAAGTCTTGAAATTCCTTTCCCACTTCCGCCATCACGGAATTGATGCCCCTTCAGCACTGGGTTGGCGCTCCGTCTCCTCTGACGTCATGCATAGCATGAGCATGTCCAGCGTCAGTTAGGCTAATGTTAAAGTTTTACATTACAAGACTAAGTGTGACAGGAACACAGCACCCAGACCACTTCAATCAGCTGATGTGGGCTGGATGCCTATAGTGTCCATTTAAAGGACACTAGGCATGTGCAAAACTTGATGTTCAATGTTAAAGTTGCCATAATGCCATGTGCATGTATACATTCTATATACACCCTGTTACAAATTATTATGCAAATGATTTTTTTTCTCATTTACCTGAATAATGGATGTAAATAACAGTCAGCATAATTCTCATGTTATCAACTAATGATGACAGTATTTTTTTTAAACATAAAAAACTTACAATGCACTGTTCCAAATTATTACGCACAATAAGTTTCAACAGCTTTATAGGTTGTAAAGAACTGAAAATTGTCATTTGTTGTGTTTGCAGCATATTTACTGAAATCAAAAGCTATTTCAATCAAACTTATAACAACATTTTAACTTTTTAAACATTTTAACAGGTCACGTTACATTTTAACATAGGACCCCTTATTTGGTAGCAGCTTCACAAGTCTTGCATCCATTGAACTTGTGAGTTTTTGGACAGTTTCTGCTTGAATTTGTTTGCAAGATGTCAGAATAGCCGCCCAGAGCTGCAATTTGGATGTAAACTGCCTCCCACCCTCATAGATCATTTGCTTGAGGATGCTCCAAAGGTTCTCAATAGGATTGAGGTCAGGGGAGGATAGAGGCCACACCATGACTTTCTCTCCTTTTATCCCCATTGCAGACATTGATGCAGATGTATTCTTTGTGAATTGTCATGGAAGAAGATGATTTTATTACATAAAAAAGCATAGTTTTTCCTTCTGTACCAGGGAAGAAAGTGGTCAGTCAGAAACTCCACATACTTTGCAGAGGTCATCTTTACACCTTCGACCAGCTCTCTTCCCATTATCCTGGCCCAAAACATGACTCCACCACTGCCTTGCTGACGTCGCAGTCTTGTTGGAACAGGGTGGCTGTCCACCAACCATCCACTACTCCATCCATCTGGACCATCCAGGGTTGCACGGCACTCATCAGTGAACAGGACTATTTGAAAATTAGTCTTCATGTATTTTTTTGCCCAATGCAGCAGTTTCTGCTTGTGAGCATTGGTTAGTGGTGGCCGAATAGAAGGTTTATGCACAGTGGCAAGACTCTGGAAGACTCTACACCTTGATGTCTGAGGGACTCCAGAGGCACCAGCAACTTCAAATATCTGTTTGCTGCTATGTAATGGTATTTTAGCAGCTGCTCTCTTGAACCGATGCATGGATCTGGCAGAAATCTTCCTCAATGTGCCTTTATCTGCACAAACCCATCTGTGCTCTGAATCAGCCACAAGTCTCTTAATAGTGCGATGATTACGCTTACGTTTTTGTGAAATATCTAATGTTTTCATACTTCGTCCAAGGCATTGAACTATTTCACTCTTTTCGGCAGCATAGAGATCATTTTTCTTCCCCATATTGCATGAAAATGGTCCTCTGTTTAAAGGACCACTCTAGGCACCCAGACCACTTCAGCTTAATGAAGTGGTCTGGGTGCCTGGTCCAGCTAGGGTTAACCCATTTTTTAATAAACATAGCAGTTTCAGAGAAACTGCTATGTTTATCAATGGGCTAAGCCTTCCCCCTATTCCCTCTAGTGGCTGTCTCATTGACAGCCACTAGAGGCGCTTGCGTGCTTCTCACTGTGATTTTCACAGTGAGAGCACGCAAGCGTCCATAGGAAAGCATTGTAAATGCTTTCCTATGCGACGGGCTGAATGCATGCGCAGCTCTTGCCGCGCGTGCGCATTCAGCCCAGGAGGAGGATCGGAGGAGGAGAGAAGGAGGAGAGCTCCCCGCCCAGGGCTGGATAAAGGTACGTTTTTAACCCTTTCCCCCTTCCAGAGCCGGGCGGGAGGGGGTCCCTGAGGGTGGGGGCACCCTCAGGGCACTATAGTGCCAGGAAAACGAGTATGTTTTCCTGGCACTATAGTGGTCCTTTAATAATGTGGAACACCCTCCTTCAGTAGTTTGTCCTTACATTGGGCTCACCTGGCAATCAAATTATCACAGGTGTCCGAGATTGTTTTCAGTGATCAAAAGAGCCCTGAGACACAATGCCATCCATGAGTTAAACTGAAAAACAAAATATTTAATCTTTGTGACACTTAAATAGAATTTGCATCATAATTTGGAACAGGGTGTAGTCGCCTTAAAGCCATACACATTGTCTGTCTATACATATAATAATGTTCTATCATCATATTATATTTCTCAATTTATTCTTATTCTGTATATACTGGATGAACTATAACAGAGTAACTCATCTATACTTATCCATATCTGTCTCTTGCTCTCCTAAAGAGCCACACTCCACTCTCACCTCCAGCTATGCTACGTTCCACCTTGTTTGGTGTCTGTCACACTTGCTGCCCTGTTGTGGATTTGTACCCCAGCTCCTTTAGACTGTAAGCAGGGCCCTCATCTACCTATTGTTCCTGTGTCACTGTGTAATTGTCTAATTTATTGTAAATTTCCACCTTTCATTATATTGCAGGATTAGTTGGCGCTATCTAAATACCATTAATAATAAGAATAAGAAGAATAAGAAGAATAACTGTATTTCTTTAATTTAAAACCAAATGAAGGTTACTAAGTATAAAAATATTTGCGTTCACTTTGACATATCTGCTGGTTTGTCTGAATGTACAATTTTGTTTTGTTTTGTATAAAACATTATTCATGTACACATTCTCACCGTTTTTCCCCCTTTTCTGCAGTGTGGACAAATATTCCATCTTCCTGACACTCTTTATTCTTCTTTTATATTTTCCTTCTTTTTTTTCCATTGATGATTGTGACATTGTCACAACTTTGTGGAAAAAGAGGAAAATGTTATGCAAAAAAAAAACAGCAGAAGAGCCGAATTGTGAAATAATTTGAAATGTGAAGTTCTTTTATTTTTGGTAGAACTGAAACAAATAAGTCAAATCCTTATTTTTGTTCTAGATAAACTGTACAAAGCTTGTTATATTTAGATCTTACATCAAGGAAGAGGAGATACAGATTCTAATTATTCTTACATAAATAGTGACAAGAGTGCAAAGAAATTGGATGCAAGTGGGTCAGGAATAAAATGGTGCACAAGTAGGACCGTCTTTCATTAATAAGCAGCCTGTAAGTGGTGATACTGACAAGGACATTTAAATGGGTTAAGGAGACACATGACAGCACCTGGCACGGAGGAGACAGTCTATAGGGGGGTCATTTTATTTCTTGCAGGCAAAAAAAGGCAACACTATATTCTGTACTGAATTTATTAGATGGTTGTCAGTTTTAACCCTTTGAATTTCACTGCAGCACGCAGCACATTTGTTTGCATTGGGTGGATTGGCTAAAATTCCAATGTTATGGAATTAATTAGACATGAGATTGAAGTTATTCAGACACAGGAAACTGTGTAGAATTGTTTTAAAAAAAGTGTTAATTCTCTGATATGTCACAGTTTTTTGCATCATAGTGTATTCATTCTCAGATGACTGAAATAAAAAAAAACCTGTCAAGTTCATTCTAATTTAAAAAAAATAAAAAATGATGCATCACGACATCTCTGTGTCTGGTTTTGTTATACATGCATAATGATTTGGATGAATATTGGCCATATCAGCCATTTGTCAGAATCCCAAATCGCTGAACCTCATAATGTAAGAATGAACTAATGCACAAATCGCGTGATGGACACATTTAGTAGATTGCTCCCATTTTTTGGATTACCCAATTTAAGGGTATCAAATTAGGGATCTCTTGTGTATAGTAAATAGCTCCCCTAGTTGGTGTTCTCAAATATGGCAAACTCACATAACAGTATCAAATAAGAGAGCTAACTACTAATCAATTGAAAGACCAAAATTAAGAAAAGGGCTTTTCTTCATTTTGATCTTTCTGCTATTTACTAGATATCGTGAGGGGAAAAAAGTATTTGATCCCCTGCTAATTTTGAACATTTGTCCACTGACAAAGAAATGATCAGTCTATAATTTTAATGGTCAGTGTAATTTTATTTGCATGTCAATGAGTGAAATGAGTATTTGATCCCCTATCAATCAGCAAGATGTCTGGCTCTCAGGTGTCTTTTATATAGGTAACGAGCTGAGATTAGGAGCACTTTCCTAAAGGGAGTGCTCCTAATCTAAGCTTGTTACCTGTATAAAAGACACCTGTCCACAGAAGCATTCAATCAATCAGATTCTAAACTCTCAATCATAGCCAAGACCAAAGAGCTGTCCAAGGATGTCAGGGACAAGATTGCAGACCTACACAAGGTTGGAATGGGCTACAAGACCAATCGTCAAGCAGCTTGGTGAGAAGGTGACAACAGTTGGTGCGATTATTCGCAAATGGAAGAAACACAATATAACTGTCAGTCTTCCTCGGTCTGGTGCTCCATGATCATAAGAACAGTGAGGAATTAGTCCAGAACTTTACAGGAGGATCTTGTTAATGATCTAAAGGTAGCTGGGGCCATAGTCACCAAGAAAACAATTAGTAACACACTACGCCGTGAAGAACTGAAATCCTGCAGCCCCCGCAGGGCCTCCTGCTCAAGAAAGCACCTGTACAGGCCCATCTGAAGTTTGCCATTGAACATCTGAATGATTAAGAGGAGAACTGGGTGAAAGTGTTGTGGTCAGATGAGACCAAAATCAAGCTCTTTGGCATCAACTCAACTTGCCGTGTTTGGAGGAAGAGGAATGCTGCCTATGACCCAATGAACACCATCCCCACCATCCCCACCATCAAACATAGAGGTGGAAACATTATGCTGTGGGGGTGTTTTTCAGCTAAGGGGACAGAACAACTGCACCACATCAAAGGGACGATGGACAGGTCCATGTACCGGCAAATATAGCCAGGGCATTGAAAATGGTTTGTTGATGGGTATTCTAGCATGACAATAACCCAAAACACAAAGCCAAGGCAACAAAGGAGTGGCTCAACAAGAAGCACATTAAGGTCCTGGAGTGGTCTAGCCTTCTCCAGACCTTAACCCCATAGAAAAGTTGTGGAGTGAGCTGAAGGTTCGAATTGCCAAATGTCAGCCTCGAAACTTTTATGAATTGGAGAGGATCTGCAGAGAGGAGTGGGACAAAATCTCTCCTGAGATGTGTGCAAACCTGGTGGCCAACTACAAGAAACGACCTCTGTGATTGCGAACAAGGGTTTTGCCACCAAGTACTAAGTCAAAGGGATCAAATATTTATTTCACTTATTGACATACAAATCAAATTATAACTTTTTTGACGTGTTTTTCTGGATTTTTTTTTGTTATTTTGTCTCTCACTGTTAAAATACACCTTCCATTAAAATTATAGACTGATCATTTCTTTGTCAGTGGGCAAACGTTAAAAATCAGCATGGGATCAAATACTTTTTTCCCTCACTGTAGCTCCCTAATTTGGTATCTTTATGTAGGATTGCTATATTTAATAATACTAACTAGGTGAACTATGTACTAAACACAACAGTTCCCTAATTTGGTACCCTTAAATATGGCATCCAACATAAGACCAATTTAGTGAGTTATCTAGTAAAAATGCTAAACATTAAACAAGAGATTGTACAATTTGATTTGTTTTAATAAAAAAAAAACTGATAATATTGTACAATTTTCATCCAAACGAATCGTTCAGTAGTCAAAATTAGTTTCAAATAAACCAAAATATATTTTTGTCTTAAATGATTCAGATGAACCAAACTTTTCTGTGTTTCTAGTCAATACCTCTTTTCGTTGGATTTCTTGACTTACCACCCCTCGATGTGAGCTGTGAGCTGTCATCTTTAAAGGGATGCTCTACATATTAAAACAACTTTAGCTAAGTGAAGCAGTTTTGGTGTGTAAAACAACCTAGCCACACCTCCCCTGTCTGACTCAAGCAGCCTATAAAAGCAGCCATAAAAAATGGTTTTGTGTTCAATAAAGTTTACATGCACAGTGTGTTTACTTTAGAAGTTATTTTCTCCTGCTCTGTTAATTGAACTTTACTCACACACAGAATGCTCCTGCATGCTCTAACATGCTTTTAGCAGAACATGAGGTAAGATATTCTTAATTAGATTAAATACACTGTGCAAAATGGAAACCTAATTTAGGAAGGTAATTGAGTAGTGAGACTGCAGACACATGATCTATATACCAAAACTGCTGCAATAAGCTAAGATGTTTTGGTGACTATAGTGTCCCTTTAAATCACATCTCAATATTCTTACATAAACCATTCACTCTCTCTCGATATTCTCTCCCTGTCAGTTTGTTCTCCCTGTCATATATTTAGTCACCCCATAGCTTTAACATGACCGAGCAGCACGGTTGCAAGTTGAAACAGTCCTCAGAGAGTGCACATCTGGTTCAGAACATGCCTCCTCACGGGAGCTGTGAAAAGGGGGCAGGAATAGAATATACTCGTATGCCTGTTCTCTTCCACAGCCCGGCACTGCAGCAAAACATCCTGGCAGATTGCAGGCCCGAACTCTCACTGCCATGGTGCACGGTGGTTTCCGCACACAGCACAGCTGCACACTACACGATTAAAAAATAAAAATGACTTCATTTTAAAATAATGTTAAAATACAGGTACCCACATCGAGCAACCTGACGTGGTCACCTGCTCCCTGGATTGACTCCTGCAATGTACACATGAATTACATACAAAAAAAAATTACAAAACATTCAAAGCTCCGATATTACATGTCATTGTTTATTTTTAATAATAGTAAAACAATAATAAATGCATTACTTAAAATACATTTTTGATTGCTATTTAATTTAAACAGTGAAACAAAGTTTACTTAGCTATGAATTGCAGGTAATTGACAAGGTAATTATACACACAAGTAATATAATGTGAAACAGTGACTTCTTTGACATTAGATTTGCAAGTTTTCAGACAACCTTCAAGAGACCCTGGTGCATGGATAATAAGGTTGATCCAGCAAGTTTAAACAGAAATGAATGATTAATAATGAAATATAAATATTTATATTTTACAGCAAGAATATGGCCAGGGTACCAGTCTGGATTTACTCCTCCTGTTTATTCCCTGATGGTTACTCACTAAAGTTAGAGTTGCGAATTCCACATGAATTTAAAATTCTCTACAAAATGAAAACATGTCTGATTTATAAATATTATCAATTTGAGTGTCTTGGCTGAATATTTCACAATCAATTCATTTTGAATTTCGGACAATTCACACTACAGTTAGTCAATAAATGTAGAGTAAACAAACGACATATAAATGTTTTTTGGTTTTTTTACATGGCAACTAAATTAGGCCTGGGCTTTCAGGATGTCCCTCCATGCTTGTGTAAACCTCCTGAGGAACAGCACAAGTAGAGATGTGCAAATACTTTCACCCCAAATTATTCTTCGTCGCATTGGCAAGTAATTTCAAGGTTTACATTAGGTTATCACTAATAGTAGAGCATTAACTGATGCCACGTGTGAATTGTGATCCAAACAATATAAATATTCCTGTTTTTCATCTGGTTTTACACTAATACAGTGGTTCCTAACATGGGAGTTGCAAAAATGGAAAAGGAACCACACTCAATTCACTTAAGACAGAGTGCTTAGCTGAACCAATGGACAGCACAAGCCCAGGAGATACATACCAATACTAGAAAAAGGGTCCAGGAACTCCAATGTCTTCAGGCACCTTTTTAAGAACATGTGGAAAACTGCAATGTTTTGTCAACAGGGGAGGACTGGCAAGTGGGACAGAGGAGTACATAAAGAGGTTTAGAGAGGATGTGGCCAGTTGCCTCATAGCACTTTGATAAATTTAGTATGTAGCTATATTGTTTTATTATTGTATTCCAGTTATTAAAATATTTATATAAAAACATCTAAAGGGAACCTGTAACAAAAAAATACACTTACTTTAAATTGACTCCAAAGACATTAAATACATAATGTATCACAGAAATTCAATGTAAAATAATGAGTTATACTCACCTCACGTCCGCTCTGTCACCATCATTTTCTGAGCTCTGTGGGTGTTACTCTTCATGTACCACTCACCTTTGGTCTGTCCTCTGCTCCTCATCTAGTCTTCTTTGATTAGCCCTGCTTAAAGGAAGCTTCCCAACAAAACATCAAGTGTGATGCAAACACACTAGATTTGCTGCCAGCATGGCTGTGTCTAAAAGGAGTGATGTTAGCGCTGACAGAATCGGCTTTGGAGTTCCCACAGCACGCACAGAACATGCGCTTTGGTTGTTATGCCTGGGAGAGCAGATGGACCACCTGTGGGAGATCTTTTCTGCTCTCCCTTGTCAGTTATATCTTCGGCATTGAGTGTCTGCTAAAGATTTGACAAAGAAGTGGGTGAAAGACCACAGGTTTTTCTCTCAATCGCAGATTTTCTATTAAATCTGCTGGCACAATACATAGCTAAAATGTTATGCTCTTTCAAAAGAACACTCATAGTTTGGGGAATAACAAATACCCTTCAATGTAAAATTGAGAAAAGAGTGGATTGTGATGTGGTAATGTGATGGTTTGACCTCAAATTGGGCAATTTGTTTGTAGTCGTTCTATTTAGGGTACATGTAGCCACCAGCCCTCCCCTAGATCTTGAACCAGAGTCCATAAGAGATACCATCAATCGGGGATTGATGTATTTCTCAGTTCTGTTCCAACTAAGTTAGAACCTGGACTATCAGCTTGCCTTTTGTGCTTTACAAAAAAACCTTTTGGTTAAACTATGTTTCAGATAAATCTATAGATAGACAGAAAATGTGGTGTTGAATAAACATTTCTATAAAATGATCTAGAAGAAATAGTAAGTCATTTTATTTATTTTTTAGCAAATTGGATGTCTGTCCCTTTAACTTAAAACAAACCCAGTATTTTTATTATGAACCTGATTGCAAATCATGTCATAGTATAAATTAAGAGACAAGATTATGGATTTCTGCTGTTCAGTGAACACCAATGTATTTATCCTGTCTGGCTCCTAGCATTTCTTTCAAAGACATCAATATATTTATTTATAGCAATAAACATACCTGTAAATCAGCCAACGTTACCAAGGCTTTTAATTACACAATTTACCACTAGGTGACAGTAGAGATTCAATCTACAAACCCGGCCTATCTTTATCTCACAGCCCTGAGCACACAGATACAGAATACAAACTACAATTAATAATGACCATATAATGACATCACCCAAAGACCAATAATTAGAAATGATACATTAAACATATGGGTCCATATTGAAATGTTGGACATATTTCATTTTAAAACCACTAAGGGATATTATTGCAATATATTTTAATGTGATAGTCACCTTTCTCCTGTTACATAGTCAATGATTGAGAACAAATCCCAAGATTATACTCACTGATAAAAGGTAAAGAAATTATTTTAGATCAGTGAAAAAAGACTAATTATTATTACAAATGCACAGTGGTTTATCTATGCAATCTACAAAAGCCGTCTATTGTCAACCCGCAATCCCCCAACACCTTCAGACAGCTATAAGCTGGCTAAGGTCAAGGGGAGCTGGAATTTTACAATAACGGAATCTAACAACAGCTTGAATAATACAAAGTCAACCAAACAAATAACTAGACACATGTTGCGTTACCATATAAAAAAAAAAAAAAAAGCTACAAACATGCATAGTCAGTTTCTGGAAAAAGAAAATCTGATTTTCTAATTTTTTTTCCAACATTATTTTAGGGCTTCTACATTTTGCTGTTTTTTGGCATCTGAACAGCAAACACAAGGATAAAAACAGAGACGGGGGGAAAAAAGCTACAATTAGCCTCTTTCATATGAGAAGCAGATGGGAAATTGCTGTGCTCACTACACACTGTACAGCAAGACATTCGTTGAACCTTCTCATCAGATTGAAGGAATCAAAGGTTTAAGGATTATTGTTCCACATTTAGATGTTTTTCAATTTTCAGCATTTTTCCTTTTTTTCCACAGCTAAGTATTTTGACAGGGCCCTGTAGTGTTTAATAAAATATTATTTTAATGTCCAATATTTTATTCCAACTGCATTTTCCTCCTTATGTTTTATAACATGTTTTTATTCTTCTCAGTATCTCTTTCAGAAGACAAACTAAACTAAACCCCTCTCACAACTACTGGCTCCACCTTAACATTTGTGGTCAGGGACAAAGTCTTCAAACATTTATTCCTTCTCAATTTCTTCTCGGGTTCAGGTAGCTTGGTTATTCGTGATTTCAGTGATCATCAGTCCATGTGGTTTAATATAAGAACAGTGACCGGGTCACACCACACAAGATCCAAAGTTTTAGACTTTAGAAAAACAAATTTTTCTTAAATTAGAATATGTGTAAAGGAGTCCTTATCAGACTGGAGCAGTTTAAATAAAGTCCAAGAGAAATGGGATTGTTTAAAAGTTGCACTGCTGAAGGCAACAGAAAATTGAATTAGGCTTGTCAGTAAAAGCAAACAATTTAAGAAACCACTGTGGTACGATATGACCAAAATAGTAAAAAACTAAAAGTTAGCATTTAGTAATTATGAAAAAACTGAGTGAGGAAGTAAAAAACTAAAAGTTAGCATTTAGTAATTATGAAAAAACTAGTGAGGAAGATAGACAGATCTATAAGAGCCTCCAAGTCACACACAGAAGAGAAAATAGCCGAGTCAGTAAGAAAGGGGGATAAAACATTTTTTAGATACATAAATGAGAAAAGGAAAGTAAAACAAGGATTAGTTAGATTAAAAACACAAGAGGGAAGGTATGTAGAAGAGGATAAAGGTCTAGCTGACTGCCTCAATGAATATTTTTGGTCAGTATTTACAGATGAAAATGAAGGAAAGGGACCTCAGTTAGGTAAAAGGACACATGAGTCATTTGTTACATGAGCGTTTAAAGAGGAACAGGTTATATTTTAACTGTCAAAAGTAAAGACAAATTAGTTGATAGGGCCTGATGGAATATACCCAAAGTTATTAAAAGAGTTTAGTGGTGTACTAGCAAAACCATTAACGAATTTATTTAACCAATCATTGTTAACGGGAAGATTGGAAATTAGCGAATGTTGTGCCCATTCACAAGAAAGGTAGTAGGGAGGAGTAGGGCAATTATAGGCCAGCAAGCCTTACTTCAGTAGTGGGGAAAGTAATGGAAACAATGTTAAAGGATATGATTGTTGAACATCTAAAATTACAGGGATTTCAAGATCAGAGACAACATGGGTTTACAACACGGAGGTCATGCCAAACTAATATTATTGATTTTTTTGATTGCGTAACTAAAATAATAGATCAGGGTGGTGCAGTAGACATTGCTTACCTAGAGTTCAGTAAAGCTTCTGACACTGTCGCACATAGAAGGCTTATCAATAAATTGCAATCTTTAAGTTTGGATTCCAATATTGTTAAATGTGTTAGGCAGTGGCTGAGTGACAGGCAACAGAGGGTTGTAGTCAATGGAGTATATTTGAAGCATGGTCTTGTTACCAGCGGGGTACCTCAGGGATCTGGACTTAGACCAATTCTCTTTAATATTTGTATTAGTGATATTGCATAAGGTCTTGATGGTAAGGTATGTATTTTTGCTGATGATACAAAAATATGTAACAGGGTTGATCTTCCAGGAGGGATAAGTAAAATGGCAAATGATTTAGGTAAACTAGAAAAATGGTCAGAGCTGTGGCAACTGACATTTAATGTGGATAAGTGCAAGATAATGCATCTTGGACATAAAAACCCAAGGGCAGAGTATAGAATATTTGATAGAGTCCCAACCTCAACATCTGGGGAAAGGGATTTAGGGGTAGTAATTTCAAATGACTTAAAAGTAGGCAGACAATGTAATAGAGCTGCAGGAAATGCTAGCAGAATGCTTGGTTGTATAGGGAGAGGATTACAAGATAAAACTTACAAGGAAATGTTAAAGAATCTTAACATGTAAAGCTTGGAGGAAAGACGAGACAGGGGGGATATGATAGAAACATTTAAATACATAAAGGGAATCAGCACAGTAAAGGAGGAAACTATATTTAAAAGAAGAAAAATTACCACAACAAGAGGACATAGTCTTAAATTAGAGGGGCAAAGGTTTAAAAATGATATCATATTACTTTACTGAGAGGGTAGTGGATGCATGGAATAGCCTTCCAGCTGAAGTGGTAGAGGTTAACACAGTGAAGAAGTTTAAGCATGTGTGGGATAGGCTTAAAGCTATCCTAACTATAAGATAAGACTAGGGACTAATGAAAGTATTTAGAAAATTGGGCAGACTAGATGGGCCGAATGGTTCTTATCTGCCGTCACATTCTATGTTTCTATGTTTCTATTTAAGACCTGTAATGCTACAGCAGATTTTCTATGGGGAATTTGTTTGGCCTTAAAAAATACATAGGAAATATATATGTATAACTGTTTTAAATTATTAAAGGGACCCTCCAGGCACCCAGACCACTTCTGCCCATTGGAGTGGTCTGGGTGCCAACTCCCACTACCCTTGACTCTGCAAGTGTAATTATTGCAGTTTTTTATAAACTGCAATAATTACCTTGCATGGTTAACTCCACCTCTAGTGATTGTCTACTAGACAGCCACTAGAGGGCACTTCCTGCTCTATAGCACAGAAATCCTGTGTTAGAGCGTCGCTGGACGTCCTCATGCTGTGTCAGGACCTCCTGCTTCACTTAATTCCCCATATGAAAGCATTGGAAAGCATTTTCAATGCTTTCCTACGGGGAGCTCTAATGCGCATGCGCGGCATTGCCGATGTAATGCAGAGGAGGAGCGGCGGTGAAGGAAGTGTTCACCCCTTCAGCAACCGGGGATTGGGAGGTGGGAAGGAGAGGGGATCTGCAGTGCAAGGAAAACAAATTGTTTCCCTTTAAGTCTCTCTGAGTTTTGAATGGACTAGTATCCAATGGATCTGATAATGCCCTGAATTTGGGCCCATCAAAAGGCTGGTGTTAGGTAGCTTTAGGGCAATTTAAACATTGTATGCCCTTTAGGATATTTTAATAGGATGAGTGGACATAATGTTTGTGGCTGGGAAATGTGCTTAATACATTATGTTGTATGCGTGAGAGATATAATGTAATGGTATTGTGTAATAATTCTAAGTTAAGGTGGCAATAATGAGGTGAACGCCACTATGGTATCAATTGTGCATGGGTTCTTAATCTGGTGATGAAATAGATGAAAATCTTGAATGCATGTTTGCATTAGCTTGCGCTAATGATGTTCCATGTGTCATGAGACAGGATAATCCAGGTTGATTTCCTGGAAAGTTGGGATTTTTGTAGGAAATCTTGTTTCTGTGGGATGTACATGTAAGAATACCTGTAAGTTAGAGCGAGACAAGACATCAGCTGCTATGCTGTGGCAACCTGGAACGTGCATGCACACATACCAGGTATAAGTGATGCTATCCACGTCGACATCCTGATCAATAACATTATTGTCAAAGAAGTGGATTTACTTATGTTAATCTCACAGGCAGCTATGTTGTCTGAATAACATTGGATGCATTTATTTGTCCATAAAGATCATCGAATCATGCACGGCAGCCACTATGGGGTAAATTTCAAACAGAGCAGATGTTAAAAGAGGGTAAACCTGAAGTCTCTGTAGGCTAATTGTATCTGAACCAACAATCTTTGTATATTGTTGCAATCCAGAATGGGCAGATAATGGCATGGAATGACTTGTGGTATAATATGCATTGCACACTTCAGTGAACCAAGGAGAGACTGGAGATCTTTTCGGTGTACATCAATCTTTGGTGAGAAACCTATGTTCTCCCTGATGTGCTGAACCTTGCCAGCAGCAACTGGATTGCATTGCATTGGAGTTGAGATGTATGCCTAGGAAAGTTAAACTATTGGAGAGGCCTATAATTCTCTTGAGACAGTGATACATCTAGTGTAGAAAACAGGGTAACAATTTATTAATGCTTGGTGGTGTGTTTTTGGCTTCTACTGTTAGATAATTGTCAAGATAGTGTAAGACCAGTGGGCAGCTACATGTGAGAGCCAAATGCTAGGTATAAACTCAGGTAAAGTCACTTTCATGTAAGGTCTGGGGTCTCTGGCTTTAGGTCTACAAGGAGGTCCGAGTAACAGTAGGCTTTATTCTCTATCAGATCATGGGAGGTAACTAACCCTTTAAAAGGATCCTATAGTGCCAGGAAAACAAACCCGTTTTCCTCGCACTATAGGGTTAATAGGTCCCCTCCTCCCTCGGTTAAAACCCCTTCATCCACTTACCTTAATCGAGTGCTGGGCTCCCTCAGCACTGGTGACCTCTTCTCCCCCTGCTGACGTCAGTAGAGCCGAATGCGCAGCCAGAGGTGCTCACGCAGTCAAACCCACCCATAGGAAATCATTACTCAGTGCTTTCCTATGGGGATCTTATTTGACGCTGGACTCTGTGAGTGTAACGGACCATTTTGCACACAAGAGGTTTAAAACCGTTTAGGCGATATTCCCCTTTCTCAGATGCACAGACAGCTATTGCAAGCACCGATCTCCCGAACTGCAAACCCACGAATTCACCAACTCCCGAACTACAACCAAGGGAATACTCAAAACTCCCGAACTGCATACCAAGTAGCACTCCAAACTCCCGAACTGGAGACACACGAATAGCTGCTAGCAGACGAACAGGAAAAGCACCCAAGCAGCTTACACTCCTGGCAATCAGTCTCTAACAGCATACAGTAAATTCCCCCAAAGACGAGACGACACTTCGTTTTGAGGGTCAAGCAGTGATCTGGTTTACTGGGGCTAACTGCCCGGCTTTTATGCAGGTCTCCCACCTGGTGGACACTCCCCTAGGGGACCAGATGGGAGACTGGGACACAAAGGGTACAAGAACCAATCACAGACTTACACATTTCAACCATCCCACAATGCATCACAATCCCTCCTCTCTGTCCTGGAGATAATTGGGAAGTAATCCAATTATCTCCAAGGACAGAGGCAAAAACTCCATTAACCACATGGTACTAAAAAGACAGTAAAAGACATAAAATTACATACAGTTACATTTACTACATAAAACATATACATTCTACATATCCCCAGATAGCTTAGATCTGAGTGCACATTACTACCGAATGGCGCTCAGATCACATACATACAGTTCAATCGCCATGGAGCCAAAGTCTTTCCCATAGTCTTTCGTTACACGAATAGGCTCCATGGCTTAGCTATCTGAGTGATGCTGTTCATCCGGTTAAACTACTGAATGAACAGTCATTCGGTTCTGCTACCGAATGGGAAGGTAAGGAGGCTGGCGGCTGAACACCGCTGGCCGTTCGGGAGGAAAAATGGCCGCTGCCACATGTTCGGCAGATGAACAAAGGCCACCCAGCATTCATCAATTAAGCTGCGGTTAACCGCAGCTCCTGGGCGGTCAATTGACAGCACACTCCAACTCCCAGGTGGTCCATTGTTCGGTAGTTTGTTCGGTAGATGGAATCTACCGAACACCCTGGCAGAAAGGCACGAATAAACCTTTCAGCAGGGAAAATAACAGGTCTCAACTGCAGGGCCATATTCTAAAGGGAGCAGGCGAGCAACCAGGCTTCTCCAGTGCATAGTGGCGCGGTTGGTTCCGCCACAGTGAGGATTCCAGGTGGAACATCTGAGATCACTGTCCAGAAGAGTTTAGTTGTAGGAACAGTGAAGATACTGTGCAGAACCCTCAGACTCCCATGCCTCTGGTAGAGGACCTGAGAATGAGGAATGAAAACATACCACCCAGGAGGAGTGTATATATATATATATATATATATATATATATATATATATATATATATATTAAATATAGCTTTATAAACATTCTAAGTCTTTATTATGTTAGTAGTTGCCATCACCACTCAAATGCTGTTCCCATTGCTTGGAGCTTGCTCAGGTCAGTCCCTCAAATATCAATGGGGATGTAATCCCAAAGTCCCCTCACTGTTTGTCTATGGGACAATAAAGTTGCAGCTCCACCCTTTCCTCTGTTGAGTGTGAAGCGCTAAGCATGCGTTATTCTTCTTTAAAGGGACACTATAAGCACCCAGACCACTTTAGCTAATTGAAGTGGTCAGGGTACAGTGGTCAGGTTCCAGAGAAACTGCAATGTTTACATTGCAGCATTAAGTCTGCCTCCAGTGGCTGTCTCCCAGACAGCCACTAGAGGACATCCTGCATTGAAACGGGCCTTTGGTCCGTTATCTGACGCTGGATGTCCTCACGCTCTGCATGAGTACATCCAGTTTCAGATTTTTACCCATAGGAAAGCATTGAATCAATACGCATGCAGCATTTGCCGCTTGCACAGTAGTGCCCGCTCGTCGTGGGACATCGAGCGGGTAGAGTGTGGACACAGCACCGAGGTACATTGGTGCTGGGATATGCTAAGTAAATAAAGGATTTTTAACCATTTATTCACCGGGGAGAGGGGAGGGGGAGGGTGCAATAGTGCCAGGAACACAGCTTTGTATTCCTGGCACTATGGTATCCCTTTAAAGTGAGACCACACTGCACCACAACCTTTAAAATCTTATTGCTGGTGTTTTTTTAAAACTAACTAATCTAAAGCATATCTCTTATCTTGAGATGAGATTATGCAGCAAATATAATTTTCTATATTTTGCTATGCCATAACTATAAGCCTTGATATTAACACAGGTTCAGTAACATCCATGGGTGTCGATTGCTTCAAAGCTCATCAAACTCTTTGAGACTAGAAATGAGAGGAACTGCATTCACAAACTCTTGGCACCACATCCCCCAAAATAAGCTGCAATGGATATAGTGCCATGAGTGCCTTTTTAAATCAATTCAAACAAATAAAAATAGTTATAATCATCACAATAATCATTCATCAAGCTTATGAGAATGTTAGTTGATTAAATAATTCTTGAAATCTGTGGGGTGTTTGAAAAATATTGTTGTGCTACACCTCGAGGCATTACTAAAGATCAAAAGTTCAGTTCCCACTGTGAAAAAAAAAGAAATTAAACATTTACGGAAATTACTAGCAAACACAATTCACTATTAACATTCTTCCCTGTTGCTCATATTCTGACATAATGCCTGTTTTCGCTATAGCAAGATTAAGAGAAGTGACCACATTTTAGTTCACAATGCATGAGCTAAAAGATACATTTGTAGAATTTTTCAAATGCTGCTCTTTTGGCCTGAAATGTCCCTTGGTGACTTTCTAGAATTTCGTGTTTAATGAACAAACAACAATTAGTTCTATTCTCATAGATTTTGCCTAAATATTTAATGTCTCCACAAGTGGAAGTTAAAGAAGAGTGTTAGGCCCTGGGGTCCGTACGTTGGAACATCCTACTCCCTAAATGTATATTCTTTTGAAACGATAATCTCCAAAATTGTACACAATAATCCCAGTTCTCAGTGTCATTGAAGAATTTACTTAAACGTATTTCCCTTTTTTCCGACTTCTTAAGCGATACTTGTGTATAGCTGAGCAAGTCTCCTGGTTTAGAAAACAAAACAAAAATTATTTCAAGGTTACACAAAACAATTTGCTTATCTCTATCAAGCCAGGTATTAATTAGCACATTGTACACTCATTGTACGTAGCTATGGGATATGTTTACACATTATAAATAAACTAATAATATAGCTCCCTGTCGCCCTAGATTTCCAAACAATATCTAGGACAGCAATTATATCCCAGGAGACATAATCTGTGCGTTCTGTAAAATATCTTCCTTACTCTCCAATTTTTTGTCTAAATTATTCTTGAAAGTCAAACTTTTTTTTCTTGTGTAGTCAAAAAAGTCACAAACTTCTACGTTAATAAATTATGGTAGCACTTGATGTTTTATGAGTACTAGGCAGAGCTCCTCGATTTATCTTATCAATTTGTGAATTCCATTGACCCATAAACCAAATGTAAGAGAATATGCTTAATGGTTAGTTCATGCTCAACAGGTATCACGGACATTCTAAAACCAATTGATGGTGTATACATTTACTGCAATTGTGTTTCAGCCTCTTGCAGTTCCAAATTTTGTCAGCATTGAGAAAATATAGTTAAAATAACCAAATTTCAACTGGATTTCCAATTCTCATATTTACCAAAGGCAAATTCAGTTATTTCAACCAAATAGCTAATTTCTGAACAACTGGCTTCTGCAGTAAAATCTGAAATTTTCACATGCCAATCCTATATAAAATATAGAATTTTCATATTAATTAAATACCATATTGCAAGTAAATTCACTCAATACAAATCTGGTAACTGGCAAATTTACAAAATAATTTTTTCCAGGCAAAGCTACAAAAATCTTCTGTACATGGATACTAGCTATGGAAGCATCATTAAAAAAGTTAAATATAAAATATAATTAAACTATTATTAATGTAATAATGCCTATCAATGAATTGATGAAATAATATCTATTTTGAAGGAATTAATATATTTATCTCATATCCATGGGATTAACCATTTTTTAAATGGAGTTAGTTATTGTAATGATGCTAATTAAAGATTTTTGCAATTTATTATCTTGTATTAGAATTGGCCAGAATTCAAATTTACCAAATTATGTAAATTTAAGTGAACTGAATTTGCAGACAGATAGGGTCGAATTCAGTTGAAGGTTGGCATTTGTTGCAGATTTGCATAATTTGGTTTTGGGTTACAGCCATCTGGACAGATTGAATTCCAGACTACATTTGGACTAATTTACAGGCTGCTTTGCAAAATACCGAGATTGATAAATGTTGTCTGGATTTTGCCATCAGATTATTTTTTGCTAATTTGGACATTTAGAGTTTAATGAATAACACCTCTAGTCAATGTGATACACGTTGATAACCCTCCAGCTAAAATGAGCAAGAGTTCTATGTTTGGAATACATTCAAAAAGACTCTAGAATATACAAGTAAACCAAAAAGTGATAAACTATGTTGTAGCACTACTAGCCAGTGGCTATCAATTTATCTTGCTTGTTGCATGGTTTATTATAATTTAAACAACTGCAAACTTAAACTGATTTTCTTGGCTGTGGTCCTAATAATGCTTTGAGATATGTGGCACTTATACAACAAATCGAAACTATTGGATTTATAAATTAACCCCTTAGGACTGAGTCAGTTGTACACATTCTGAACCAAAACAAAACCTAGAATATGAGCCATGTGTCTGTTCAACCATAGTTTACCACTTTCATATTAAATGCACCCATACTTATTAGATATAATATTATTCAGGAGAAATATGGCTTTCAGTTCACATCACATATTTATATGTGACATATAATTTAAAATGAATAAAATCTAAAGAAAAGTGTGACAACTTAAGAAATATAGTTTGTTTCCAATTTCTTCATGTGTGTATAAGTGTCTATGTGTGTCTCTGTGTGTATGTATTTGTGTGTCAGTGTATCTGTATGTGTGTCAGTGTGTGTATCTGTGTGTCAGTGTTTGTATATGTGTGTATGTGCCAGTGGGTGTATCTGAGTGTGTGTATCTGTACGTGTCAGTGTGTTTATCTGTATGTCAGTATGTGTATCTGTTTGTCAGTATGTATCTGAAAATGTGTGTGTATGTGCCAGTGTGTATCTGAGTGTTTGTGTGCAAGTGTGTGTATCTGTGTGTTTGTGCCAGTGTGTATATCTGTGTGGGAGTTTGTGTATCTGTGTGTCAGTGTGTGTGTGTGTGTGTAAGTGTGTGGGCCAGAGTGTGTGTATATGCAAGTCAGTGTGTCTATCTGTATGTCAAAGTGTGTGTATGTGTCAGTGTCTGTATCTGAGTGTGTGTATGTGCCAGTGTGTGAATCTGCGTGGCAGTGTGTGTATGCACCAGTGTGTGTGTGTGTGTGCATGTCTCAGTGTGTATGTGCCAATGTGTGTATGTGTGAGTGTGTGTGTATCTGTGTGTCATGGAGGGTGTAAGTGTCAGTGTCTGCATCTGTGCGTGTGTATGTGCCAGCATGTGTATGTCAGTGTGTATCTGTGTGTCAGTGTGTGTACCTGTGTGTTTGTGTCAGTGTGTGTATCTATGTGTTAGTGTGTTTATCTGTATGTCAAAGTGTGTGTATGTATCACTGTTTGTATCTGAGTGTGTGTGTATGTGCAAGTGTGTGTATCTGTGTGGCAGTGTGTAAGCACTAGTGTGTGTGTGTGCATGTTTCAGTGTATGTGACGGTGTGTATCTGTGTTTCATGGTGTGTGTATGTATCAATTTGTATGTATATCTGTGTAAGTTTGCATGTATGTGCATACATCCCAGCAATCAAATGAAAACACACCCCTGCAAACTCAATATTAAATACAAACACGCCCCTGTATTAAAATGTTAAAATTCTATGCAAACAACTCTACACAAAAAAGCAAACCTTCATTTAAAAGCCAACACTACATACAAACACCCTCTAGCTTTCAAACGCAAACACTACACACAAGTACATCACTGCATTCCAATGGCAAAAGTACATACAAATACACTCCTACTTCTACACACATGCTCTATACAAACCATGATTACATCCAAATTCACAAACACTGTTCACAAACACAAACCTGCAAGGATGAGCAAATGTTAGATCTCCTGCTGGCATAGCATTGTGGGAGTTGG